>CAHIKZ030002134.1:362500-482500 GCA_903632075.3 Acanthosepion pharaonis | reverse complement strand
AATTATTTAATTATTTTCCTTTTTTTTTGATTTGTTTTTTTTTTTTGAGCGTTTAAGAAAAAAATTTTCTCTTGAATTTCTAAAATTCAAATTCGACCTTTATTTAAATTTTTTTTTTTACCATCTTTGTTTTGTTTTTTCTTTTATAAACTTTCTTTCAAAAAATCTTTGATTTCTTTGAAACATTTTTTTACATTTTATAGAACCAGGACCTACATTTTTTCTTTTTATTAAAAAATTTTTTTGCAATACATTTTACAGTAGAATTATTTCAATATATTTTTTTTTTCTTTTATTTCTTCTTACATTTTATTTAGTTAAATTTTTTTTAATACATTTTTTTAGCAGAAATTTTTTTTTAGTTCATTTTCTTTAGAATTATCAACAATATATAATTTTCAGTTGATTTTTTTTTCATTTTATATTTTCTTTTTTTTTTTTTTTTTTTTTTTTTTTAATTTCTTTGAAAGTATACAACCACGTTTAATTTTATATTTAATTTCTTTATTTAATTTTGTTTTCAAATTTTTTAGATCTCGTTCAAATAATACCATATGTTTTTTTATTTTTAAATAAATTTCTTTTTTCTTTCTTTCTTTTCATGCTATTAATTTCTTATTGTCTTATTTTTTTTTTTTTTAAATCAAACTTTTCGAAATATTTTTTTTCTTTAACTTCTTTTCCTTAACCAACCCCTCTTTAGTTTTCTGTGTCCATTCAAATTCTTACAAAATTCATTTTTTTTTGTTTTTTTTTTTCTTTTGTTTCAGTTGTTTTGAATTGTTTATTTCTTTTTATTTTTAAAATTTCTTTTATTTCAATTAAATTTCTTCATTCTATCCTGACCCAATTCTTTTCTTAGATTCTTTATTTAACAAACAAATTCAAATTGTTTATTTTGTTTTTTTTTTTATTCTTTCCTTCAATTTCTTTCTTTCTTTCTTTTTTTTTTTCTTTCTTTCTTTTTTTTTTTTCTTTTCCTACTCTATCGTTCTATTTCTTTCTTTCTTTTTTGTTTTGTTTTTTTTTTTTTTTTCTTTTCTTTTTTTTTTTTTCTTTCTTTCATTCTTTTTCTTTCTTTCTTTACTTTCTTTTGATTCTTTATTTCCATTTCTAGATCTTTCTTTGTATTGTTTGTTTTTTTTTTTTTATTTTTTTTCAAAATTTTCTTTCTTTCTTTTTTTTTCCGTTTTTTAATTTCTTTCCTTTCTTTGTTTTTTGTTTTTTCTTTGTTTGTTTGTTTGTTTTTTTATTTTCTTCTTTTTTTTTTTTCTTTGTTTTCTTTTTTTTTTAAATTCTTGTTTTCTTTCTTTCTTGTTTTTTATTTTCCCACCCATTTTTTTCTTTTTTTGTTTCGTTCGTTTCTTTTGTTTGTTTGTTTGTTTGTTTGTTTCTTTCTTTTTTTTCTTTTTTTCTTTTTTTTTCTTTCCTTTTTCTGTCTGCATTTTTTCATTTCTTTTTTTCCTTCACAAGACAAACTTTCTTCATTTTTGTTTGATACACTTTCTTTCGATTTCCTAAACTTTCTATCATTTTCTCACAGTTTTTTGATTTTAAAATATTTTTTTTTTTCAACTTCTTTTTCTTTCTTTTCTTTTTCTTTATATATCTTTTTATATTCTTATTTTATTTCGTCCTCTTCTTTCCGTACTTTTCCATTTCCTTTTCTTTTTCTTTTTACTTTTTTTTTAGACATTTTCTTTCTTTATTAGTTGATGTTTCTTCTTCTCTTTCAACATCTTCTATTTTTTGATTTTCCACTTTTTTTTCAGAACAGGTAATTGATTTTTTGCTTTGTTCATTTTTTTTAAATATTCAAGATTTAAAGCATTTACAACCTTTTTAAAGATTTATTCTATTCTTTCTCCTTTACCATCTTTGAATCTTTTCCATCTGCATCCTTCTTTTTGCTGACTAAATCAGATTTCTCTTTTTATAAAAATTAAATCTATAAAATAAAATAAATTTCAATTTTTGTTTTCCTTTCGTTCTCGTTTTTCAAAGTGATAAATTAAAAAAAAAAAATAAAAATTGAAATTTTCTATTTTAAAAAACATTTTTTTTATAACATTTTTTTGTTTTAATTTTTTCTTTAAACCTTTTATCTTGAAAATTCTTATTCTTTCATCTTTTTTTTAAGTATATATTTATATATATATATATATATATATATATATATATATTATTAATATATATATTGATTTTTATGAAAAATGGACAAAATCCGACAATTTATTTATTAAAACAATATGTTTAACATTTTTTTATAGATACAAAATTTAAGATTGTTTTCTGTTTATAATAAAAAATGTATTCATAAAAAAAATTTTATGTTTCCCAATGCCTTTAACCTGACAAGTGAACTCACAATTTGGGTCCTTATCATTGGCAGTGTTTTCATTGGAGGAATAATTAACAAATAGATAAATTTTTAACTGAAATCCAATTAAACATGGCACGTGGAACTATTTTTTCCAAATACCCCAAAAAAATTTAACCAACCTGTTTTGATGTAGCCCAAATGAATGAAAAACCGTAAAACGGCCGAAACAAGTTGCTTTATTTTTATGACAAAGATTTCCAACACAAAAAGAATTTTTGTAAATAGTGGTAAAAATATCACATACAAAATTTTGCCTTTCGTTCTTGAACAGATGTTTAATGTTAATAAGGGGTTCATTTTTTGTAAAGGCTTTTTATATAACATAAATGTCTTTAAAAAGATAATAAAAATAATTAACTTCCTTATCATTTCCTTTTCTATGAACCAAAAAAAAAAATGAATTCAATAGTTAAAATTTCCAGGGTTTTATTCTAAAACAGTTTATTGATATTTATCCGGGATTTCCTTTAAATATGGCTCAAGAAAATCTAAAAAATATCTCAATAGCTGACGAATTGAAACAATTTTTGTCATCGATGAATTTTCTTTCTTTTTATTTCATCTTATTTTTTTTATTTTTAAAGTCTTTGTTCCATTTGTTTATTTCAAATCCTTCTTGTATGTGTGGAATGTATTTTCAATGTTTATATATTTTTTTATTTTTCATTTATCAAAAATCTACTATAGCAGGCCGTAAACCTATAAATTTAAGGCCTTTAAAATTTTAATTATTTTCAGATGTCGTCTTTGAAATTTTCTAACACAGCCTCAAAATGGGAGACAACCAGGACTCTTTCGTTTTTTTTTAAAGCATTTTTGCATTTCCAGTTTATAAACTTTTTTATATATGTTTTTTTTTAATGGACTATTTTTTTATATACTAAAATCAGTAGAGGCCAAAAAAACAGGGATATAACAGTAAGAGATAGATCAAGTATCGACCATCATAAAGACTGAAAAATAAAATTGACAAAGATTATTGTTTAAGGTTGACGGACACGCATGTCTTAATTAGTTTTTTTTTGTTTTTTTTTTTTTTTTTTACGAATTGGTCAAACCCAAACTAAAAAAAAAAACATTGTTTTCAATCGTTATGAGTCTACCGATTGAATAGAATTTTATTATAAACAATTGTTAAACTTAAATGGAATTTTAAAGCATTCTGAATGTAAAAATAAAAGAAAAAGTGTTTTAGACAATAAGAAACACTACCTGCCAAAAAAAAAAATGAAGTTTTGATGAAATCAGTTGAAAAATGTAGGAAATCCGATCCCATATATAAACGAACACACACACACACACAAAAACAATAAGGTTTTATAAGTATAACTCAATATGAGTTGTCCCTTTTTAATTCTCGTGACAGTGATGCCTCTTAATCGTGTTTATAAAATTGATTTCGTGCAAAAAAAATTGTGTTTTTTTTGATTTTGGCACTGTCAGAACAACCACAAGGTAATTTTAATAAAGTCCTGTGAAGTTTTGTTGAAATCGGTTAAAATGTAAAATCCGATCCAATATATAAACGAACAGACACACACATTATTTTCCTTTGTTTTATAATAAGTATGATTAATATTTTGTTCGAATCATGCATCTTCTTGATGAAACGTTGAATATGAGTGTCATTTTTACAAACATGAACCAGTTTGATAAAAAAAAGAATGAAATTATTCTTGGAGTTCAAACAAAAATAAATAGCATCTTTTTAGATTTCATTTGGAACATTCAATTTCTTCTTTGCCAGAGAATTAAATCTTCTTAACATCAGAATTCAGGGGTGAAATTTTGATTCGTTTAGGAACCGTTAATTTCACGAGAGATTTTGTTGCATTTTCCAGAAAACGATTTTTTGTGCTAACCATAATAAAAGAATGGTCTGAAAAATAGCAAAATGAATTTCTGTATTTTTGATTAGATAAAATTGAAGTCTTTTCGCTTCAAGATTGTTGGTTTTGTAATAATCAATCTGTTGTGGTACGATCCACCTAATTTACATAGTGGAGTACCGACCATATAAATAGGGGTTGGTACCGGTAGACGAGGGAAGAAGTAAGAAGAGATCGAATCGAGAGACTCTGCCCGCCTGCGATTAAGTCAACCCATTCTGCAGGAACCGTCTTCCCAAGAATATACCAAAACTAGCTGTAAATATTGTGTACCTTTTCCTTGTTTCAATACATTTTGTTTACGTACATTTTGTGTTGTATTATTATTATTCCATGTTTATTCAAGCTTCAACAATTTGACGAGGATGAGATCCCATTGATATAATGTATGATATGTTTCAGGTACTCTTTTCCATGGAATACACCTTGAACCAAGAAGATCCGGTAAAAAAATATATTTACTGCAAGTTCACGGACCCATTGGAAAAGAATCCAAAAAAAAAATATTTAAAATTAGGCAAATGGATCTACAAAGAAATAGCAATAATCATCAACCCATATTTTTTATTTTAAGCAAATTTTTTTTTTAATCAAAAGGGATTCCAAGGCTTGGGAGGAGGTGTTGTGGTTTTATCCACCTAATTTATATAGTTTGTACCGACCATATAAATAAGGGGTTGGTATCGGAAGACGAGGAAGAAGTAAGAAGAGAATCGAATCGAGGGAAACTCTGCCCGACTGCGATTAAGTCAACCCATTCTGCAGGAACCGTCTTCCCAAGAATATACCAAAACTAACTGTAAATATTGTGTACCTTTTCCTTGTTTCAATACATTTTGTTTACGTACAATTGTGTTGTATTATTATTATTCCATGTTTATCCAAGATTCAACACATATATGCCAATCTTCGGATCTGGAGTGCGTCAAGGTCGTTTTGTGGTGTTTGGACTGCTGATAACGTGTGATGGTGATGGTGAGCTCGAATTCTTGGCAGAGAGAAAGAAGTCGTAGCCCAGTGGAATTCATAACCCCGACCCCTTGAGTGCCAAGCATACCAGGCTATGTCTGATGGTCAGTACCAACCCGTGCGTCAAATCTACCGAATGTAGCTGATCATAAAATTACCTGGAATTAACTTCCAGTTATTTCAAAGAATCTACCTTGATATTAAGAGGGCAAAGGTTGATTACTTTTGGGAAGAGACAAAGAAAGAGAAAAAAAAACTCAAACGAACAATTCAAATAAGAATTTAAAAATGGCAGAAGCCTCCATCTCAAAGAACTTTAAAAGAGAAGAGTCCAGGGTTTGACTTCCAAGTACGATATTTCAAAGAATGTACCTTTAGATAACTTCTTTGGAAAGTCGATCGTCTCCATTTGTCCTTCCGCATACAGTGTTTCACCTTCCTTTTGAAAACTGTTGTGACTACCTGTCAGCCAAATCATAAAAAAATTCTTTTAATATCAATGTGGATATTCATTTCAATATCCCATATACATTTAAGGAGGAAATAAATAAATATATTTTTTTAAAATGGCAAGAGTACTGGACGATTATCCACAAATAAACTCTATGAAATCCAGCCCAATTTAAATAAATAATGTCTTATAGAAAAAGTCTCAAAAAAAAGGAGGTTGGGCATTGGCCATTCATTTAGAAATTTTACCAGTGTGCCAATCATGAAAAAAAATATTATCCATTAAATGTATTTTGACAGAGTGGCCAGAAATAGTTATCTGAATTTTTTGTATTATTTTACAATACTGATAGCATGTTTGAACTGTTGGAGAAGGTAAATGTAGATGATTTACTATCATTTCTAAAAGTGGTCGTCGGCCTCAACAAGAAAATATAAAACAGGGGAGAGTGACAATAAAACATAGTTTTTGTTTTTTTATTTAAAAAAATATATCTATGAAATTAGACTCTCGATAAAAAAAAACGTCTTAGCAGAAATAATACTAAGAAACCGGATATTTAGAGAATAAATATTCGCAATTCTTTATTGAAGGAAAGAATAATCCCAAAATTAAAAAGTTAAGTTTCTCGACAGAAGCTCTTTTGAAAAAATCTTAATGAAACTTGATTTAAAAAATGATTTTATTTAAAAGAGCACATTGTTTATTCATATTTTTTGGTTATGATGTTGATTTGGGGTTAGTAGAGACAAACGCCAAATAACACGTAACAATAAAAAGGGTTTTAATAGGTTGGTAAATAGGTACAGAATCGCCTGAGTAGTCAATCACTAGCTCAGCTAAGAACTTCTCCGTCCCTCTGTCTTCTGACATGCCACTATTTAACGTCTTTGTTCGCAGACAAGTTCATCTTCAAGAGGGGTGGTAGGTTTCCGACACAACAAAAACCGATCTTACTCTCCCGGGACTTTTAAAAGATATATGTTGGCTGCTTCACACTGCATATCAAGTCCATGATCACTTCCAGTACTTTGTTATGCAGCCACATGCACACCTGCAATGATTGTGCACATGCAGGGAGCATATGACGTAAAATGCCTCGATCATTTTGACATAATAAGCGTACATCGGTGTCAGTGTAACATCACAGCTTGAAGTTAGTTACATTTAGTAGTTGATCATAGGTAGATCGCAGGATGAATGATATTGACAATGGGTGCCCTGAAATCAGGGTATGCCATGATTCATTGGATTAGTATCACTCCATGTAGTCCAAACATATTGTTTGCTCTTCCATGAAATTTCCTGATGTTGTTGCAGTCTGCGCCAGTTCCCTTCCTGCACATGTTACATTACACGACAGACTGCTACTATCCTAGGCCTTTCCTTACCAAAATAATACATCATGACTATAAATAGAACTAAACCAGCTCAGGAAAAAAAACACCTAAAATCCTCAACGTTTCTTTCACCAACACAACATTCGTTGTATTCGTACCAACCTCAGCAGTGTACAATCTTTCCTCTTTGAAAAATCTCCGGATTTCCTAGCACTCTGCGAAACTAATCTTAACTCATCAATCCCCTCCTCTGATTTATTGATTCCTGGCTATCATCCTCTCTTTACGAAGGACTCTAATATCCACATGCATAGTCTGGGAGTTTATATCCTTGGCCATCTTCTTTCTCTACCGTTCCCTTTCCTCTAAAGACTGTTGCCTGCTGGATATGATTTCTGATAATATAGAAAAGGCTTTCTCCTTACATCCGTTTGTAAATATATTCGTGTTCGGTGACTTTAATGCCCACCATAGCAAGGGGCTTAAACTCTCTGTCACTGAACTCGCTGGCATCCAAACCCTTAGATTTCTCAATCTCTCACGCCAGTTGTTGACTTCCCCGTCACTACCCTAGACCTTTCCTTACCAAAAATAACCCAACATGACTATAAAGAGAACAACAAAAAAACATTTAAGCCCCATAACCTTTCTTCCGACATCATTCGTTGTATTCGTACCAACATTTGCAGTGTGGAATCTTTTCTCTTTGAAAAGTCTCCGGATTTCCTAGCACTCTGCGAAATTAATCTTAACTCTTCAAACCCCTCCTCTGATTTATCGATTCCTGGCTATCTTCCTCTCTTTAGGAAGAACTCTAATGTCCACATGAATGCCCTGGGAGTTTATATCCTTGGACATCTTCTTTCTCTACCGTTCCCTTTACTCTTGTTATAGTGAAACACACCTATTCTATTGTTAATAGCCTCTCCCACCTATAATAAGTAGGAGTAGCAAGTGTAACAAGTCAGTCAGTGATTTGGTCAGTCAGTCGATGTCGGACGACCGTTAGTCGGATATTAAAGTACCAGCCACCACAACTAGATGACTGCGTCATTACCTATTATATCACCTCTCAAGACTGTTGCGTAATGGATAGGATTTCTAATAATATAGAAAAGGCTTTCTCCTTACAGCCGTTTGTAAATATATTCGTGTTCGGTGACTTTAATGCCCATTATGGCAAAACACGCTTAAACTCTCTGTCTTTGAACTCGCTGGCATCCAAACCCTTAACTTCTCAATCTCTCACGCAAGTTGTTGACATCCCCGGTACTACCCTAGGTCTTCCCTTACCAAAATACCACATGACTATAAACAGAATTAAACTAGCTAAGCAAAAAAAAAATATTTAAGCCCTTTAACCTTTCTTCCTCCAACATTCGTTGTATTTGTACCAAAATCTGCAGTGTGGAATCTTTCCTCTTTGAAAAGTCTCCGGTTTCCAAGCTCTCTGCGAAATTAATCTCTTCAATCCCCTCCTCTGATTTTTCGATTCCTGGCTAATTCCGGTAATATAGAAGATGGTATCTCCTTACATCTGTTAGCAAATATATTTGTATTCTGTGACTTTAATGCCCACCATAGCACGTGGCTTAAACTCTCTGTCACTGAACTCCCTGACATGCAAACCCTTTACTTCTCAATCACTCAATTTCGCACGCAAGTTGTTGACTTCCCCGCCACTACCCTCAGCCATAATACAACATGACTATAAACAGAACTAAACCAACTCAGAAAAAGGAGCTAAGTTCCTTGACCTTTCTTTCTCCAACATTCGTAGTATTCATACCAACTTTTGCAGTGTGGAACCTCCCCTTTTTGAAAGTCTCCAGACATTCTAGCTCTCTGCGAAACTAATCTTAATTCTTCAATCTTCTCCTCTGACTTAGAAAGGACTCCAATACCCACATCCATGGCCTGGTAGTTTATGTCCGCGAACACCACTCACTAGTTAGGTAAATCTCACTTAAATCTCCATATCATTCTAACATATCTCTTCTTCTTTCTCTACTTAACTCAGCGAGCTATCTCGTCTTTCTCTGTCGTCCGATTTCCTCTCATGACTGTTGCGTGCTGGATAGGATTTCCGATAATATTAGGCTCCCTACTTGCTCCCTTTCGCAAATATGTTTGTGTTCTGTGACTTTTATGGCCACCATAGCAAGTGGCTTGAATCTCTCACGCGAGTTGTTAAATTCCCAATGCATTTCCCCAGTAACCCTGACGGACACTCTGCTATTCTAGATTTCTTTGTTTACCGCTATCCCTGACACATTTATACTGCGCAGCTCTGCACTCTCAGCAACTCTACTCATGCGATAGTTTCTTTAAAAATCTCCCTCGGCTTCCCACTAGCCAAGAACCTCCTACCAACAGAATATCTTTCTGTTATCAACGATCAGATTGTGACTTGTTTCGTGATTTCCTTCGTGGCGTCTCTTGGAATGAAATTTTTATCCATCCTGTTCAAAAATACTTATCTGAGGCAAATATGTTTGTGTTCGGTGACTTTAATGCCCACCATAGCAAGTGGCTCAAACTCTCTGATACTGAACTCGCTGGCATCTAAACCCTTAACTTCTCAAACACTCAATCTCTCACTCCAGTTGTTGATTTTCCCGCCACTACCCAAGGCCATAATACAACATGGCTATAAACAGAACTAAACCACCTCAGCAAAAAAGACTTAAGTCCCTTAACCTTTCTTCCGCCAACATTCGTTGTATACATATCAAGTTTTGCAGTGTAGAACCTTTCCTCTTCGAAAGTCTCCGGACATCCTAGCTCTCTGCGAAACTAATCTTAACTCTTCAATCCCCTCCTCTGATTTCTCGATTCATGGCTATCTTCCTCTCCTTAGAAAGGACTCCAATACCCACATGCATGGCCTGGTCATTTATGTCCGTGAACACCACTCGCTAGTTAGGGAACTCTCACTTAATCTCCAGATCATTCTAACATATTGTTGGGGCGCACCCACCTTCTCATCAGAATGGACTGATCTCTCTACTACTAACAGGACAGTTCTATAGAGTTCTGGAAAGATCAGGTGACCATCACACTTCGGTCTCTCTACCGGAAGATACAGTTGGACTTTATACTCTTTCTGATTGTCACTGACTAACCTGCGTTCGTTTGACTACTAATCTCTCTGTTGTAAATACCTCTTCAGATATACCGGTATTTTTCCTACATACGTGTTTGTCCTTATTTCAATACACGCACGCGGAAACACTCAACATCTCAACACATATCTCTTCTTCTTTTCTCTACTTAACTCAGTCAGCGATCTCTTCTTTCCCTGTCGTTTCCCTTCCTCTCATGCCTTTTGCGTGATAGATAGAATTTCCTATAATATAGAAAAGGGTATTTCCTTACATCCGTTTGTAAATATATTCGTGTTCGATGACTTTAATACCCACCATAGCAAGTCGCTTAAACACTCTGTCAATGTACTAGCTGGTATCCAAAACCTTAAGTTCTCAAACTTTCATTCCAGCAAGGACATACCAAGTTAAATCGCGTTCTTCTCCTTGGTTCTCACCTGCATTCTCAGCCATTGTAGCCCACGGGAATACTTTCTTCCGGCTGTACCAGATCGAGACGTCTGATTGCAACAGATGTCTCTTTGTTTCTGCTCGTACTAAAAGTAGTGAAGAAATGATTGGCGGCTCTGAACCACAGCAAATCCTCAATCCCTCCTCTATTCAGTCAATTCGAAGTAATGACATCCACCGCTGATAAGACTGAATGCTTTGCTCGTAAATTCTCTTCCAGCTCAACACTCGACTCATTTGGAGTAGCCACATCTGATTTTCCCACTAGGCCAGAGGTTCTACAGAGTGATATGCGCATAACCCCGTCATTTGTCTCAGACATCATTTCTAAATTAAATTAACATAAGGCAAGTAGAGGTGACGGGATCCCAGCCGGCTGCCTAAAGAAAGGTGCTCCCGAGTTGGCTACACTTCTCTTCAAATTCTACAACTACTGCCTTGCTGTTTTCCAATATTTGTTGGAAGTTCTCTTTGGTAGTTCATGTTTTTAAGAACTCTGGAGAACCTTCTGATCCTCTCTAAATATCGCCCCATTAGTCTCCTACTGTTTTTAAGCAATGCCTGGAAGATCTTAGTCAATGCTGAAGTGGTTAAGCATCTTACCTCTCATGTCCTACTCTCTGACAAATAATATGTTTAGTCCGCTCTACGATGGACTTACTTACGCACATCACTGAAGCCCGTAATAATAACGGCGAAGACCGAGCAGTGGCACTAGATATCTTGAAGGTGTTTGACAGGGTTTGGCATGCTGAACTTCTACGTAAACCCCAGGTTTACGGTATTAGTGGACGATTGCAACATACATCTCTTTGTTTCTGCTCGTAATGAAGTTGCTTCTTGGTGATAGAATGAACAGACGTATAGCATCTCGCAAGATCGGTTCTATTGATTATTGGCGACTCTGCTAGAGCGTGCTGAACAAGAGCAAAATTTCAATACCTCCTTGTTCAACCTGTTCGAAGTCCTGGCATCTACGTCAAATAAAGTCGAATGCTCGGAAATCCTCTTCCCACTCAAGACACAACTCATTTGTAGTATCCACATCTGATTTCACCACTAAGACAGAGGTTCTACTCAGTGATATGTTCATAAACCCGTCACTGGTTCCAGGCCTAATTTCTAAATTAGACTCCCGTAAGGCAAACGGAAATCCTCCTAAATAAATGTGCTCCTGAACTGGCTCCAGTACTCTCCAAACTCTACAACTATTACCGAGATGCTTCCTGCTTTCCAACTTGTTGGAAGTCCTTCGCTGTAGTCCCTGTTTTTAAGAACTATGGAGAACCTTCTGACTCCTCTATCACCCTGTTAGTCTCCTACTGTTTTATGCAAAGCCTTGGAGATTTTGGTCAATGCTAAAGTGGTTAAGCATCTTACCTCTCATGACATAATCTCTGACAAACTATATGTTTAGTCCGCTCTACGATGGAATTGCTTACGAACATCACTGAAAGCCGTAATAATAACGGCGAAAATCGAGCTCTGGCTCTAGATATCTCGAAGGTGTTTGACAGGGTTTCGCATGTTGGTCTTCTACGTAATACCCAGGTTTACGGTATTAGTGGACGATTGTTTCATTTAATCCAATCATTCCTATCAAATCGTGAAATGACTGTCGTTTTGAACGGGTACCTTTCCAGATCTTTTCACACAAACGCGGCTGTCTCCCAGGGCTCTATCCTTGGTCCTACGATGTTTCACATCTTCATCAATGATCTTCTTGATATCATCAGTTCCCAAGTAGGCATTTATACTGATGACTCTACCATTTCCGTCACAGCTGACAAATTTAACATGGCGGCTGCTCTTGAAAAGGACCTCTAATTTGTGGGTAATCGGGACAGGAAATGTAAATTGTAATGCCTCCAAAATTAAACTTCTCTCATTTAACCACGCTAGAGAAACCTTTCTGACTGACATCACCATGGCGGACGCTAGACTCCTGGATTGCAACACACTGCGCCTTCTTGGCCTCAGTTTTTTAACTGACTTGAATTGGAACGACTATAACGAATCAATAGCTGAATCTACTGCAAGGAATGTTGTGTCTCTATGCCGTGCTAAAGGTTTTTTTCTCATCAATGCCATCTTGTGGTTTAATAATCTCTACCATTCTTCCTGTCATTGAATATGGTTTCATTTTTTCTTTGCTGGACATGCTTTTTACCATCACTGAATCTTGATAAAATCTACTAATAATAACTGCAATATCGAGTTGTGGATCTTGATTGTTTGATTTAAACCAATCATTTCTCATCATATTGTGAAATAAGGTCGTTCTTTCTCTTTTCTCACTTCCAGATTTTTTTACACGAACGTGGGTGTCTTCCTGGGTACTATCCCAAACAAACACTGTTTCTGATCTTCATCAATGATATTCGCAAATAATCAAGCAAAATTGCAGATCAATACCATTTTCTCCTGTCTCAAAAGCAAATCCGTTTGATGATCGACAAAGTTAACCTGGTCGCTATTTTTTGAAAAGGACCTCAAATTTGTGGGTAAATTGGAGACAGAAAATGATCATAAATTGTAACACTCAAAACTAAATATATATATCATTTAACCACGATAGTGAAAATTCCCTATTAAAAAAAAGAAAATGGCTGATGCCCAGATTTCCGGAGATTAATTTGTTTCACTTTTTTGGATTCATGTTTTCAATTCTTGAACTAGGAAAAAATGCATCTTATTAATATCTGGTCTAAAATATTTCTTTGTTAATTCTGCAGTAAACTGCAAGAAATGAATGTTTTTCTCATTAAATGAACTTTTCATCTTTTCATTTGTTTTTTAATTTTTTATCTTTATAACCGTGCGTTTAAATTCTTTTTGTTGGTCAAACAGTCTTTTTAAGTTCCTTATTTGAAGAACTCTGGATGGATATGCCCCTCTGGAAATATGGTCCCATTAGTCTCCTATTGGTTTATGTCAAAGTTTATTTTGTGTGTATTACCATTTTTCATTAGGAAGTATCCTTTCATACGAACGCCGTTATTCTTTAAGGTGTATCCTGAATCATGCAATGATCTTTCTATATATCACCAATTTCCTATATATATATATATATATATATATATATATATATTTATAATAGCAAATCCGTCAAATGACGAATTTAACGTGGCCATTGCAGTTGAAAAGGAACTCCTGGGCAGGAAATAGATTCTAAAACTTCCTGCCTCTTTTGTTTCTCTTAATAAATTGAGAAACTTTTCTGTCTGCAAATTCATTTTTCCTTATTTCTTTGTGGATAGCAATACTGCGCCTACATGTCCAAAAATTTCTCATTGGCTCTTTGGAAACGATTACAGTGAATCAATAGCATCCATTCATTTTTGTCTTCGTCTCATTTTCCTTTTGGCAAAATTTTTTCTTATACATCTTGTACATTTACAAATCCATCATTCGTCCGTGGATTGAATACTGTTACCATATCTGGTCTGATGCTCCTGCTACTTCTCTCGAAGTTCTTGACAAAATTCAAAGTAGGATCTGCAATGTAATCGATCCTGACTTGCTATATCGACTTCAGTCATTTTCTCACAGACGTGATGTGGCTTCCTTCTGTCCTTTCTATGTTTTTTTCATAAAAACTGCTCTGACTATATTTTTTTCAATGAAAATTTAAGGGGAAGCTCGGTCCAACCCTTTTAAAATGCAAAATATTAAATATAGTTATACTTCTAAAAACAGTTTCTTTTCTCGCAATTCCCAAGTGTAGAACTCTCTTCAAATATTTGATTTTATGAAAACAGCAAAATCTTCTATCTAAGTCATGCTGTGAATCGAAGAACTATATTTTCAAAATATGAACCTTTTGTGGGGATTCCTCTTGTCCATACCGAGAATTTAATAAACCTTTTCTCTGTCAATAGAATTTTTTTTTTTTAAGATAAACCCGCAATCATTTTTTCTGAACTGTAACGAAGATTTTGCAAATAAAATTAATACAGCCATTCTAGAAAAATTTAAATGAAGAGAACAGTTTTTCTCTAGTATAATTTATAATCTTGTGGAATTATTAATTATCCTTATTTTTTCAAAAACAGTGTCCATACAATGCATATATTTAGTAATTCCAATCACTTCATACGCGTAAAATGACCATTTTCAAAAACCAGAACCTAAAAACTTTGTTTAATTATAGAAATGAATTAAAATTTTGAGTATGAATCATTTTTTCAAGCGAATTTTTCGAATAACTCATTTGTAAAATTTACTTCCTTTTTCTTCCTGCTGTTATACATTCAAAAAATTTCGCTTCTAAATTTATTGAACTAATCACATATGGTTTTTAACAAACCATAAGGTTATTCATTTTCAAATAAAAACTATTTAAACAAAATATGAGTTACTCTCTCTCTATGAGGTTAAGAGTGTGTCTGTTCAACATATGTGTATGGCATCCGTTTTTATGTATGTGTCCTTTGTTTTTCAATGACAAAAAAAAAAAAAAAAACTCTTGTTTTGTCCTTAAATTTGTTATGGAAAAAACAAAAATATATATATATATATATATATATATATATATATATATATATATATATATATATATATTTATATTATATATTCAATTTTTTACACTTTTCTATATTCGTATTTATTTGTTATTGTTTCTTAACCTTTCGTTTGTCTGAAAACTGAAGTTCACTACTTCGTAAGGACAAATGACGTAAAAAGCGTAAAAAGAAACAAATTTGCATTAATTCACATGTTGACAGTTTTAGAGCGTTCCCAAACTGCCACCGACATCACTTCTTCGTTTTTCAAGCAATAAACTTTTAATTTAATCCATTTGTCTTTTGCCAATAGAATTTTTTTCAATTTTTGCCTTCAGAACCAATTTTAACATTAGCACTTTCGTTTTTTTTTCTTTCTTTCTCTTTATAAATTTTTTTAATTGTTGAATTCCTTATTATTTTGTATAGCATAACGCGTTTATTTTCGTACATCCCTTTCAAATTGAAATACGCTCAACTATACGCTAAAACAAAACCCCTGAATCTCCCGTTTTTCTCGTTTTTTATTTATGATCTTGCTAATGGACGGACAAAATAAATGTCGATAAAGTCCAAATGCTTTTGCTACAGGCCAACTGTTTTTAACTCTATGCTGAAATGAGAAAAGTTATTAGCTGGAAAAAAAGAACTCAGTGACGCCTCTCAAACTGCTTGCGTATCAGCTCTGCTTTCATTAGCGGTTTCTACTGTAAAAGAAACGCTATATTCGATTTTGAAATTTCCTCTTAAAAAGTAAGTGAAAAAAACGTTTATAAAAGAGGGAGAAGAGGTTTAAATCGATATATCTTTTATAATAATTAAACAATTTTCTATGCTTTTTTAAATTGCCGTTTTTCTAATCCCATGCTTTAGATATGTGTTTAAAGATTCTTGGTCAAATTGAATGAAAATATGCAATAAACAGAAAAACCTGATTTTATCTCGTCTCCATGTTTGTTATTTTGAACAAAGATTAACTTAGCTTTTTGCGGGTTTTTGTAATTTTTTAATAAAACAAAGCAGGTCATAAACTTTCGCGTCAAAATGACAGGTGATGAATGACATATTGACGGATTCCGTGAGGATTTTTTTCTACGGATTAAAAAAAATAATTTACATTTAAGTGAACAAATTATTTACCTTGTTATTTTTAAGGAAAACTTTCAGCGCTCTAATTTTTTTTTTTATTTTTTTTTTTTGTACTTAGCTTTCACCTTTACGTTTACGATGCTTTATGGAAAATATATTATAAAGAAATTAAAATAACACTGTTAAGAGTGAGATTAAATTTCATATTTCAGAAAGGTATCTAATTAATTTATAGGTACCTTTCTTATGAAATTTTATCATAAGTGTACATAATATACTATAATTTTATGTACATTTATTACATTTTACTGTGTTATTTGTATTTCCATTCATTTTATTATTAATTTTGATATTTCATTTATGGAAAAATGTCATAACTGAGATTAATATAAAAATAAGATCATATAAATTTCATAAGATGATACTGATACTTGTAGGTACCCTTCTCAGTTGAAAGGGAAAAATCAAATTAAATTCTCCACACGTGTTTCGCAAAAAGTAAAGGCCTAACAGCGGAGAAAAATGCTTAACTCAAAAAACGCAACTTAATTATATTCTGGATGGTCTTCCGTACTTTATAATTACAGCCCGATTATAAACACAAAATTACATTTCTTAATTACTGTGGATCTTCTGATTAGTCAAAATGATACAATTTACAACGCGCTAAAAAAAAGATCTATCTCATAAGGACACTTATGAAACCGATGCGGCTTTTAACTAATTTTATAATATTTTAACAACTTAAATGTAAAAAAATCTATTATAATTAAAAAAATAACAAATAATTGTATTAAAAATTCATTTTTCATCGAAAAAAATTTTTGCTTTCAGAAAATATTGTCCATATTCATAAAAACAACTAAAAGCAAATAAAAGCATTTGAAATTAAATAATATCTTTGTTTTATTGAGTTTTGTATGTTACAATTCAGAGCTGATTTTCAGGTAGGGGGGTCCAATTAAAAACAAAAAAAAACATGATTTGCATTCCTCAAAGCCTTGTGCTTTTAACTATTGTAATCACTAAACCCGATGCGATCGAATTTCTAGCGTTTTCATAAAATTAGTTATAGGGGGTAATAATTATAAAAAAAACATTTCTGCCATGATTTAAAAAAAAACACATTTAGAATAACTTCGATCATCTGTGAATAGTTCCTGAAAGTTTCATTAACATCCAAACAGTGATCTTTATTTTTGCAAAATTTTCCAAATTAATGTGTCATACCAAAAAAAAAAAAAAAGTGCTAAAATTGTCTATGTTATTTAACTAGTTCCGGTGATACAAACAGAAACAAGTTTTTTAATCAAAATTTAGAATGTTCTAAAAAAAAAAACACTTTAAAAAAATAATTAAAAAAACTTTGATCTTTCCTCTTAATAATAACATAAGCATTTAGACGATAAAATTTTGTTTTCGGCAAGGTTGGCGTCTTTTTCATCAAGCTATGCGCTTTTTTTAGCGATTTCATGGAGGGACCTAAGGGAGATAATTATAATACAATACGAATAATTTTGATGGAACTTATTAAATGCTGTATTGGGCATTGCTGGCTCTTTTTTTAATTGTTTCAAGTTTATTTTTCAGATATCAGTCCCTTCTTTTAAAATTCTACCTGTGAAATAGAGTTGATGATTATGAACGTCATTTGGCTTGATTGGTATGATTGCATCAAGTATGGTGCAATATTTGTCTATTCAATTTAATAAGTACAGTTGTGCAGTAGCATTATGCATTTGTGTTAAAATCATCGGCTATATTTGGTTACGGTGTACTTAATATATTATTTGCTTGATTCATTGGGATTATTTAATATATTTTCTTAAATATATTTTGGCGGGAAAAATTCGGAAACTAATGATGCTGGCGGTGGGTGTAATTTTGAACCTGATTCGAATTTCTTAACTTTTCATGCATTTTAATTGCCAACATCATTTTGAGATTGAAGGGTCAAAGATATTTTAAATGGTGGTCGCTGGGAAGGAGGAGAAAGAAAAGGGTGTCTCTAGTCGAAAAAGTTTAACGACACCTGCTATAAACTTTATTTTTTGTGGATACTTGTATTTCTCAGTTTATTTATTAAACAGTGTATTTATTTATTTTCGCCCACCGGCCTAAACGTTCGAGAAGTGATAAAATACTGTTGTTGCTTGGTTGGTTTGGTTAACGGCATATCAACACCACAATGGGTTATTTAATGCCGACAAAATTTTTAGGATAGATTCGTATGAATAGAATATGTATTCTTTGGTTTAGATTGGTTTGGTTTATTTTTTTTTTTACGGCATATCAACCTCAATGGGTTATTTAATGCCGACAACATTTTATAAATAAATTCGTATGAATAGAATATGTATTCTTTGATTTAAATTGGTTTGGTTTATTTTTTTTTTTTACGGCATATCAACCTCAATGGGTTTTATTAATGCCGACAACATTTTAGGATAGATTCGTATGAATAGAATATGTATTCTTTGGTTTAGATTGGTTTGGTTTATTTTGTTTTTTTAATATCAACCTCAATGGGTTATTTAATGCCGACACATTTTTAGGATAGATTCGTATGAATAGAATATGTATTCTTTGGTTTAGATTGGTTTGGTTTATTTTGTTTTACGGCGTATCAACCTCAGTGGGTTATTTAATGCCAACAAAATTTTTAGGATAGATTCGTATGAATAGAATATTTATTCTTTGGTTTAGATTGGTTTGATTTATTTTGTTTTACGGCATCCAATCTCAATGGGTTATTTAATGCCGACAAAATTTTTATTGCTGGTAATATTTTGTTTTGTCAAAAAGCTATTTTTGATAATATTCTTCTTTCAAAAATATGTTGCTGGTAATATTTATTTTTTAAAAACATTGTTGGTAATATTTTTTTCAAAAATATATTTTTTGGTAGTAGTTTTTTTTTTCTTCAAAAATTTATTGCTGGTTCATAATTTTTCTACAAAGTGTTTCTGGTATTAAAACCTATTTTTACACTTTCATAGTGTTTTGACGACAGTTTAGGGGTTAACTATTTGCCTATAGCCGGGACCCTAACAGGTGCTACCACCCCGGAACAAGGTGGGCCTGCGAACATCAGCAATTAAGAGGTGGTTGGACGCACTTCAAAATCTCCTGATCAAAGGCCTTGCTGCTGGGCGTAGTTTATCGTCTTACCCAGGACGTAAAATACTGTCGTGCTAATAAAGGTGTTGATATGCTGTTAAATAATATCAACCAATCAATCAACAGAATCAAAAGCCTTAATTATATCGATCCAAGTTGCTTTTTCATTTATTTTGATGAGACTTATTAAATGCTTCCTGTAGCAGTTTTTGCTCTCTTTTTTAATTGTTCCAAATTGATTTTCAGATATCAATGCCCTTTTTTTTCAAATTCTAATTGTAAAATAGAGTTTACGATTATGAAGGTCATTTTTCCTGATTCGTATATGATTGCATCGAGTATGGTGCAATATATGATTATTTAATTTAATTATTGTTATGCCATAATACCTATTCAATTGTAATGGACTCTCCCACAGATAATAAGTAGTAGTAGCAGTGGACAGTTCGGCTCAGTGGTGTTGAGCGAGTCAGTCGATATCGGGCATTGAAGTACCAACCATCACAAGTAGATTGCTGCGTCATTAACTCTTATTTCCAAGTTCCTAACGTTTTATACGTCGAACCTAATTTAGGACGACTTATTGAAATACAAACCTCCACTGTGAAAACTACTCTACAACAATTATTTAATACCGTGCAAGATTTAAGGTTCAAATATAATTTAAATGGCTTTTGCTGGGGAAAGAAAAGAAACAAAAGGCTATCTGCAGTCGAAAAAGTTTGACGACCCCTGCTGTAGAAAATTCTAGCCATACGTATTTGGTTTGCGCTGTCAACGATGACAGGAAACTCCTCTGATCAAGTGATGTTGTATGTCTCAACAGTTTCAGAACCGGCATATTTCTTTCGTCTGCTGTTATCAAATCCTGTCTGAACGTCGATAATTCGCGCTATTTTGCCACAGATATCTTAGCCGGTGTTCCCCAAATAAGCTCAAGTATATATATATATATATATATATATATATATATATATATATATATATTTTTTAACCTTTGGCACGGCATGGTGGATAGATAGAAAGGACAGAAGAAAAGTCAGTAGAACGGTAAGAAAACGGAAAAGTGTGGTATTTATGTGGGTGTAAAAGTGCTGACTTGTTAAACTCACGTGAGGGAGTGGTTAACACGGTACAACTGCGCTAAGGACCTGCTCGATGTAGGACACCGGTCAGGCGGAAGGGTTAATCACATGAACTATAACAGGACGTATTCGCGATCAAAGCAAGCTACCCAGTTGGAGGACGTCGGCTGTCGTCTAACCAGGAGAGAATGGTCTCTTCTAGATTAAGACGACCAAGACAATCTACATGATGAGAACACCAAGAAACCAGACTCTGACACATGACCGCGACAGATGGAAAAGAATCGTGTGTAGGTATGTACGTCGGCGCTTTCAACGGCTCCTTCTGGGGTTAAGAGCAAAGGAAGAAGAAGAAGAAGAAGAAGAAGAAGAAGAAGAATAGTTTCTCATGAATCATTGAATAAAGGTGAGTTGATAGAAACGATGGGATTTAAGAAAGAAATACGAATGGTAGATATGAAGGATGCTGAAGAAAGAAGGAAATAAGTACAAAAAAAGGGAAGAAAGAGGAGGGAAGGGAAATAAGCCGAAAGAAGAAGCGGTGGTGGGGAGGAAAAAAGATGGAAGAAGAAATGGGAAAGTTAAATAAAGAAAGAGCGAAGAAAAATGGAACTTGGAAATAAAGAAGAAGGAAGCGATTAAAAAAAAAGAAAGAAAAAAAAAAATCAACTAATAGGGAATAATAATAATAATAATAATAATAATAATAATAATAATAATAATAAAGAAGGCATGGATTAATTAAAGAAAGAGATATGAAGGCGGGTAGGAAATAAAGAAAGCCGATAGAAGAAGCTAGGGATCGAAGGGGAAAAGAGTGGGGGGAAGTTAAATAAAGAAATAGCGAAGGAAAATGTAACTTGGGAATAAAGAAAGCGGGTCGAAGAAAGAAGCGATTAAATAAAGAAAGAGAAAAGATGGCGGCTAGGAAATAAAAAAAAAGAGAAGAATAAAGAAGGGAATTTTTGTGATGTTACACGTCTTCGTCGTTGTCACTTTTATGATGTCAACGAATACTCGTTATCACGTTCGTAATTCTCGTTGTAGTCGAGATTTTGGAATCGCAGATATTAGTAGTAAATCCTACGAATAATACTAGCACTAGTAATAATTGTTCGAATAGTAACCGCCGAATAGTAATCCGTAGAGTGATTAGTATAGAGAAATAGTATAGAGGATAGTAAAGAGTATCACGATCACTTAGACGCCACGCTAATCTCTATCTATAAAAGGCAGGATGTGTGTGTGTAACAAATGCACAGCCGCAATTTTTGACGGATTTGCACCAAAATTTACATGCACATGCTCCAAGTTAGCGGGAAGGCCAGGACCGATATTGCATTTCCCAACTCCCATCGGTAGTGGAAATAATTAATTTTTCATGCTTCTACGACAGTTTTCATGTAGTTTGCGGCCATTTTCTACTGGTCAGAGGGAGAGCCTACAGCTGGGTGCCACGAATAGGCAGGCAGATTCTATTGGCCAGCGTGAGAGCCAACAGCTGACTGACACGAATGTTAACTAGCATGCTAGCATTAAAAAAAAAAATCGATAGCTGTATTCGTCACAAGTGGGAAAAATTTAAATTTGCATGGTACTTTACTCCAATTGGCTCATTCGCTTGCTTAAACTCAACGTTGATTCTGATTCTGCAGAACTGGGTTGGGTGTGAAAAAACAATTTGTTGTTAACATTCTTTTTTTCATTCGGTTTTTCTAGTTACGAGTCCTTTTTTAAAGCTGATCGTTTTGTGTTCATTTTGTTTAGTTCTTTTTTCGTAACAGATTTAATGTTTAGTATAGAGCTTAGAAAAAATTCTCAGTGTGAGATAGGCGGGAAACGCCGGGCCATCCTGCTAGTTCCCATAAATGGCTTTCCTCGGGGGCACCTCGAGGCGGTGTAATGGTTAGCAAGCTTGTCTCGCTGGAATAATTACGACTGAGTTCGATCCTCACTGGGTGCACCTTACTTTCGGTCTTGTGCCACATCTAAGCTATGCTTGGAAAATCACTATATGTCTTTCCTTTACGATCACGTGGTCTACTTGTTAGAAATGGAATCACCTGTGTTGGCTTACTGGGGATCTGAGTTCAAACTCCAGAGTCGGCAACGACACATTATTCAAATACAACAGTAATGAATAAAGAAAGAGAGGAGAAAAATCTGGTGCGAGAATAAAGAAAATGGAACGAAGATAGCGGGGAGGGAATAAAGAAATAGTGTAGAAGAAAGAGGGAAAGCGAAGAAAGAAAGAAAAGGGAAGAAGACATTGGGGTATAACGAAAGAGAAAATAAGAAATCAGGGAATGAATAATGAAAGAAGAATTTGAGGAGGGAATAAAGACAGAGGAAAGTAGAAGACGGGGAGGGAATGAAGGAAGAGGACAAATAAGCCTAGTGGAGGAAAAAAAAAAAAGAAAAAAGGAAGGAGCATGAGCGAAGGAAGAGGAGATAAGTAGGCTAGGAAGGAGTTAAGAATGAGGTAAGAAGAAAGCTGGGTGAGGCTATAGAAAAAGCTTATAAAAAAGATATAGAGGGAATAAAGGAATACGGAAGAAGAAGAAGGTGAACGAATAAAAGAAGAGATACGAGGAAAGGAAAAATAAAGAAGAAGAGAATGAAGGAATGAAAGAAAGAACAAGTGATGGAAAGAAACGTAGCTTGAAAGTGTATGAATAAATAGAAAAGAGCCATTTTATACGAATCTTTCTTTATTGACTACCGGGCTTCTCTTCACTTTTCCTTTCTTCCTCCCCCACATTCTTGCCTTTTTCTTTATCCTCCACCCCACATTCTTCTTCCAGCTTTTTTAATTCCCTACCCTCTCTCTTCTTCCCTCTCTATCTCTCTCTATTCCTTACCCGCTTTTTTTCCGTGTCTCTCTCTATTCTCAACTTGCTTTCTTATTCCCTCTTTCTTTATTCCCTACCTGCTTTTCTTCTTCCCTCTCTCTCTCTCTTCACCACCCGCTTTCTTTTCCTCGCTTTCTTTATTTCCCATCCGTTTTCTGCATCCCTCTCTCTCTATTTTATACCCTCTTTCTTCTTCCCTACCCGCGTTCGTCTTTCCTTCTATATATATTTCCTACCCTCTTTCTTTTTCCCTCTTTCTTTATTCCTTACGTTCTTTCGCCTTTCCTCTCTCTCTCTATCTCTCTGTATTCCCTACCCGTTTTCTGCTTCCCTCTCTCTCTATTTCCTACCCTCTTTCTACTTTCCTCTCTCTCTATTGCCTACCCGCTTTCTTCTTCCTTCTCTCTATATTCCCTACTCGCTTTCTTTTTCCTCCTTCCTTTATTTCCTACCTGCTTTTCTTCTTCCCTCTCTCTCTCTCTCTCTTCACCACCCGCTTTCTTTTCCTCTCTTTCTTTATTTCCCACCCGTTTTCTGCATCCCTCTCTCTCTCTATTTTATACCCTCTTTCTTCTTCCCTCTTTCTTTATTCCCTACCCGCTTTCGTTTTTCCCTCTCTCTATATTTCCTACCCTCTTTCTTTTTCACTCTTTCTTTATTCTCTACGCTCTTTCATCTTTCCTCTCTCTCTCTCTATTCCCTACCCATTTTCTGATTCCCTCTCTCTCTATTTCCTACCCTCTTTCTACTTTCTTCTCTCTCTATTCCCTACCTGCTTTCTTTTTCACTCTCTCTCTATTCCCTACTCGCTTTCTTCTTCCTTCTCTCTCTATTTCCCTACACGCTTTCTTCTTCCTTCTCTCTCTATTTCCCTACAAGCTTTCTTCTTCCTTCTCTCTCTATTCCCTAATCGCTTTCTTCTTCTTTCTTCCTTTATTCCCTACTCGCTTTCTTATTCCCCCTTCATTTATTCCCTACCTGCTTTGATCTTCCCTCTCTCTATATTTCCTACCCTCTTTCTTCTTCCTTCTCTCTCTATTTCCCTACACGCTTTCTTCTTTCCTCTTTCTTTATTCCCTAGCCGCTTTCTTCTTCTTCCGTATCTCTGTCTTTCCCCACTAACTTCTTTTTCCCTCTTTCTTCGATCCTTCGCCACATTTTTCCCGCTTTCTCTTTTTCCTTTCCGCTTTTTCCTTCCATCTTTTTTTATTTTATCTTCCTGCCTTCTCCCTTATTTCATTATTATTTCCACACCTTTTTCCCTACTACATTTTTTTTAATTCCCTCCCAGCCTCTTTTCTTTTCATTCCATGATCGCTTTCCTCTTTCCTTTTTTCTTCATTCTCTCCTCGTCTTTTTATTTCCTCTTTCAATATTCTCACACAACATTCTTTTTCCCGTTTCCTTTTATTCATTACCCGAAGAATGAGGAGGTAGGAAAAAAAATGAAGAAAAAAATGGAGGCTGGATAAGAATGAAGGAGGAGGGAATACGAAGAGAATTTAAAATGGAGGGAAGAAAAAGACTTACAGATAATAAAGAATTTCGAAGAACGGCAGGTAAAGAATAAAGAAAGAGAGAAAAAAAGAAAAGAAGAGAATAATGAAAGAAAGAAAAAGAAAGGGAAAACATAAAAGAAACAGAAAGAAAGTTAGCATGAAAATCCTACTTATTATAAAACCCAGGTTGTGTGTGTGTGTCTGTTCGTTTATATATTGGATCGGATTTCCTACATTTTTCAACCGATTTCAACAAAACTTCACAGGACTACGTAAAATTACCTTGCGGTGGTTTTGACAGCACCAAAAATTGGAAAAACAATTGTTTTTGCACGAAATCAATTTGAAAACACGATTAAGAGGCATCGCTGTCGCGTGAATGAAAGGGGGACAACTCATCTCGAGTTATACTTATTATAAAAACCCAGGTTGTTTGTGTGTGTGTGTCTGTGTTCGGTTATATATGGGATCGGATTTCCTACATTTTTCAACCGATTTCAACAAAACTTCACGTTTTTTTTGGCAGGTAGTGTTTCTTATTGTCTTGCACACTTTTTTCTTTATTTTTACATTCAGAATGCTTTAAAAATTCCATTTACAAGACAATTGTTTATAATAAAATTCTATTCAATCGGTAGACTCATAACGATTGAAAACAATGTTTTTTGTTTGAGTTTGGGTTTGACCAATTCGTTAAAAAAAAAAAAAAAACATGCGTGTCCGTCAACCTTAAACAATAATCTTTGTCAATTTTATTTTTCAGTCTCTATGATGGTCGATACTTGATCAATCTCTTACTGTTACATCCCCGGGCAACGCCGGGCTCTACTGCTAGTATATGAATAAATAGTAAAATGATATTTTATACATTTTTTTTTCACGCGATGCCGGCATCAATATCAATGTTATCGACACCTGTTTAATGATTCATTATTTTTTTTCGTTTTTACGAACATCGATAACTGCTACACTTTTGTTTCAATAAAGTACACATATACGTGCGCCCTGTTAAAGTATTCAGGCCGGCCATAACGTGAACTTTGCGAGCGTGGATCATATTTGAATTCAGTCTATGTTCATTTCGTAATGACTCATTTAATAGAAATCCATCCAATGTAAGCCCTTACATGTGACTTCGGGAGGAGTTGGCCATATATATCTGCAGCGAATAGCCTATGATGATAATCTGGAAAGGAGCGGGTAAGTTTATTAAATACTTGATACAGGGTCTTTGAAAAGTAACTCCCCATTTTATGTATAATAAACTGTCCCGTCTTTAAAAGTTGTAGTTCGATAGGAGAGTCCATCACACTTAAAAGAGTGAGTTATTTTTCAGTTACTCTGTATATACGGAAAAACGTGAGGATACTGAAAAAAATAAAGAAAATCATAATCAAATCTTCTTTGTCTGGTGTATTTAATGAAAGATGTTTAAAGGAAAGGGTACTGTCTAAATATTCATTAGTATATATACACATAAATAAGTAATTCATCGAGTCTAAAAGAAACCTCAACAGAATGCAGAAAGCACTGGGCGGCCATTTTGTCCTATATTTGGAACTCATCCTACCTGCTTTTCTTCTTCCCTTTCTCTCTCTCTCTCTCTCTCTCTCTCTCTACACCACCCGTTTTCTTTTCCTCTCTTTCTTTATTTCCCACCCGTTTTCTGCATCCCTCTCTCTCTATTTTATACCCTCTTTCTTCTTCCCTCTTTCTTTATTCCCTACTCGCTTTCGTTTTTCCCTCTCTCTATATTTCCTATGATCTTTCTTTTTTAAAATGCTTTATTCTCTACGCTTTTTCATCTTTCCTCTCTCTCTCTCTCTCTATTCCCTACCCATTTTCTGATTCCCTCTCTCTCTATTCCCTTCACAAAATTTTTTCTTCTTCTCTCTTTATCCCTTAAATCTTCTTCTTTTTATTTATCTATATATATATAATTTTCTTTCTTTCTTCTTTCACTCTCTCTCTATTCCCTACTCGCTTTCTTCTTCCTTCTCTTTAATTTTCAGAATGCAGAAAGCACTGGACGGCCGTTTCGTCCTATATTTGGGACTCATCAGCAGTGCGCATCCACTACCGAGAATTGAAACCCGGACAGTTATTCATAAAAATTTTCTTTTACTGCAAACTAGATTATATATATATATATATATATATATATATATATATATATATATATATATATATATATATATGAAAAAAATATATATATAAAAAACAAAACAAAAAAAATTATATACAATTATGCGTTTCTCTAATAAATAACTCTTCAGGACATATTCATAAATATAACATTATCAATACAACATGACAAAGACGTAGTTGATTAAATAGCACCAGCAACCAACATATTACATCCTATGATTGCATCTACCGAATCTCATGCAAAAATTGTCACTTAAAATATGTGGGTGAAACATGTAGGTCCGTAAAACCTCGTGTTCATTTTTCATTCAAAATACCCAAAATTTTAAGAATACGTTTTCACAGCGTCGCCCACGTGACGACAACGTGACCAGGTTTTAAACGGGGCGCTGATCTTATAAAACTTTCAGTTATTTGTTTGGATAAGTCTTGTTCTTATGTACATCGTCTTTGTCATGTTGTATTGATAATGTTATATTTATGAATATGTCCTGAAGATGGTTTATTAGACCGAAACGTCCAACGTTGACATATTAACATTAAAACAGTATAAATTGTATATAAATGATTTTTTTTTTTTTTTTCCGTATATTTTTCTTCATACTGTCGGATCTATATCCATATATTTGCTTATATATATATATATATATATATATATATATATATATATATATATATATATATATATATATATATATATATATATATATATGAAAAAGTGTATATAAATATAAATAAATATATATATGTATAATTATTTATAAGAGTTATATAAATAATACTTATTATAAAAATTTATCAATATCAGATTATAGAGCTAATATATTTGGTTGGATAGATGTGAGTTTGTGACCCATATTTCAATTTAATTTAATATAACATCGTCAAAAATATAACTATAATACATAAAATATATCAATTTATATATATATATATATATATATATATATATATATATATATATATTTTAAAATTCTTTTTAAATTTTTTTCTTCCCTATTTTCTTCTTTCGGCTTTCTTTGTTCCCTTCCCTCTTTTTGTACTTATTTCCTTCTTTCTTCTGTATCCGTCATACCTACCATTCTTATTTCTTTCGAGCCCAGACCAATGTTCAGATTTCATTTTTTGTTTTTAGATAAATATTAATGAACATAAAAATAAATTAAAAATTTTAATGATCAATGCATACGGATGAAACTTTTTTTTTGGAAATAATTTGACATGAAGAAATTTTTATAACTATTTAGCTAGGTAGATAAATAATCAACATATATATCAAATAGATATGTATATGAACAGAAATAGATAGATAATTGATACTCAACACAGATAGATAGATAATTGCTATATATAAAAGATATATGAATATTAGATATATAAATTTGCATAGATAGATGATAATAGATAGATGAATAATTTAGATAATAAATACTTTAGATAGATAATCAACACTAGTATACAATATAATTAAATCAAATAATTAATATATTTTATTGATAGATAGATAGATATGAATTATAATAAATAGATAAATAGATAGATAATTTACACTAGTATACAAATTAATAGACAGATAATTAACAATGATTTCTTTAATAGATAGATAGATAGATAATAGATTTTATTATTATATAGATAAATAGATAGATAGATAAATAATAATCAACATTAGTATACATTTAGAAATATAATAAAGGTTGTAAGATTAGATGATAGATAGAAAATCAAAACTAGTATTTTAGATTAATAGACAGATAATTAAAACAGATAGATAGATAATAGAAATAGATAATATATATATAATCAACACTAGTATACAGATTAATAAACAATCAATCATAACATAGATAGATATTTATAAATATGATTTTATAATATAATTAAATTATCTATTTCTTTATCTATCAATAGAAAAGAAAGATAAATATTGAAAAAAAGGATTAAAAAAGTGTTTAATGTGTAATAATGTTGACACAACTTACTTATTTATAAGCAGATACGCAAAACGTAAAATATATAAATTTATTATATATCAATTTAGTATTAAATTTTTATTTGTTTGACAGAAACTAAAATTTTAGATATTTACAAAAATTGTTTCGCGCCACATGATTAGAGAAGATTTTTTTCGATGAGGAAGTTATTAAACGATACATAATGTGTAAATTAAACAAACAAACAATAACTTGGTTGCAATTTGAAAAAAGAAATAAGCAGAGTCAAATTCGAAAATATGGCTGATACATCGACGTGATTAATTCTTTAGCAGCGTACGACATTAAAAGAGTAATTAATTTGCTTTTTTTTTTTAGGTTTTTTTTTTAATTTTTTATCGTTAAAAAGTGAAAATTAAAAGAGAAAACATATATTAAGGCCCCAAGGCATAATGTTTCCTGTTAAGACATGGTTCCTGTTTAATCTCACACAGGCGCACTTTGTGAATGATTGATAATAAATATCTCTCATGTAATCGTCGCAGTCGAATGAAAAAAAGAAATTTAAAATTTTAAATAAAATCGTCAATTTTTTTACACAGTCTTGATAAAATTAAATATGAAACATCTTTTCATTTTATGAAATTCCATTAAAAAACTTGAAAGGATACGATGTTGGAATTGGATTCATATTAAATTTGACTATGAAGGAATATTTGCTATAATTATGAAATCTTGCAAAATTAATTTCAAAAAATCTTATTAATGATTTGCATTGCTTCTTTTAGGATATGAGGAAAGGCTGAAAAATTCATAGGCTGACTATGAATAATAACTGATAGAAATCAAAATTTGCATGCATTCATTTCAATTTTAGGATAATCATTTTATCTTCTTTAATTCCAGTGATCCTCATGACGGCATATTCACAGATTTCTTTCATATCGACAGTTTGAACAATAAATCTTCAAAAATCCCCAGCTCTTAGGGTAATAAAACAGGAAGACCTATTCAAATAATTTAGTTTCCAGGTTTCAGGTTCGATGTCTTAAAACAAGTAATCCTCTTATCGTTGTCCTAAATCTACATAGCCTGTTAGTAATTAAAATAACAAAAAGGAGAACCCAGTAATTAAAAATCAGCCATTTTTTTTTAAAAAACTACATCAAACCAAAATAAGAAAAATCTAACCATTTGAGTCCCAAGAATGGAAAATACTTTTAAAACAAAACGCATTTGATAGAGAGATAAACAAGATTCTTTGTAACAAAAATGACGAACTGAAGGCAGAAAAAATGTCTTTTAACTTGATGTGATGAAATAAGCGATTTAATATTTAAAAAGAATTTATTCACTATTATTATTCTTTAGACAATATACATTATAACATAGCATATATTAAGTCCGAAAAGAAAAAGTCGACATTATGCGCTTTTTTACGTATTTATAGCTACTTTGTAACTTTTATAAAAAAAAACGACATTATTGTACATGTAGTTATGGATAATATTATACATTAATTACTATTTTTTAATTAATAACTATTTGTGATCAGTTGTTGACATTAATAGCTATCTGCTGATGTGTTAAAGTTTTCGAATAATGCAATACTAAAAATTTAAATTTCATCTCTCCGATGGATATCGTGATCAGTGAATAAATTTACTCTTTAGAATTTTAAGATATTTTTTGCAATTTTCGTAAATATATATGTCTTTTTTTTCATTATTTAGACGATACTTTAACCATTACACGCTGCATATACTACTACTACTACTACTAATAATAATAATAATAATAACTAGAAATTACCAAGCACATATACTAAAATATTGTGTTAGCCCAAAATGCAGATTCTGTAATAAATATCCAGAAACGATTGATCATCTTGTATCAGGTTGCACCCACTGAATATAAAACCATGACAGAGTGGGCCAATATCTGCACTGGAAAATCTGCAACTTCTCCGGGAAGGAAACGGAAAGAAACTGGTATGAACACCCCCAGACCCGGCTACGGAGACAGGACATGTTACAATTCTATGGGACTATACAATACACACTAACAGAACAATCAAATCCAACCGCCAAGACATTGTTATAAAAGACCACAAACAAAAAAAATGCCTCCTTATTGACATGGCTGTCCCTGCTGACTGCAATGTATCTTTGAAGATATTCAAAAAGCTGTCAAAATACAAGGACCTTGAAATAGAAATCTCGAAAATGTGGCATATGGGAACATCAACAATCCCTGTTGTAGTTGGAGCCCTAGGACTGGTTGGAAAAGATTGCAGTAGACTAATTGAAGGGATTCCTGGAAGTCCATGCCTCAAGGAGATACAAAAATTGTTCTGACAAGTACAGCCCACACTTTACGAAGGGCTTTATCTATGTAATTTTTTTTTTTTTTTTTGTCAGTGGAAAGTGTCATGATGCCATTTCTAACCTTAGGTCCCTGGGCGGGACCCGGAAAGAAATGTGTAAACGCCAGAAATCAAAGAAAATAATAATAATAATAATAATAATAATAATAATAATAATAATAAATCTCCCAGAAATCTAAAAAAGAAAATAAAAAAATTAAAAGGTTCGAATTTAACTTGTTTTTTATATAAATGCATGTATCCATGTGCCAAAACTAAAATGAACTAAACAAGCAACTGTTGGATCTTTGTTTGTGGAGAAAAATAACGAGCTCAATTCTAAAACGGCGAAATTTACTACATTACAACATGATGCGGTCCCTTTCAGTTTGGTTTAAAAAGGTTCTTTTGATTGACTGTGCAGACGCCTCCATTAGGGATGAAAATTATTGATAAAATAATATAAATCAATGTGTACTCAAAATCATTATTACAGATTATTTAACGTGGGGTTTTAGGAATAGACTCAAGTTTAAAAAACTTTTTTGAACGAACTATACCGACTTAGTGTTTTAAAATTATTCATTGTGCCAAACAAGCGTAAAATTTTTATAAAATAAAAAAAATAATATATATTCCTGTTCAATATATTTTAATACAGTAATATATACAATAATATGTAATATTATATTAAATAAAGTAAATATAATTAAAATATATTTCTTTAAGTTTTTATTAATAATGGAGTTTGTATGGAATGAGCTGTTTTGAAACAAAATTTATAAAGATTTTATTATTGCATTGTATTACTTATACTTCGGACTTTTAACTTTTCTGTCATTTAATGAATACTGCGTGCCATTGAAATTGCTTCGATGTACCACATGTGGCAACGTTGCCATATATTGCCGATTGTGTCGGCAATCTATCAATTTTATTGTAAAATAAAATCAAAAACCGGGCTTAGCCCTTGCAAAAATTGTGTTCTTCCAATGAACTGATTTCAGGATAGAATTTTTACGTTTATCAAATGAAAAAAATTATTGAAATGGTAAATAGAATTTTTAATAATTTTCTCTGGCGGAAACACCATTATTCGTTTGGGCAGGTTGGAATCTCTAGACCGAAAAATGGTAAAACCAGTCGAACAGATGATGTACTTAATTTTTAGGTCTTCTGGATGAGAATGGAGCTATCATTTTTTTTATGCGACACTTCCATCAGAACAAAATCCAAGGAAAGGAAGAACATTGTGAACTGACGCTTTCAATCACGAACAAAGAACTGTAAAAAATAACAGAAAAGATCAATTAATAACAACCAAAAAAATAACAAACAACAAAAAATGAATAGCACATGTAACCGGAAGAGAAAATAATGATAAAATCAAGATGTAGATAATATAAACCACTTCAAAAAATCGTTTTTGGAAAAGAATACTCCCAACAATATTGGAAAAGATATAAAATGTTAATGGACTTGAGGTGAGTATTTTTCTCAAAAAAATTTTTTAAAGAAAGACTTCATAAATTTCAGCTGGTTTTAAATTTGTTTTCAATAAAATAATGAACGATTTTTCGAATGTTTCCTTCTAAAGAAACAATTAATATTATTAATACTATTAGATATAAAAAGATCAGATAATACACTCTTCACTATAATCAGATGATTAGGAGTGAATAGCTTCATGTCCCAAGGCATTGCCGTGATTGATTAAAAATTGTAAAAAACATACAGCAATCGCTATCACTTTGAGTTAAAATATTTTTGCCCTTCTTTAATAAATTAAAAAATATATTCTTTGCCGTTGCTACAATTTACAAATTGCCTATCTCAACTGCGAATTTTTTTTAAGCTTATACTTGACATTAAATCTGTTACGAAAAAAAAACTAAACAAAATGAACACAAAATGATCAGCTTTAAAAATGGACTCGTAACTGGAAAAAACATCGAAATATACTTCTTCACCCCAAACCAGTTTTGCGGAATCAGAATCAATGTTGAGTTTAAAGCAAGCGAATGAGCCAATTGGATAAAATTGAATTTGCAGATTTAAATTTTTCTCAAACAAATGCAGCTATCGTTTTTTTTTTTACTAGCAATGCTAGGTAAAATTCGTGTCATCAGCTGTTGGCTCTCACGCTGACCAATAAAATCTTCCTGCCTATTCGTGGCAAGTCAATATTTTCAGGTTTTCATTCTGACCAGTACAAAATGGCCGCAAACTACATGAAAACTGTCGTAAAAAAATGAAAAATCGATTATTTCAACTATCGATGGGAGTTGGGAAATACAAAGTTTTATCGTTAACCTTTCCGCTAACTTCTGAAGCATATGCATATAAATTTGGGTGCAAATCCGTCGAAAATTTGGCAATTTTTATCGTTATTTATACACATCCCGCCTTTTATAGATATAGATTTTTTAAAGAATCAAATAACAACGATTTTCCATGGCGCACCCCGATATCAATACCATCGACTTATACACAAAGCGCCCACGTTTCATTAACCAATTGTAGGATAAAAAAAAGGTATCACTCATCCCACTTTTATTGCTACCTAATCGTCCCGTCCACACTTCACCCTTTTCTTTTTGTATTGTTCATCAGCCCACGCCAAAAAGAAAATCACTGTTCAATTACGCGAATTCATTAATTTTTGATTAACCCTAGGTGGACGAATTTATATATCTGTCGGAGAATTTAAAAAAATGAATAATTGTTCGATTACTGGTAAGTCTAAATCAAGCTTCATTTAAAAACGCCGGAATGATTTCTGAGCGGTTCGGGGATGAATAATTAATCGGCGCATATGTATTGAATTACGGATATTGTGATAGGGGCGTCGTGGTTAGACAACTCGAAAAAATTCTTCCCATGAAAAAATGAATTGTTTTTCGAATTCCCCAAAGGACGCCTCCGCAGTCACTGTAAAAACTTAAACTGGTATATTACCAAAATATCCCTGTAAACTGTCCCAGAAAAAAAATCTACCTCAATGTCGTTTCTTGTGTTGTTTGAAGAAAATTCTGTCTATATTTCTGAGATGAGGTATTATAAACACTATTTACATTATTCGGACTATTGTCCCATCATTTTTGTTGCCATATTTATTACAACGTTTCTGGCCTTTCAGTATCTGTAAAATTTCTGAGATGAGGTATTATTTTAAAATTTACATTATTTGGACTTTGTCCCAATCATCTTTGTTAACATATTTATCAAATGTTTCGGCCTTTCAGTATCTTTCTGTATTTCTGAGATGAGGTATTATAATATTTATTTACATTATTCGGACTATTGTCCTATATCTTTGTCTCCATATTTATTAAACGTTTCGGCATTTCAGTATCTGTCTATATTTCTGAGATGAGGTATTATATTTTCTATTTATATTATTCGGACTATTGTCCTCATCTTTGTTGCCATTTTTATCACAACGTTTCGGCCTTTCAGTATCTGTCTATATTTCGGAGATGAAAGAATATTATGTACAAATTTACATTATTTGGACGATTGTCCCAATCTTTTATCGCCATATTTATTACAAAAAAAAGCCGGCCGTTCGGTATCTGTCTATATTTCTAAGATGAGGTATCATGTACACTATTTACATTATTCGGACTGTTGTGCTCATCTTTGTTGCCATATTTATTACAACGTTTCGACCTTTCAGTATCTGTCTATATTTCTGAGAGGAGGCATTATGTACACTATTTACATAATTCGGACTATTGTCCTCATCTTTGTTGCCATATTTATTACAACATTTCGGCCGTTCGGTATCTGTCTATATTTCTGAGATGAGGTATTATGTACATTATTTACATTATTCGGACTATTTTCCTCATCTTTGTCGCCATGTTTATCACAAGGTTTCAGTCGTTCAGTATCTGTCTATATTTCTGAGATGAGGTATTATGTACATTATTTACATTATTCGGACTATTGTCATCATCTTTGTCGTCATGTTTATCACAACGTTTCGGTCGTTGAACGCTCCGGCCTTCTTCAGGTGGTTGTAATGTCGATCTGAACCCTTTATTTCGCTCACTGGGGTAGACTGTTTAGTTCCACGTGCCATGTTTTAATGGATGTCAGTTATCAGTTGTCCCCTGTTAATTCCCCCACTCCAAGTTCTCCACTGCCTTAACCAGGTATTGAACTCACACTCTTTGGGTCCTGTCACTGGATCTAAATAACATCTTTATCCGCTGTGCCATGAGGAGACATCTGTGTATGAATTTCTGGGTATGATAAATCTAATGTATTCAGCAACCATTTTTACCAGCGTTCATGTTGCAATTTTTGCTTTTATCTTACATGTTTTTACCAGAGTTCATATTGCAATTTTTTTGTTGTTATCGCTTTTCTCTGGCACTCCTTATTACTGGTTGCCATATTATATTCATTTCTATGCTTGGTCGGCTCAGGAGATTTTTGTGGCCCAGCATATGTGCTGATTCCTTAAGTTTACGAATTTTCCAATGATGTTCTTTGTCTATGATCTCTACCTGATCCCACAGAGGGCTGTGATCTCCCATTTCTCTCCATAGGTGGTCAGCCATGCCTGATTTTTCCACTTCCACTCGTGTTAAAGCCTTCTGGTGTTCTTGAAGCCTTACCTTAAGGGGGCGGCCTGTCTCCCCTTTATATTTGTACAATGGCCGAAATGTTGTGATAAATATTGCGAAAAAAATGAGGACAATAGTCCAAATAATGAAAATAGTGTGAAGAAAATTTGTAAAAAAAAAATTTAAATTGCTTTCCGACCATGAAACACGGGTTCGAATCTCACCTATGTTGACTTGTGGCCTGGCTAGTGGATCCTAGCGTAACGTAGCATTGGAAACTGACTGGAACCGATACTACGACTTGACTCAAGCTTTGTGAGTGAAACAGCATAGACTGACCTGTCCGGTGGGTCGTCCATGCTTGTGTTGGCACGTAGTCAGAATCGAGGTGATCGATGGTTTTGACGTACTTCACGGTAGATTAGGCGTTCTCTCCCAGAAGCTATCAATATTGTCCGCTCAGGATAGTTTCATTATATACGTGATGGAGGCGTTTCCAGCTGGGGTTAGCCCTTGAGGAACTGTGTACTCGGAAATGAACTGACATCTGGATAGCTTAACGACTAACAAGACAGAAAACGGTACTGGCGAACCGAGTTCAAACTCTGGCGGAGACATCTTTATTCGCTTGGGGAGGTTGGGATCTCTAGACCGAGTCGGGTAGCAACCAGTCGAGGAGATGATGTACTTTGGATTCTAATCTGGATGAGAATGGAGCTATCATTTTTTTTATGCGACACTGAACCATCAGAACAAAAGCCAAGGAAGGAAAAACATTGTGAACTGGCGCTACACAATCACGAACAAAGAACTGTAAGAAATAACAGAAACCATATCACATTAGGACAACCAACAGTAGAAACAACTGAAATGAATAGCACATGTAACCGGGAGAGAAAATAATGATAAAATCAAGATGTTGATATTATAAATCACTTCAAATAAATCGTAAGGAAGTACCTCTCCAACAATATTGGAAAGAGCTATAATAGCTAATGGACTTGAGGTGACTATTTTTCTCAAAAATCGTTTTAAGAGAAAGACTTAAATAAATTTCAGCCGGCACCAATTATTGGCTGCTAGATGAACGATTTTTCGAATGTTTCCTTATAAAGGAAGCAGTTAATATTACTAATACCACTAGAGTCCAGATACTACACTCTGACTAACCAGACGTCGTAGATACTACATTCTGACTAACCAGACGTCTGACTAATCAGACGTCGTAGATTACTGCAATCTGAACAGATTCAAGCCTAGATTTAACCATTATCTCCCCTGTATATCCGCCAAAAATGAACCCCCTTTTTCATAACCTTCAGCCTCGAGTGGCGTCGTGCCTTTTACGGATTGAAAATAAGTGCAAGAAAAAAATGTAAGTAGGTGTTATTTTATTTCTTCAAATACAGCAAATATTATTTCTACATTTTTCTCACAGAACTAAATATGCCACGATTTTCCAAGGCGCATATCAATATCATTCGACTTATACTCAAAGCGCCCACGTTTCAAAGACACCTTTATTCTCTTGGACAGAGGTGCAGGCCGGGATATCTAGACTGAGTCGGGTAGCAACCAGTCGAGGAAATTCATATCACATTAAGACAACCATCAGCAGCGACAACTGAGATGAATAGCACATGTAACCGGATACTGATAAAATCAAGATGTAGATATTATAAACCCCTTCAAATAAATCGTCAGGAAGAACCCCCCCACACACACACAAAAAAAAATATTGGGAAGAACTATAACAGCTAATGGACTTCAGGAGTCTATCTTTTCAAAATCGTTTTAAGAGAAAGTCTTCATAAATTTCAGCCGGTACCCACATTGGCTGCTCGATGAATCATTTTTCGAATGTTCCCTTCTAAGGAAACAATTAATATCACTAATACTATTAGATATAAGGAGATCAGATAATACACTCTGACTATAACCAGATGGTTAAGAGTGAATAAAGCGTAACTCGAGTTACAGTGGCTAACTGGGCAATAAAAGTTTAAAAAATGACCATAAATACGTAAAAAAAATGTGTATAATGTTAAAAATTCCCTTTTCCACATTAAAGCTATTTGTGTTATGTTATAATGCTTATTATCTAATCAATAATAATACTGAATATTTTTTAAATAATAAAGTGTATTTAATCACATCTCCTTAATAGATGTTGTGATCTCTCAAGAAAATCAGCATTGATTCTAAACACGAGCACACGACGACTTCGGAATCTCCTGCAACTCTTCTGGACGATCTCCTTATTTAAGATCCTTCAGTTCGTCTTTGGTGTTACAAAGAATCTTTTTGGTCTCTCACTCAGCTGCGTCCTACACAAGGTGGGGGTTGAGTCTAGGGACTCAAATGGTCAGATGTAAGGTGTGATGTAGTCGCAGAAATCGTCTGATAGCCATTACTAGATTTTCCTGTTTGTGTGATACAGTGTCCTGTCGACAGAGATACGGTCCTCCGCCTGAGCTCCTTCATAGACACAAGACCGTACCAGTGCACCCCCGCCTGTATGGCCTTGAGAACTCGTGGCTCAAATACATGAACACAGGAGGCGATGGTCTTTCCGAGAAGCCACATCTCGGTGTGGTACGTTAACACAGAGAGGACGGTGGTGTTGTAAACTCGTTTCTTGGTAACCGAAACATGTTGCGACGTGGCCATAGTGGTCTCTAAAGATCTCTCATGACACGTACAGACGGACCAGGTGTCCTGTTGATCTCCGTGAAGAGGTCGCCAGTGTTGGGAACTTCAGAGACTAAGTATCCGAAAGACATGGCGAACATAACGGGGTTGCTGACAGTTATGGTGGACTGTCGATTATGGCTAAAACTTTGGGATACTTATGCTTACTACTCGTTAAATATAATGTAGTTAAAATAAAATTCATAGATTAATTTTTTATGATTGGGTAAGGCGTTTTAAATAACGGTTTCAGACTGTTATATTTTAGTGGCAGTGTATTTTAGCTCAAACCTTCTTAGGCTGATGTTTAAGGTCAGATGGTAGACAAAATAGGGAAGTCAATTTTCATTGGCTGAACCGAACGTGGGAATGAGTTAGAGATTAAGGTTTAATCGGAGAGTTGTTGAGCAATGAATTCTAAATGTTTCCTTATAAGGAAACGGTTAATATTACCATTATTATTATTTAAACTATTTACATTCGCTCTATTGTCCTCATTATTCTTGTTGTGATATGACCTTGGCTGTTGGGCCCGTCGTCCTTGATTACGTGTATATCGATCCGTGAAACCTACAGGGAATTTCCAAACTGAAGTTTTTATCTAATCTACGGATGTAGCCTCTTCTCGTTTCCCTGTACATATGAAAAAATATCTCATGTAGTTCTCAATTTTAGTATTTTTCATTTATTGCGCTTCGTGTTTCCATTGTACAGACTGTCCAGCCCAGAACTTGGAGCCCTAAACCTAACTAGAATCAATCCTCATCTGCTGGCAGGTTAGGTTTAAGACTCCAAATTCTACACATACAATTGTCCCTCGAAACAATAGACTTGCGGCTTAAAATGTTGGTTCGTGAATTTAATCACATATTGTTTGCTGGTCAGTTAAATAAAGCGTTCAGTTCGGAATTCCCTGTAGGCTTCCTGACCTGATATCCTGATGAAGACCGGAAGGCACAGCAGTCGAAGCGTTGTGAGAACATCAACAATGATAAGAACAATAGTCCGAATGTAAATAGCGTATATTTCCGCCTATAACATTAAGATAAGACAAGGTCAAAATATATAGGAAATTTTCATTAATTTATTCTATACCTGTCATATAAGACGACTGCTTATTGATTATATAAAAAATGATGTTATTGGAAATATTTTTACCTACCGTATCCTTAGAAATTCAAAATAAACGAAATAATCATTGTTTTCTTTACGTTTCATCACGTGATCTCTTCAGAATACTGATTCTTCTTCTTCTTCTTCTTCTTCTTCTTCTTCTTCTTCTTCTTCTAAACCGTTACAAACAGCCTGGTGTACTAATGGCCATTTACTTATACTTCATCGGCAATCGCAAAATACTGCTAAAGCAGTACAATAATTGTACATCCCATTCCTGTGAACGCAATCATATCTCGATCTTTACATTTTTTCAGCTGAGCTTGCACAGATACAAGTTGATTTAGTTTATATGGAAATATTCTTCGAATAGACAATTTATTATGAAGTTATGGCAGTAATATATAAGGTAGCAAATGTTTTATTACTTTTATTATCAGTTTATTTGATAATGTAAATCTTTTCATGTACGTGATTTGTTATCTCACCGAGGCAGAGTTTAGCCTACCGATAAACATCACTTAGAATTCAAGGTTTCTTTTTTAAAATTGTAGTATTAAACGATCCTCAAATTTTAATATTGATTTTGGAAATTTAAAGGCTGTCTTATACGTGGAAACATACGGTAGTTGAATTTTAGTAGATTCTTAAAATTTTAAATTACTATCCTATAACACTCATCTACTTTTAAAACCATGTAAGGATACCGACATTTTTTAAAAAAATGTAACTATAGATCACGTGCCCACACGGTTGTTTCTCAGTAGGGCAGGATGAACCAAAGTCTTCATGAGTCTTTCTGCAAATTATAGAATTGACCCTTTCCAAGAACGAGCTAGCAGATGTTGCTTACCGTATTTTTCGGCTTAGAAGACGCAGTCTTGGAAGACGCACCCCAATATTGGAAAGAAATTTCTAAGAAAAAAATTTCTATTGTCCTCATCTTTGTCACCATATTTATCACAACGTTTCGGCCGTTGTACGCTCCGGCCTTCTTCAGGTGGTTCGAATGTCGAACTGAACCCTTTATTTCGCTCACCGAGCTAGACTGTTCTAGTTCCACGTGCCATGCTTTGATGGATGTCAGTTATCAGTTATCTCCTGTTAATTTCCCTCTGAAAGTTCTCCGCTGCCTTAACCGGGTATTGAACTCACACTCTTTGGGTCCTGTCACTGGGTCTAACCAACACCTTTATCCTCGTGGCGCCACGTATTATTCACATTAATCACTCGTCCGATTTTGTTTGTATGGCAATGGCATACTAGTCAAGAGCAGAAAGGCTCCCGCCGCTGCGAATAAACAGAGCATGTTAAAGGTTGTTGCTCGGCTCCAGGAAGGTATATAGTCTTGGAAATACTTGTAACAGCTAAATACTGAGGTTAGATATAAAAGGCTGAATTAGATAGCTAACATTATAGTGTAATGACTCAACATACAAGCCAATCAGTTGACTGTCCAAGATTACTTAAGCTTTTTTTTTTTCAGAATATTTTATTGGGAAATATGGTAATTATTTTTCGCCAGCCTCTAGGCTTACGGCCATATAATGTTGAAACATTGTTTCTTGTACTGGTCAGTACCTAGAAGGGTGGTCACTTGGGAATACCACGTGATGTAAGCTGTCATGTCTGGATGGTGTAAGGGATAATCAGAGAACCGAGTTTCAATTCCAGTTGAGTTTGCTATATTCTTTTATGAGGAATTGTTTGAATAATCGTACCGCCTAATCCTAAGACTGTCAGACAGAAATTACCATATTAAATAATAAGGACGCGCCTGCTTGCAATAATCGTTATCGATAGCGGTTACCATTATTAAAATGTTAACTCGTACTGACATTAAACACGATCAGTACGACATTTTCCTGACAATGTCCACCTTTAATCGATTGGAAAATAGTCTGAGATTTACGCTTTTGCCAACACAGGCAACCGATTTTAACAAAAAAAAAAAAAAAAAAAAAAAAGATTCTTTTTAGGCGTAAACTTCTTCCCCCCGTCCGTCCGTCCGCACAAAATTCCGGATATCATCGTGGAATATACCGTCTGTTTGTGATTTGGTAACGACCTTACACGCAAGACACCAATCTGCCGCCGAGTGGCATACCACTAGCGTGTTCATCTCGGCAAAGTTACCACTGGCTGACCACCAGAGTATCGCTGGCCTTGGCCTTACAAACTTAAATCTGAGCTTGAATTTAAATTCAAAATTAAAGTACAGTTCATTTGAATATTTTAACTCCAATAATATTCCACCCCAACAACAATATATCTCACGTGATCAAGAAAAGAAAAGAAAACAAAAAAAAACAAAACAGTGTCGTCACAATATATATATATATATATATATATATATATATATATATATATATATATAACATTAAGCATTTCACCCCCAAACAATTGGGGTGTGCCACTAGCACCCAAAGGGTTTCAGAGAGTGAAAGCAATAGTAAAGAGGCTTGATAGAGGAAAGGATGAAGAGAAGGACGGGTAATTAGATAAATGCATATGAAGATGTCAATTGACATTACATTTGAATAATTGAAGATTGAAGCTATCAGGGAAGCAAGTAAGAGGAAGGGAGTTCCACAGACGGGAAGTGCGAGACATGAAGCTATTGGAGTAAAAGATACGGCTACATTTGACCGTTTCAGCAGTAAAAGTTTGGGACTGAGATGCTAAAATAGTAGCACGTTTAACTTCATGCAGTTTGGGAACCAGTGAAAATAGTTCATCAGAGCAGTTACCGTGAAAGTATTTGTAGAAAAGACAGAGGGAAGCGACGGCACGTCCGTTAGAAAGTGACTATAGAAGAGATGCTAGATCGGGACCAATCACATGGTCCTTTCTTTCTTTCTTTTTTTTTTTTTGTTTCTTTGTTTCTTTTTTTCTTTCTTTCTTGCTTGCTTGCTTCTTTGTTCTTTGTTTCTTTCTTTCTTCATATTTCGTGGTTATTTCTTATTTTTTTATTTTTTCTTTCTTTCTTTACTGTTTCGTCTTTCTTTCTTTTTTTCTTTCTTTTTTCTTTCTTTCTTACTTGCTTGCATCTTTGTTCTTTCTTTCTTTCTTCATATTTCTTGGTTATTTCTTATTTTTTCTTTCTTTCTTTCCTGTTTCGTCTTTCTTTCTTTCTTTTTTCTTTCTTTCTTTCTTGCTTGCTTCTTTGTTCTTTCTTTCTTTCTTCATATTTCTTGGTTATTTCTTATTTTTTATTTTTTCTTTCTTTCTTTCCTGTTTCGTCTTTCTTTCTTTTTTCTTTCTTTCTTCATATTTCGTGGTTATTTCTTATTTTTTTATTTTTTCTTTCTTTCTTTACTGTTTCGTCTTTCTTTCTTTTTTCTTTCTTTTTTCTTTCTTTCTTACTTGCTTGCATCTTTGTTCTTTCTTTCTTTCTTTCTTTCTTCATATTTCTTGGTTATTTCTTATTTTTTCTTTTTTCTTTCTTTCTTTCCTGTTTCGTCTTTTTTTTCTTTTTTCTTTCTTTCTTGCTTGCTTGCTTCTTTGTTCTTTCTTTCTTTCTTTCTTTCTTTGTTCATATTTCTTGGTTAATTCTTATTTTTTATTTCTTTCTTTCTTTCCGGTTTCGTCTTTCTTTCTTTCTTTCTTTCTTTCTTTCTTTCTTTGTGTGTGTGGTACTACACATGAAAACATACACATAGGCACATCCATACAAACACGCAAGTAAACACATATATAAAATGCATACAGAAACACATACATACACACACGGATACATGAACACATATACATCCATATAAATACCTACATACACATACATAAACATATCCTCACATAAATACCTCTAATATATATATATATATATATATATATATATTCATATATCTATATATATATATATGTGTGTGTGTGTGTGTGTGTGTGTATACACACATACACATCTGATTATATGCATATATACATACATAATACATATATATATATCTATATATAATACACTCACACATACACATATATATATATATATATACACATACATATACTTACAACATATAGATATACACATATATAGGCACATAGACAAATATATATATATACCTATGTATAAACATATACATATACACACATAAATATGCACACATATAGATACATACCCAAATATATATACATACACATCAATCAAAACATATAACTTTCAATTAATAATACAAAATAATTGTAAGACTACAAAATAAGTAAAAAGTGAAAATCTATCATATAATTATGACTGTTCTGTAATATATATATATATATATATATATATATATATATATATATATATATATATATATATATAAAAAAGGAAGAGGTTATAGTATTTCCAACGAGAGAAAACTGTGTATAATAAAAAAGAAAAGAGAAACCGCAAACGTTTTTTGGTTATAATGTCGAATTTTTAAAGAAAATATATTATGCGTTATTTTCCATAATCTTGCTACAGACGTTTCCTGTCTCGCGACCTTCATCAGGCTAAGATTGGATATTTACGCATATTAATAAAAGCAATTAATTTTTGTTATGATTTTCGATGTTAAATATTCTCTATATTAGACATTTTGTGTGTGTGTGTTAGTGACCCAAATGTCTTTATTGAACTGGCAGTGAAAGAATTCTGCAATACAATAATTAAGATTGGTCCGAGAAAGGGTTGGGAAAGATATCTATTTCCTGATGTTATAATGACCCCTATGTGTTCTTAGATCTATTTCCAATTTTTTGTATTTCCCTCAGCATGCGTACGGATACGTATAATCCCTTTCCATACATGCATATTGTCTTATTATAAGGAATTAGTATATACATATGTACACATACGCATAAACACACACATACATACACTTCCTATGTTGTGTAGGGTTCGCGTGTGTGCCCGTGAGCAGTTTTGTTTTAGTAAATATATATATATATATATATATATATATATATATATATATATACTAGCAGTAGAGCCCGGCGTTGCCCGGGGATATAACAGTAAGAGATAGATTAAGTATCGACCATCATAAAGACTGAAAAATAAAATTGACAAAGATTATTGTTTAAGGTTGACGGACACGCATGTCTTAATCAGTTTGTTTTCTTTTTTTGTTTTTTTTTTTGTTTTTTACGAATTAGTCAAACCCAAACTCAAACAAAAACCTTGTTTTCAATCGTTATGAGTCTACCGATTGAATAGAATTTTATTATAAACAATTGTCTTGTAAATGGAATTTTTAAAGCATTCTGAATGTAAAAATAAAGAAAAAAGTGTGCAAGACAATAAGAAACACTACATGCCAAAAAAAAAGAATGAAGTTTTGTTGAAATTGTTTGAAAAATGTAGGAAATCTGATCCCATATATAAACGAACACACACACACACACACACAAAACAAACAACCTGGGTTTTATAATAAGTATAACACGATATGAGTTGTCCCCCTTTCATTCTGGTGACAAAATCGTGTTTTACCGTGTTTTCCAATTGATTTCGTGCAAAATGAATTGTTTTTCCAATTTTTAGCGCTGTCAGAACCACCGCAAGGTAATTTTATGTAGTCCTGTGAAGTTTTGTTGAAATCAGTTGAAAAATGTAGGAAATCCGATCCAATATATAAACGTACAGACACACACACACACACAATCTGCGTTTTATAATAAGTAAGATATACCAGTACGCGCATGTACATGCACACTCCCTCTAAATACACACATACTGTCTTATAAGGCATTAGTACTACACATGACCCGTCGGATCACCGATTGTTCAGCATACAATGCAGTGATAAATATTTCTGTTCGTTCGTGTAATCACTTGTCTGATTTACCAGTTTTTTTACTGATTGTTTACAGGATTTAATAGGAACAGAACTTCCCGGGGAAACTCCAGTTAAAGCATTTATTCATGGCATTGAACTCACCCACTTTGGGTTATTCAGCTAAAAGGAGAGAATATGATTAAAAAAGAGGCCACAGTAGAAAGAAAAGCTGTATCAAGAGCTCACAACAGCAAGAGCGATCATCATTACAACTTAGATATAGATACATTTTTATTGCTCAAAGTAGAGTCTTATAGAGTTTTAGAAAACCTACAGAGAATTCCAGTAAGATATCTTTAATCATTTCAAGATGCAACGGTTCAAATCTTAATCTAACAATTGGACAATTTTGCTGTTACATCCTCTCTCTCTCTCTCTCTCTCTCTCTCTCTCTCTCTATATATATATATATATATATATATATATATATATATATATATATATATATAGGTAACTATACTCGTTTCGAGAAAGATTCGAATTTTTGATTTGCCGATAATCTAATCAATCTCGAGGGAAAAAAGGTTTAAAAAAGAAAGAGCTAAAACATGAAAGTCTGTCGAAAAAAAATCGCACAGATACAGGTTCAAAGCCCAAAGAAAAGACCCCGACACGAATAAACAACTAACTAACAAAAGAGCTCAATACTACCGTAGAGCAGACCTAGATACACCTAGATATTCACTTAGGTGAAACCTGGGTAGGTTTGTCTGGCTCACTAGGTTTATCTATATATATGTATATATATATATGTATTTAAGTTATGAAGAACTTGGTAATCCGTATGAGTAATCCCAAGGAGGATGAAATCCTGAGAGCTCAATGTAAATCCAGAGCTAATATTTAAAATAAAAACAGACCACTTTAAAGTACCATTATAATAATTTATTTCACCAAAAAGTTTCCCTTTTAAAGGACGGAAGTGTCATCAGATAGATCCAAAAAGTTTCATTTCATTTTTTGGAATGGGGAAATAAATTATTATAAAAAATTTTAAATTTTCTTTTTTTTTTTATATATATATATATATATATATATATATATATATATATATATATATAATAATTATTTAAAAAAGTATGATTCCTTCGCTACATAAGAGTACTCATGTTTCAAAAAAAGAGCCAAAAACCTCAATATAATTATTAAGATTAAATTGAGTTAAAGTATCAAACCCTGTTTCATCCTCAAGCGAAAATTTAGAAATAACCAATCTTGAAATTTACGCATCTTTATAAGTATGTTCATTCGCAAAATTAATTACTATCGAAACGTCTAGAGCGACCATCAATTTTCGGCTCTTGTTTTTGAAACATGAGAACTCTTATGTAGCGAAGAAATCATATTTTTTTAAAAAAATAATTAAAATTTAAGCTCTACTTCCGTATGGAGCACTGCTTTTTTTTAAAAAAAAACAAAAATACTAAAGAACCCCGGATTATTTACCTAATGTATTCTTTCCTAATTTTCTACATATATATATATATATATATATATATATATGTGTATATATGTGTGTGTGTGTACTATTACGGGAGGGGACATTTCATCACAGTAGACTCACCACCAGCCAAATGGTGTTGGCTGTCATAGTGTGTACATCGTTTAGATCGGCTTTGAGACGTAAAGGTTTTGAAAGATTGGTTGTTTGTCTTAGTAAAAATTACATTTTGATGTTTTAAAAATGATCCTTAATGAGCTTCAAAAAGTCATGTTTAAAAATCCTAAATTACTTTTTGTTACACGATCTGTATAATTTTCCTGTTAGGCTCGATATATAAAGTACGTTAAGCTATATGACGGTTCTGTGTAGGATACAGATTCGATTCCTTTCGGGGGATACATTTTTTTGCATGAGATTTCTCGGACATTCAGACCAGTAAATTTTTTAAATATGCCAAAAATTTTTTTTTTAAATACTTAGAATATTGTTTTAAAAAAAACAAACATTTGAGATATAAATAATTACTCTACAAACAACTGGACGAAACGGCAAAGCGGAATCTCTTTGTGTTTGTCTTTAACTTAAAAATATTTTTAATTAAAAAATGTCTGTTTGAAGAAAGTTAAAATACAAAAACTTAATCTGCAAACAACTGGTATTTTTAAATCTTATGCACTTGATATATTTTTTTTAAAATCTGATTAACTTAAAAATATATTTTAAATACTTTAAATATTGTTTGTTGAAAGAAAGCTGATATTTAAATAATTACTCTAAAACCAACTGGACGAAACATCAAAGCGGAATCTATTTGTGTCTGTCTTTAACTTGAAAATATTTTAATTAAAAAATTGAAGAACGTTAGAATAAAATTACTTTATACGGGGAGGGGGGCTAAAAGTAACCGGAATTGTGTCACATAATTTTATTCATTTACTGTTGCATGTTTATATTCTTATCACCTTCAAAGTATTCTCCATTTGAAGCAATGCAATAGTCCAGACGTGTTTTCAACTGTTAAAATCAGTCCTGGAACTCTTGTGAAGTTATGTTTTTTTTAAGTTATGTTTTCCGTCGTTTTCTTCTTAACCTCTTCCGAATCTGCAAAAGGTTTTCCTTTGAGGAATTTTCTTCATTCGAGGAACTAAGAACGTAGGGGGCGAGATCGGGTGAATAGGGAGGGTGGGAAAGTGGGGTCATGCCATTCAGAAACTGCTTCACACCCAAGGCGGTGTGCGCTGGCGTATTGTCGTGATGCAACCACCACCTTCCACTTTGCCACAGGTCAGAGCGTTTTTGTCTCACCTTGTCTCGCAAACGATTCAGGACTTACAAGTAAAAAAGCCTGGTTAACAATTTGACCAGGAGGAATAAATTCTTTGTGTAGAATTCCTTTCACATCAAATAAACAAATCAACATCGTCTTGACATTGGACTTCACTTGACGAACTTTTGGGGGTCGTAGTGACGTTGGATGCTTCCAGTGACTTGATTTCTGCTTCGTTTCCGGGTCATAGCCATAGCATCAACTTTCGTCACTAGTGATGACCTTCGAAAAAAGGTCAGGATCAACTCCCAACTGTTCTTTCAGCTAACGACAGGCATCCTTTCAGCCATGGTAAAAATAGACGAAAAGGCGTGAAGCACTTCAAAACAAATGTGAACCACGGAGCTGTACGTCTTCCCACGATGCTACCGGTCAGCACACTGATACTTTAGGGTTGGCATCTAGCGGTGGAAGCCTGAACTACTATACGGGCTTGTCACATGTACTTTGGTCGTTCATGAAGTGCTGGTTGATGCTTGCACGAATTGAACACTGAGTTTCGACTTTAAACTAGCCAATCCCCCCTCTCTCTCTCTCTCTCTATATATATATATATATATATATATATATATATACTAGCAGTAGAGCCGGGCGTTGCCTGGGGATGTAACAGTAAGAGATAGATCAAGTATCGACCATCATAAAGACTGAAAAATAAAATTGACAAAGATTATTGTTTAAGGTTGACGGACACGCATGTCTTAATTAGTTTTTTTTACGAATTGGTCAAACCCAAACTCAAACAAAAACATTGTTTTCAATCGTTATGAGTCTACCGATTGTATATAATTTTATTATAAACAATTGTCTTGTAAATGGAAGTTTTAAAGTATTTTGAATGTAAAAATTGATGAAAAATGTGTGCAAGACAATAAGAAACACTACTTGCCAAAAAATTGAAATTTTGTTGAAATCGGTTGAAGAATGAAGGAAATCCAATCCCATATATAAATGAACACACACACACACACACATAACCAAACTGGATTTTATAATAAGTATAACTCGATATGAATTGTCCCCTTTCATTCCTGCGATGCCTTTTAATCGTGTTTTCAAATTGATTTTGTGCAAAAACAATTGTGTTTTTCTAATTTTTGGCGCTGTCAGAACCAGCGCAAGGTAATTTTACGTAGTCCTGTGAAGGTTTGTTGAAATCGGTTGAAAAATGTAGGAAATCTGACCCAATATATAAACGTACACACTCACACACATCCTGGGTTTTATACTAAGTATGATATATATATATATATCATTGCATTGGGTGTTGTAGAGTGTTTAGGGCTCATCAACTACTATTTGTCTGTGTTTATAGCTGTACGAAGGTGAGACTCAAAAGTAACCGGAAAAAAGTTCTGGATCAACTTCCGACTGTTGTTTCACTTTACGACAGGCATCCTTTCAGCCATGGTAAAAACAGACGAAAAAGGTGTGAAGCATTTCAAAACAAATGTGGACCACGGAGCTGTTCACCTTCCCATGATGACACCAGTTAACATACTAATGCCTGAGTGTTGCCTCATGTGGCATCTAGCGGTGGAAGCCTAAACTACTACGAGCTTGTCACACAGAAAACGATTCCGATTACTGTTGGGTCCCCGCCTTGTAAATAACACGTATAAAGTCGGATTAAATTAAATCATTATGCGCTGGACGGACGCATAACACAAGCCTGAAAGCACGCTCGCAATCATAGAGTTTAGTATTATATACTGTTTGGTACGAATGTCTTGTCACCCACTATCAAAAAAGTAATGAGAACAATAGAAGAACAAGTAATACATTAATAAAAAGCACATGGACTGGATTCATTTTTTTTAATTTCATTGACGCTGTCGCACATCGAGAAGGTCTGTATGAACACCGTCATTTTCGTGGTACAAAATGATGCGACACTATGATCTGTGTGACATTTTCGAAAGCTGTGTTTTGTTGATTGTTGCAAAGGCTCTCCAAATGGCGCTCTTCAACTGGTGGGTATTCTAGTATCGTTCATGTGAAACACTCCCCTTGATAATACACCACATGGGGGTTGTTATGTTATATTGGGTTAACAAGATTATTTTCGGTGATGATAAAACTCCACAAGGATGTAATGATTTAATTAATTTAATAATGTTAGTAACCCCAAAATTTGATGATCAGATCCTGAAGTATCACCAATCAAGGATGAATAGGTGCTTTCTCAAGGAAGTTTGTTTGGTTTTGTTTTGTTTTACGGCATATGAACTAATATCTGATACAATAACGGATGACGCAATATTTTCAAGGCAAAAAAACATCATGATACACAATCGAAAATAGATTCATATTACTGCACACCCCTGCAAATGAACTAAAGTAAGGAAAAAATAAAAATCAATTATATCTTGTCACTCCAGTGGTTCTATAACTGACCGTATGATGAAAGAAGGAAACTAAAGTGGTTGTCTCAATGAATTGGCACAAGGGTTTAATTGATATGTAATGTTTCACGGTAGATATAAAAATATTTATAACTGTTTACCAACCATTCAAAAAGTATCTGTGAATTAAGTCATTTTTCTCTACGACTGTTCAACCGGTGTCTGGGCATTACGTCATCTTTCTCTACCGCTTTTCAACCAGTGGGTGGACATTAAGTCATTTTTCTCTACCGCTGTTCAACCGGTGGGTGGGCATTAAGTCATATATCTTTACCGCTGTTCAACCGGTGGAGGGGCATTATGTCATTTTTCTCTACTGCTGTTCAACCGGTGGGTGGGCATTAAGTCATTTTTCTCTCCCGCTGTTCAACCGGTGGGTGAGCATTAAATCATTTTTCTTTACCACTGTTCAACCGGTGTCTGAGAATTACGTCATTTATCTTTACCGCTGTTCAACCGGTGGGTGGGCATTAAGTCATTTTTCTCTACCGCTGTTCAACCAGTGGGTGGGCATTAAGTCATTTATCTTTACCGCTGTTCAACAGGTGGGTGGGCATTAAGTCATTTATTTTTACCGCTGTTCAACAGGTGGAGGGCATTAAGTCATTTTTCTACCTTTTCAACCGGTGGGTGGGCATTAAGTCATTTTTCTTTACCACTGTTCAACTGTTGTCTGAGCATTACATTATTTATTCTTTACCACCATTGAACCGGTCGGTGGACATTAAGTCATTTTCCTTTACCGCTGTTCAACTGGTGGCTGGGCATTAAGTCATTTTTCTTTGCCACTGTTCAACAGGTGGGTGGGCATTAAGTCATTTTCTGCACCCTGTTCAACAGGTTGGGCATTAAGTCATTTTTTATTTACCGCTGTTTTAACAGGTTTTTTGGGCATTACGTCATTTTCTCTGTCCGCTGTTCAACCAGTGGTTGGGCATTAAGTCATTTATCTTTACCGCTGTTCAACAGGTGGCTGGGCATTATGTCATTTTTCTCTACCGCTGTTCAACCAGTGGGTGGGCATTAAGTCATTTTCTCTACCACTGTTCAACCAGTGGCTGGACATTATGTCATTTTTCTCTACCACTGTTCAACCAGTGGCTGGGCATTAAGTCATTTTCTCTACCACTGTTCAACCGGTGGCTGGGCATTAAGTCATTTTCTCTACCACCGTTCAACTGGTGGCTGGGCATTAAGTCATTTTCTCTACCACTGTTCAACTGGTAGTTGGGCATTACGTCATTTTTCTCTATCACCGGTATTGGGTATATAGTCATTTTCACTAGAAATGATTCAACCAAAACTTATAAACGTCATTTTTCTCTACCACTTAAACTCTGTGGCTGGGCATTTCAAATTTTGGTCATTAATTGGCTGGGCAACATTTTCTCTACCACTGTTCATCGTCTGGGCATTCGTCATTTTCCACTAAATCCAGTGAAAAAACATCTTGCTTTCTACAATCGGTAAAGCGGTCGGGCTAATCAATACAGTCGAGAATTCAATTGGAAACGATATAACGTTGTTTTTGGAAATGTCTGCAAACATCCGTGACAACAATGAGGGGTCAGGATTTTCACTGTTGCCATTCTCGTGGTTCACTGCAAATTGTGTTTTCAGCTGAACGGCGTAAACGAACACGTAGTTCTTTGTTTTTTTTTTTTAGACCCAGTTTTTTTGAAAATGAATAATTTTTCTGATTTCAACTCTTGGAGGTTGCGATTCTTTTGACAAAAACATCATTTGAAATGGGCAATTCATTTCATTTTTTCCATTTTCATTAATTCCTTCCTGGGCTTTAACACATTCTTTTTATTGTTAATCTATCCATTCTTGAAATTTTTCAAAGACTTTCTTTCCTTCAATCTGAAAAAAAAATGGTTGGTTTTCATTTGACATTTAAAATTAATTCAAGATTTTCAAATCTTTTTCAAGTTTTCTTTTCCATCCATTCAACCATTGCTTTTTTTTAAACTAAAAGCAATGTTGTTCAAATTCTTTCACCTGAAAATAACGATTTCATTCAACGAAATATTTTCAAATTTTCTTTCAACTTTTTGAAACATTCATCGAACTTTTTAGTTTCATCCTACTTTTCTTAGAAATTATTTTTTTTTTTTCTTTCCAAACTTTTCTAGGGTTTCTCCCCTAGAGAAGAAAGAAAATTTGGAACGTTTTCTATCTCTAAAAAAGCGTTTTTTCCTTTTCGATTGTCGATTTTTCCCAAATTTTCATTGAAACTCCTACTGCACCTTTTTCAACCTTGCTTTCTTTCTCAATTTTTTTCTTTCTCAGATGTTTTTTCTCTTCCATCTTCCATCTAGGCACAGAAGGTAGTCTTTTTTAGTTTTAGATTTCCTAAAAAATCAAATTTTTTCATCGCCAGTGACCAAACATTTTTCCTTCAGTAAGATTTCTTTAGTTTATTTTAAACCTAAAGACTTTTTTTGGGAATTCAAAACGTTTTTCCCTTAAGGATTTTTTTCAAATCTCAAAATTTAAATATCTGGGAAGTATTTTTTTCAAAGTAGATTTTTCTTTAGGTTGACATTTAAATCTTTTCTCGGCGTATTGGGATATTCTTTCTTTCTTTCTTTTAAAAAATTTTTATCAACATTCCTTTAAATTTCTGCCAGAAAATTTTTTTCTTTCTTTCTTTCTTTCAATTTTCTGAAATCCAAGGCATTTTTTCTTTTTTTTGCCTTTTTCAACTAAGCAGAATTCTTTCAATTTCTTTCTCGCCACCAGAAAATTTTTTTGTAAAGAAATTGGACTACTGAAATGTTAAATATCAGTCTATATGGCAGTGAATGTTTCATTATTTTCTTTTTTTTTTGATTCTGTAATTTTCAAATTTTTTTTTTCTATTTTTTTTCCTTTGTAGATTCTCTTTATTTTGAGTTGATAAAAACAAAAAGCTGCTTAACATCAGGAAAGAGACAGTTTTTCTTTCTTTTGAAAATGAGGAAAAATTTTTTTTTCATCACCAACGAACATCTTTTTTTCGAAGTAGATTTTTTAAAACTTTTTATGTTTTACGCCAAGAATTTTTGTAAATGGATGGTATTATTTTAGGAGATATTTTCCAAAATATCTATTGATTATTTCACATCATAAATTTCAAAAAATGTGGATTTCCATAATCTTGCACGCCCTGAAAATGTATGGCACATGGAATAAGAATGAAAATTGAATTATTCTTCTTTTTCAACAATTTACTCCCCAATTCGATTTGAAAAAAAAAAAAAATTTTAATCAAATCCATTGTCTTCCCAAAATTCTTTGTCCCAGATTTGATAACAATATAATTTTTTCATTGGCCCTCTTCCTAAGTCTTTAAAAAACAAAAAATTCCATTCTCAAATTGACATTTTCAATTCATTTTTTCCTTGGTTTATCCCCTTGTTTTTTTAAATTTTATTTTTATTTTATTTGTTATTATTTACTTTTTTATTCACGTTCAAGAACAAAAATTCATTCCTGAGTTCCAAGTGAACTTTTAATTGAATTGCGTGAATGTTATTCAGTATTTTTCTTCCCTTTTATTCATTAATCAAAACTTCCGGTCTCTTATACAAGAATCTAAAGACTGAATTTTTTTTGTCCAAAGCAAAATCCATTAACAAACAGCTTTTATTAGAAGACTAGATACATTGTAAAATATGACTCCCACCTGGATTCTTCCTGAACACTATAAGGATAAATTATTCAAGTTTTTACTCCTATTTAAACAGAATTAAAGAATGTTTTTTTCTACTTTTTTCAGTGTCTCCTAAAACGTTATTTAGTGGCTTTTTTGGATTCGAGGCGGTTTTTTTTTTTTTATTCTTTCGTTTCGATTTGCTCTTGATCCACTTTCATCCCTTCTTTGAGTTCAATGTGGATTTTTTCTTGATTTTATTTTTTAATATTTTGAGAATCATTATCTTTTCTTTATCAAGATAAATTTATTTCTCATTTTCTCATATTTTTTATGTTTTTTAAAAAATTTTGTTCTTTCTTTTTTTTTTTATAAGACATCTTTTATTAATTTTTTTCTTTTTCTTCTTTTCAAAAAAAAATCTTTCGTCATTTAGAATTTTCCCAAAGAAAAAGAAAGGAAAAAGATTTTTCTTTCTTTCTTTTTTTTTCTTTTTATTCTTTCAATTTCTTTCATAACATCTAAACCAGTATTTTCATTTAAGTCGAAACAATTCAGCTTGGTCATTTTTCTTTTTTCTTTCTTTTATTTTTTCATTTCTTTCTTTTCTTTCAAACATGTTCGTTTTCAAGTTTTAATTATTTCAACGTTGAAGTTTTATAATTTTCTTTTGAATAAAATTGTTTTTTAATCTTGAACAAACCACTTGGGCTTTCTTTTTTCTTTCATTTCTTTATGGAATTTTCAAAAGTCAACACGAAGGGTTTTTTTGAATTGAGTTTAAATTGGATTATTTATTTTCTTTCAAAAATTTTTTTTCAAACCAGACGTTAGGTTTAAAGACTTTTTTTTCTATGTTATCGGAACTTCCAAAAAGTTTCAATTTTCTTTTTTTCGCTTTCTTTTCTTGGAAATCTTCACTGAATTTCTTTCTTTCATTTTTTCCTGCTAATTCATACGATTTAAATAATTTTAAAGTCCAATCAATATATAAACTATTTTAATTATGGATAATTTTTGATCTGAAAGAAGTGCAAAACAAACGTAATAACTTTCTGATGAATTTGATTAAAATGAAGAAAAAATTCTAATCCCCGGTTTTATTTCCTCAAATTATTTCTAAACCCAATCAACCTCCATTTATCTTAAAATCCCCCTTTTTTTTTTTTGACGTGCTTCTTTCCGGTCGAGCTAACTCTGTTCGACATTCAATCAAACGATCTCTTTATATCCCTCCTCTCTCTCTTTTTCGTTGTTTTTTAAAATTAGGACTTTCTGATGTTTTAATTTAAATGTCTAATTTTATATTTTTTAACTTTTTTTTATTATAGATTCATATTTTGGAAGGCTCTCTCTCTTTTCTCTAATTTTCTCACAAAGATTTTCAATGAATTTTTTTTTTTTTTTTTTAATGTTTTTTTTTTTAAATCTCATTTCTTTTTTATAAATATTGAAATATCTCTCAAGAATTTCATTTTATAGTCAAAAAAATTTCCTTCGGTATTTATTTATTTTTTTAATATATCTTCTCATATTTTTTTCATATATATTTATTATAATTTGTTTTTTTTCAAAATTCAATTGAACTTTTATAATGTAAATAGTTTTATTGATCCCTCTCATTTCCAATATAAAAATACTGTATTATAGTAAATATTTTTTGTATATATTTGTATATTTATATTATATTAAGGATTTCTTCATTTCTTTCTTCGATACTACCATTCTTTCTTTCTTTCTTTCTTTCTTTCTTTCTTTCTTTCCTTTTTCCTTCCTTAGTTCTTCTTCCATTTCTTTCTTTTTTTTAAATAAATGAGACGTTTGATAAATTGCATGAAAACTTCCTATACCCAAAACAACAAATCTACGTTAATCCAATGAATTTATATAAGATTTTCTCTCAATTTTGTTTTGTCATGATTATATATATATATATATATGTATATTCATATATATATATATATATATATATATATATATATATATATATATATATATATATATATATATATATTCATATATATATTTATATAAAAGGATTAAAATCAAACAAATATATATATATATATATATATTTATATATAAACAGACGAAAGCTTCACAGTAAAAATAAATGAACTAATACGGAAAATTTAAATAAACAAGGATCAATTCATTCATAACAATTCAAATTTTTTGTAAATTTGAATTGTTTGCGATGATGGATGTCTCGCCATTTAAATCATTAACCTTTGCATTAGTTTTTGTGTGAATATTTCATGTATTTGTAAATTGATTGCACGTTTATCGTAATTTAAATAACTGATCCAAGTGCGACTTTTGGATAATAAGTGCGACATTACTGTAATTATTGAACAATATAGTTCATGCCACTTTGACAGAAAAATTTACCAGTAAAAAAATTTGTTCATCACCATATTTTATATGAACGCAAAACTTTTAAAAATTTAAAATCAAACTCAGCGTTGCTTTTTGCGCGCTCCAAAAACAATAACTCATTTTCAATAGCATTTTCGGATACAACAATACATATATTTTCGTTGTCCTCTTATTACTAAGAGAAAAAAAAAAAAGAACAACATCTATTCTATACCTGAAGATGTCTGTAGGAACAGACGAAAGCTTGTAGTAAAAAATAAGAACTAATACGGCAGAAATTTATATAAACAAGGATCATTTCATTCATAACGGATTCGGAGGTTTTTGTATATTATTTGAATTGTTTGCGATGATGGATGTCTCGCCATTTAAATCATTAACCTTTGCATTAGTTTTTGTGTGAATAATTCATGTATTTGTAAATTGATTGCATTGTATATTATATATATATATATATATATATATATATATATATATATATATATATATATATAAATATATAATATATATATATATATATATATATATATATATATATATATATATATATATATATATATTCATAAAGTTATAATTTTTATAATTTTAATATTTAAGAAATAAAAATTGAAATTATGAACATAGATATTAAATTAAATATAATATCAATTTATTGTTTATTAAATATATATTGTATATATATATATATATATATATATATATATATATATATATATATATATAAGATATATATATATATATATAAATATTTAATACAGTTCGATATCGTGGATTACTAAATATCAATTTTTAGGATCTATTTTTTTATATACTTTTAAAACTTTGCTGCTGTGTATTCTAACCTGACAAAGGAAGAAAAACAGATATAATTGAAATAAAAAACAATATTCTCTTTTCATTGTTGGGATGCATGGAAAAAAAAAATAACGACCTGTTTGATATCATTAAAAACATCATTAAAAAATACAGAGTCTTCTAATTTCCTTGAAAAACTTAACGGCAAACACCGCGAAATTGATATTAAGGACATCGGACTGTATAGAGATGATGTGGCTCATGGTGGTGAGGAGTTCTACTTAGTTTTAAGATAGAAAAAATCAGAAATATTATATTTAGTGAATTTAAAAAAAAAAAACTTAAAGATAATTGTCTCTTCTAATTTGAAAAGGGTAAACTTCCTCGACGTAACTCTAGACTTACCAGGCAAAATTTATACCAACCTTATAGAAAACCAAATGCTAACCCTTTATATATACAATTAAGTCAAACCATCCTCCATCCATAATTAAACATATACCCTCATCAATAGAAAATAGAATTAGCAATAACTCCGCTAACAAAAGAAATATTCCAACAACACAATGACTTCTATAACACTGCTCTAAAAATAGTGGTTATAAAAATGCTAACATAACTATAGAGACAATTGCACTGGCCATAAGAAAAAAAACAGAAAAAGAAAAATCATTTGGTATATCCCTCCGTTCAACCAAATGGTCAGTATTAAACTAGGACAGAAATTCTTAGCTCTAATTGATAAACACTTCCCCACCAATAGTAAGCTTAATAATATATTCAATAAGAACACCCTAAAATTGAGTTACAGCTGCTCTGAAAATATTGAACGTATAATAAAAAAAACATAATAATAAGATCTTGAACAAACCCCCATGCCTGAATAGTATTAATAAAAACCCTGCACTTAAATCAGACAATAAAAGGAAAAAAATTATGTAACTGTAGAAACCTAGAAGACTGCCCATTAGAAAATAAATGATGCATTAAATCTGTGGTATACCAATGTGTCATATCATCCACTGAGAGTCCTAGCACTAATATGATATACATTGGGTCCACGAAGAATGATTTTAAAGATAGATGTAGGCAGCATAAGTGCTCTTTCAATAATATAAATAAAAGAAATCAGAAAATATCCATCTAAATATTTTTTGGCATCTGAAGGAAACAAATAGGACACCTAAAAATAAATGGAAAATTATAAACAGGGCTAGAACATGTAAAACTTGGGATGACCCATGCCCTTTTGCCTCCCATGAGAAATTGCACATTATTAAATATTTCTAAATAATAATAATTTATTAAACAATAGACATGAGTTAACGGTTTTTTGTCGACATCATCAGATTTATGGTTTGAATAATTAAAAAAAACAAGCATAGAATATAATAAATAAAATTTTTTTTAATTTTTTCATACATTCAAAACAGAAAAAATCTTTTTATGGCTTTACTGTCAATCGTTATCTACTCTCCTTTGATTTTCTTCTATTGTTCTCGTTCCTTAATAATATTTTTTTTTTTTTCTTATTCTTTCAAAAAAGCCCCTTTATAAATAAATTTTTGAATTTTATTTGTCAGTCGTTATCTACTGTCCTCTTTGATTACTCTTCTATTGTTCTCCTTTCCAATAATAATATTTCACTTTTTTTTTTTTTATATAAATTTATCAGTTAGCCCCAAAATTACTTTATGGCTTTTACTTTCAATCGTTATCTACTGTCCTAAATTGATTACTCTTCTTTATTGTTTCCCTCATTAATAATATTTCACTTTTTTAATATTCTTTTGAAATTTTAGTAGCCCCTTGTGTCTTAAATTTCTTTTACTGTCAATCATTATCTACTCTCCTCTTGATTACTCTTCTTACTGTTCTCCTCTCTAATAATATTTTTTTTTTTTTTTTATTTAAACATGAGTAGCTCCTTGTGTCTTAGTGGCTTTTAAAATCTTGCATGGTCAATTTATTAAATTAAATTTTTTTTAATTATTTCAAATCTCTTCCCTTTTCTTGCTTCCCAGTCACCTTTGATCGTCAGAAATTTAAATACAATTTCAATCGTTATCTACTTTTTTCTTAATTCTTATTCTATTATTGTCCCCTCTTCTTAATACTGATTTTTTTTATCTCATATTCTGAAACACTTACAAAAAATTTGCTTCTTAGAAACTTTATTGCCTTGCTTGGGTATTAGGATTTATTAGGCGAACTGTTTCTTATATTTCCATTTTCACACACAATGAAATTCATCTCGTAAATTATCAATAATCAATAATTAAATTATCAATAATTAAATCATCAATTACACAGATAATGAAAAATATATCAGGCATGGAAACATATATTTGTTTTTACACGATCTCCCATGTAAATAAATCTATTATTATTTACTTATTCTACATAAAGATTTTAGTATGGTTTTCTTAATATCTTATAACCTTCGACCCCATTCGGATTTCTACCTTTGCATCCCTTAAATCTACTTGGAGCGGTTTTTTATTGTACATAAGCGATCTTTGCTGCAAAAATTGTTTTTTTTTTATTCCCATATGCAGTTAATGGTTCACAAGTTTTCTATTAGACTAGTATCTGGGGAGGTTGTATGCACGTAGGTGGTTATTACAATACTTTAAAGTGCGTTTCCAAACTTTTGGTAATCATTCGATTAACAGAATTGCAGAATGTGAAAAAGAATGCTCTTGCATGAATGTACGATATGGTAAAACATTTATTGGTTGTGTTCGTGTCGATTAAAAAAATATATTGGGCAAAAAAGAAATATTAGAAATTCAATTACATTTGAAAAAATTTAAAAAAATTCCCTTTTTTTTTTAAAGATATAGTTTTATTAAAATTCAATAGCCTAGAAAATTAAATCGTTCGTTCGCGAATTTGGTGCCTTAGTAATTGTGATTTTTTTTTTCCCAGGGCCGGTTAATGAATATTTGGACACAATGGAAACACTGCCGGCAGTAACTGAGCAAAAATAAAAAATAATTGCAACAAGACGAGATATCCCGAGACATTAGCAGAGAAAACGAGAATACCCGTAGATGAAATAAAACGTTCAGTTTGGACTAAAATGTAAAAAGAATTTCGAAAAATTTTTGAGTCAAAAAAGGCCAGATATTTAACGGCCGAATCGTTTTATAATAATGGTTAGCAAATTTCAAGAAGAGTGTAGGCTGTGCGTAAATAGTGTAAATAAAGATGATTCTTCAGCCCAGTAATCCAGTATTTTTGTCTTTTCTTTTTTTTTTTTATCTTTTTTTATTTTATTTATTATCATTTTCTCAATGTATCTCTTGTCCTTAATAAATCAGTCATAAATTTTTTTTTCGATTCTTGTAGGCAAATAATGTTAATTCAGATTTGAAAAGTTCAGTTTGTACACAATCACCCTTCTCTCCCAGCCATCAATATTAAACCCTACTATTTTGAAAACAGTTATTACTATGTATCGCTCAAGTACCTTTTCATATCCCCTTAGGTAATATCTATACTCAAATAGACGGTATTAATGTCTTGGGTTTATCCTTTAAAAATTAAAATTTCTAAATTTTATAAATAACATTTAGAAAATAAATTACTTAATGACACTAATAAACCACTGGACTTAAAAAAAGTCCAACCCTTACCTCACAGTCGTTGGGGGTGTAAACTGTAGTGTCAGAGTTATTCCGCCCGGAACTTCGTTCCTGGTAGGGCCACCCAAGGCGGACAGGTCTGACACACACATATAAAGGCTTAACAAGGGCTCTAGTGAAAATCCAAGGAGCGTCTGCATTGGTAACCGGCGGCTTCTGGTCGTTCCTGTCTCTGCGTCTGTGGGAACCCCGCGGCAAGCAAGAACGTTATCCGCGTAGGCCTGGGTACCCTACTTCTGTAATTTATCCCAAGAATCTTCTTCTCATAACAGGAAGAAGCCGGCTCAATCCGCCCAGGGTGAATGCCGCATCAGTACAGTAGTAGTAGTAATAAACCACTACATATGTAAGATACATAGATGACATTTTTGTTTTAGCTAAAATTATTGATCAAATTACACAGTTTAAGAGCAAATTTGAAAGTTTCACCGAACTCAAATTTACGCTCGAACTTAATATTAATAATAGCATTCTATTCTTTGATGTATTTATTGATTCCAGCAGACATAAATTTACTACTTCTCTATACTGGAAACCCACAAACATCAACTCGTGTCTTCTAAATTACAACAGTGAATGCCCCTAACGATATAAATTAGCTGTTATGACAAATACAGCCGAATGATATCATTTAAAAAGATATTCTATAGCATTAAACAAATACTTGTTAATAATGGATTTCCTAATTCTATCATGGATCAATAAATTTAAATGTATCTCAATAAACTTAATAATTCCTCTAACAAAACTGATAACATTAATAATAATACTAGCAGCATAGCCCGGCGTGGCCCGTGCTTGATTCAAAAATCGTACGACTCATACAGCAATCGCTATCACTTGACTTAAAATATTTTTGCCCTTCCTTGCCTTTTAAAGGAGTGCCCTTTGCCGTGCTGATGTTGCTACATGCCTTACTTCTTGCCTATCTCACACTGCGAATTTTTTCTAAGCTCTATACTAAACATTAAATCTGTTACGAAAAAAGAACTAAACAAAATGAACATAAAAAAGATCAGCTTTAAAAAAAAAACTCGTAACTGGAAAAAACAGAATGAAAAAAGAATGTTAACAACAAATACTTTTTTTTCACACCCAACCCAGTTCTGCGGAATCAGAATCAACGTTGAGTTTAAGCAAGCGAATGAGCCAATTGGAGTAAAGTGCCATGCAGATTTAAATTTTTCCCACTTGTGACGAATGCAGCTATCGATTTTTTTTTGCATGCTAGTTAACATTCGTGTCAGTCAGCTGTTGGCTCTCACGCTGGCCAATAGAATCTTCCTGCCTATTCGTGGCAGCCAGCTATAAGTTCTCGCTCTGGCCAGTAGAAATAGGCCGCAAACTACATGAAAACTGCCGTAGAAGCATGAAAAAAATCGATTATTTCCACTATCGATGGGAGTTGGGAAATGCAAAGTCGGTCTTGGCCTTTTAATAACTTGAGCATGTGCATGTAAATTTTGGTGCAAATCCGTCGAAAATTGCGGCTGTGCATTCGTTACACACACACACACACACACACACACACACACACACACACACACACACACACACACATCCATAATATTTTAAAGATAGAGATTGCACGTTTTCTTAAACATAACACTATTGACTTATATTGTTGGAACCAAAAGTATAATAATTACAAACACAATGAAACAACACTCAAAAACATAATAGGTAGAAATGTTAAACCGATTAATAATAATAAACAAGTTAAGCCCATTATATATATCAGATATTATTAAAAAAAAAACAATTGATCTCATAGTCTCTAACAATCCTACAACCGCGCAACTAAAAACTCTACAAAAAAGCAAAAAAAAAAAATAATAAAAAACCAATGTAGTGTATCAATTTACGGACGAAACGTTGTGAATATGGTAACAGAGATGAAGGCAACAGTCCAAACACTGTAAATAGTATAAATAATTACAACAGCTTATCTCAGAAATATAGACAGATCCTGAAGAAGGTCGGAGCGTACAACAGCCGAAACATTGTGAATAAGTTGACAATGATGAAGATAAAAGTTCGAACAATCTAAATAGTGTACATAATTATAGCTCATCTCAGAAATATAGACAAATCCTGAAGAAGGCCGGAGCGTAGAACGACCGAAACGTTGTGAATATGACAACGAAGATCAGTGCAAAATACACATACAAAATAAAAATAGAAAGTACAAATACAAAATACAAACATAAAAAGTATCAAACTACAAATATATTTCACCCAATGTATCAAAATGCAAAGTATAAATACAACGTAAAAATACAAAATAAAAATGCAAAATACAAATAGAAAAATGTATCAAAATACAAATATACTTTACGCAATGTATCAAAATACAAATACAAAACACAAATACAAAGTCCAAATAGAAAATAAAAATACAGAATACAAATACAAAAAAGTATGAAAATAAAAATATATTTCACCCAATGTATCAAAATACAAATACAAAATACAATAATCATAATCTCTTCACTCCCCCTCTTCATTATACAAGATAACTCACTACTTTCCTCTCTCGCACTTTCCTTGTGAGTAGCAGATTCTCCAGTCCGTCTTTCCTCATTATGTGCCCTTTCTCTTTCAGCGATATGTAGCCAGCATATCTCAAAGACCGTTACAGCATTCTTGTTTTCGATCCTCATAGGGAACTCTACCCTTGTGGCTAGATGCGAATTTAGTAACTATCGATTCATTTTACTATAAGGCGATATTTAGCAAATCATTCTTGCAGACCATTACGTTAGTGGTTATTTCGATACTAATAAGGCACAACCTATTATATTTTATAAAATAATTTATCCCCAAACAAGGCAATGGTTGGTGGATTATATGAGAAAAAATAGAATATTAAGGGGAGAAGAAAATAAAGTACAAAAAATAAGAAAACAGAAGATAACAATTGACATTGGATTTCAATTTCTGAAAACCAAAGTTGACAGGGAAGCAAGAAACAGGAAGAGAGTTCGACACGCGAGAAGTGCGAGAAAATGAACTGCTATTATTTACACTATTTACATTTTTCAGACAGTTAGCCTCATCTTTGTTGCTATATTCACGACATTTCGGCGATCGCACGCTCCGGCCTTCTTCAGGATGTGTCTATATTTCTGAGTTGAGGTATTATAATTATTTACGCTATTTACATTGTTCAAACTGCAGTCCTCATCTTTGTTGCTATATTCACGACATTTCAGCCGTTATACGTTACGGCCTTTTTCAGGATCTGTCTATATTTCTGAGAGGAGGTATTATAATTATATACACTATTTAAATTGTTCGGACTGTTGTCCTCATCTTTATAATCATATTTACGACGTTTCGGAATTTAGGTACTCTGTGGCCTTCTTCAGGATCTGTCTATATTTCTGAGATGAGTTATTGCAAGTATTTATACTATTTACATTGTCCGTATTTATACTATTTACATTGTCTTTTGATACATGACTGCCGTCGCAGATTTTTCCCGCAGTAGGTTGCCATTTTTTTCTGCGGTAGACCAGTTAAAATCCAAGGATATAGAATCCGGTCTGTCCTGCTATTTACCCATAGCTGAGGGGAGAAGAAGAGGATTCATACTTTTAATATCCATTTATTATTAATGGCTCCAAAACCTGTGAAAAAAATCTTCAAAAATATTTAATATATTAATGTCAATAAAGATGTTCCGTTATTTTTTTAACCATGTTTCTTTGGGTCCTTTCCTATACCATTGCTATTCTCAGGCTTCGCATTCTGTCATTTGTTTAAAACGAAACAAACCTGCTCCCACCCATATTTATCGCGTTGTAAATACATTATCGCCTTGCTTGTGATGAAAGGAATTAAAAAAAAATAAAAGAAAATGAATAAAGATGGCGTATTGTTGTCAAAGCCGTTTACCGATAGAGTTTGTGCGAGAAGCGATAAAAACGAACTGGCTTTTGATAATCCAAATTGCTGAAGCAAATTATAGCAACGAACAAATATATAAAATAAATAAATGGATGAATTTAAGGAACGGATTAAGAAAAAAAAATATTTTAAAAATAATCCAATTTTTTAATTCATATATATATATATATATATATATATATATATATATATATATTTTAAAATATTTTTTGTTTTGAATTTAAAAAAAAAATTTAACTCAGGACTAACTAAATTGTTTTTTGAATTGTTTTATAGGTGAGGATTTTGTCGTACGTTCATTCCATAAATTTATTTTCCAGTATCTGGTGATTTTGAAACTGACAGAATAAAATATAAATCAGAACATTAGACTTAATTTTCTCTCATCCTATTTATTTGAATATTCGTTCGTCCATTTTGTTTTTAGCTCTCAGGCTCGCTTGAGCTCAGAAATTACGAGGATCCAGAAGCTTATTTCCTAGAAGGGTATTTACTCAATTAGTCTGCATACATGCCAGAAATTAAACCCGGCCAAGCATTTTAAATTTAACTTTGACGTAGTTTGGTTTAATGGGGATTTTTTCTTTGTTGTTGTTTTTTTTTTATTTTTATCCGTTTATTTGACTCAGACCATCATATGTGATATTTTTTCAAACATTTTCTTCCAAAGTAGGAGATAAATCTACAATACACAAGGAATTCCAGAGAGAAGGAAACGGTAAGCATAAAAACAAAGATTATTCAAAGAGACAGAAAATGGTGAGTGGTTTTGTGTTTAACTTTTTGAAGATCGTATCCATGGACCAATAGACTTAATCACTTTCACGTCGTCAGCTTTCATAAATTGTTTGTTAAATGCCATTGTCTTTTTTTTTTTTTTTTTTTCATTTTTTGAACTAAAGATGTAAGAAACGAGGAAAAGAAAGAGAAGATGAAAAAAAAAAAGGATACTTTCACACTTAACATCAGAAGCAGACATTTTTAAAATTTCTCTTTTGTATTTACATCTTTCATTTTTTTCTTCCATTCTTTCTTTATTTAATAATTTTTATTTATTCTCATTTTTTTTTATTTATTTATTTCTGTCTTACTCTCTATTTACTTCTATTTTCTATTTCTATCTTTCTTTCATTTATTTTCTATAATTTCCACTATTTTCTTCTTTCTTTCTTTCTTTCTTTCTTTCCACTATTTTACTTCTTTCTTTCTCTTTTTCTTTCTTTCATTTTCTATAATTTCCAGTATTGTCTTCTTTCTTTCTTTCTTTCTTTCTTTTCACTATTTTTAGATATATTTTTTTTTTTTTTTATTCCTTCTTTTATAATTTCTATTATTTTTAATTTCTTCTTTTCTTTCTTTCTTTCTTTCTTTCTTTCTTTCTTTTTTTTTCTTTAATTTTTTTCTTTTAAAAGAAAGAATAAATTCCACTATTTTTATTTCTTTTTTTTTTTCCACTATTTTTGACTTCTTTCTTTCTTTCTTTCTTTCTTTCCATTATTTTCTTCTTTCTTGCTTGTTTTCTTTCCACTATTTTACTTCCTTCCTTATTTATTTAGATATTTAATTTTTTTTATTTTGTATTTTACTTCTTTCTTTGTTTTTCTTTCTTTCATTTTCTATAATTTCCAATATTTTCTTTCTTTCTTTCTTTCTTTCTTTCTTTCATTTTCTATAATTTCCACTAATTTTTCTTTTCTTCTTGCTTTCTTTCTTTCCACTATTTTACTTTTTTCTTTCTTCCGACCTTCGTTTCTTCCTTTATACTTTATATTATTTTTCTTTTTCTTTTTCCTTTTTTTCTTTCTTCCATTCTTTCTTTATTTAATGATTTTTATTTATTCATCATTTTTTGTATTTATTCTTTCTTTCTGTCTTTCAACTTATACCTTCTTTCTTTTTTTTTTTAATTTTTTTCATTTCTTTTTTTTCTTTTTTTTCCACTATTTTCTTCTTTCTTTCTTGCTTTTTTCTTCCTTTCTTTCCACCTTTTTACTTCTTTCTTTCTTTCTTTCTTTTCACTATTTCACTTCCTTCTTTATTTATTTATTTTCATTTTGTATTTTACATCTTTCTTTCTTTTTTTCATTTTCTATAATTTCCACTATTTTCTTCTTTCTTTCTTTCTTTTTTTCTTTCTTTCTTTCTTTCCACTCTTTTACTTCTTTCTTTCTTTTTTCTTTCTTTCTTTCATTTTCTATTTTTTCTTTCCTTCTTCCTTTCTTTCTTTCCACTATTTTACTTTCTTTTTCTTTCTTTCTTCCATCCTTCCTTTCTTCCTTTATACTTTATATTATTTTTCTTTGTTCTTTTTTCTTTCTTCCATTCTTTCTTTATTTTATGATTTTTATTTATTCATCCTTTTTTTAATTATTCCTTTCTTTCTGTCTTACTCTATACCTTCTTCTATTTTCTCCTTTCTTTCTTTCGTTCTTTCTTTCTTTCCACTATTTTCTTCATTCGTTCCTGCTTTCTTTCTTGCTTTCTTTCCATTATTTTACTTCCTTCTTTATTTATTTAGTTATTTTTCATTTTGTATTTTACTTCTTTCTTTTTTCTTTCTTTCATTTTCTACAATTTCCACTATTTTCTTTTCTTCTTTCTTTCTTTCTTTCCACTCTTTTGCTTGTTTCTTTCTTTCTTTCTTCCATCCTTCCTTTCTTCTTTTATACTTTATATTATTTTTCTTTTTTTTCTTTCTTCCATTCTTTCTTTATTTAATGATTTTTATTTATTCATCATTTTTTTTATTTATTCCTTTCTTTCTGTCTGACTCTATACCTTCTTCTATTTTCTTCTTTGTTTTTTTCTTTCTTTCTTTCGTTATGCTTTCCACGATATTTCTTCTTTCTTTCTTTCTTTCTTTCTTTCTTTCTTTCTTTCTATCTTTCTAGTCAACCCAAAAGAAATATCGCTATGATAAGGATGGTGTTGAAAAAAAGTTTGTGGTAAATGATCAAGTGCTTGTATTGTTACCTACATTTTACCATCCTCTCGAATCTAGATACCACAGTCCTTATCTGATTAATAAAAAGTACAATTATATATATATATATATATATATATACATGAATTATTCACACAAAACTAATGCAAAGGTTAATGATTTTAAATGGCGAGACATCCATCTCGCAAACAATTCAAATATTACACAAAAACCTCCAGATCCGTTATGAATGAATTGATCCTTGTTTATATAAATTTCTGCCGTATTAGTTGTTATTTTTACTACAAGCTTTCGTCTGTTCCTACAGACATCTTCAGGTATATAATAGATGTTGTTCTTGTTTTTTCTCTCTTAGTAATAAGAGGACATCGAAAATATATGTGTTGTTGTATCCGAAATGCTATTGAAAATGAGATATTGGTTTTTGAACGCGCCAAAGCAACGCTGAGTTTGATTTTAATTTTTTTTTTTTAAATGTTTGCGTTTATACCGAATATGGTAATGAACAAATTATTTTACTGGTAAATTTTACTGTCAAAGTGGCATGAACTATATTGTTCAATAATTACAGTAATGTCGCACTTATTATCCAAAAAAGTCGCACATGGATCAGATATTTAAATTACAATAAACGTGCAATCAATTTACAAATACATGAATTATTCACAAAAAACTAATGCAAAGGTTAATGATTAAAAAAACATACGGATTACCTAAATTTATATTAACAATAATATATATATATATATATATATATATATATATATATATATATATATATATATATATATATATATATATTGCAATTAATAGATATTCTTTATTTCCTAAAGGCATTATGAAAAATAAACAAATAAGAGATGATAACACTTAATTGAACAAAACCAACCGGTTTCGTTCCCAAGCTCATTTAGGGTTGACTGGGAATTGAATTTAACAATTATTTATATATATTGAAAAAACAAACACCTATTTAAAAATTGAAACATTAAAAAAATAACGAATTAATGGCATGAGGTGGGAAAAAATAAATATTTCAAACCGCGCAAAAATATATAGAACAAAGGAAAAAAATGGAGAGTATGAGGGAAATGTATGATAAACACTAGAGTCTAATCTTCAAATTTATTATTTTCATCAATAATATTATATATATATATATATATATATATATATATATATATATATATATATATATATATATATTTATTTTGATGATAATAATTTTTAATTTAGACGAGACGTCAAAAAGTCTTTATGGTCTATCGCTATTCCCATGGTGAGTGTTCAGATGAACTACACGCCTTAGTTCTACCAGTCCTAACCTTACCGGCAAAGACCCACCATACCATGTCCATTGTAGCAAACCACCCCATTCCCTTCGTATCCGTCTGATTTCCATTATATTTAAAGTATTTCTTCCCATTCAATTGCCGTGTTCGATTTTACCGACTCCCCAAAGGATGCTTCCCTGATCACAACAATTTTAACCTGTTCAAGTCATGATTTAACCGTTATCTTCCTCATGTTATCATCTAAATTGTAAATACCTTCTTCCATTGTAACCCTCTAACATTTAGTTGCCCCAAAAGCCTTGATGCAGGGTGAACACAACAACACAATTATATATATATATATATATATATATATATATATATATATATATATATATATAAATATAAAGAAAACTATGAGTAAATTTAGATACACCGAGTGAGCCAGATTGACCTTAAATGTTTAACCAGAAACGGATCGTCAGGGAAGGTGGCTTTTTCCTGACGATCCATTTTTAAGGTGAAACCTGGGATAGAATTGTCTGGCTCACTAGGTGTATCTAGGTCTGCACTACGGTTGTACTGAGCGCTTTTGTTAGTTAGTTGTTTACTCGTATCAGGGTTTTTTTTTTTGGGCTTCAGACCTGCATCTGTGCGATTTTTTTTCGGCAGAAGTTCATGTTTGTAGCTTTTTTTTTTTAAAATCTTTTTTCCTCGAGATTGATTTGATTATTGGCAAATCAAAAATTCGATTTTTTTCAAAACGTTAAAAGTTATCTATATATATATATATATATATATATATATATATATATATACATATATATATATATCTATATATATATAAGAAATATAGTTGTAAAGTGTGTTTATATTTATTAGATAAAGTGGTCAATATCAGAGCTAGACCGTATTGAAAATATAAATATAAAAGAACATTTCCAACACTCAAAGCGACAGGCTGTTTTTTTGCTGCTAGACGCAAAATCGTCATGATATATATATATATATATATATATATATATATATATATATTCCATATAAATATTTCCTTTTTAAAAAATTTTTATGAATTTATTTATTTATTTCACAAATCCAATGTAATATAACGATAATTATATATATCTATTTTTTTTTATTCACTGTGTCAACTGAATTTAAAAGATATAAGCAACAAAGAGATAATTGAGAAAGACTGATAATCGATTTATGATTGGTGAGAAAGAAAGTTTCAAAATAATAAAAATAAAGAAAAAAAAGAAAAAAAGATAGAAATTTTAGATAGACAATGATTTTTAAAGAATTTCTTAGATGTTAAAAATGAAATGAAGATAGATGTAAAATGACCGCGATAGATATACAGGAGATAGATACCAATTAGAAAGAAATAAAGAAAAAAAAAAAGAAAATGACCGAGATAGGCAACATCAAAGAGTGGACGGACACGACAATGCCTGAATTCTTTAGAGCCATCGCCACCTGGAGGCGATTGCCTGTTTCTTCTGCTCTTAGGTCCTCGCCAAAAACTGAATCAGTTAAAATGATGATGATGATGATGATGATGATGATGATGATATCATCGTCATCATCATCATCATCATCATCATCATCATCATCATCAGATCTTCATCGCTCATTTTCAGGTCATGACAAAGATTACTGTCTCCTCATAATCCGTTCTCTTTATGTTCTGTGACAAGTGGATTTTACAAGCATAGATAGAGAGATAATGAATAGACTGAGATTGAGACTGAATAGACTTAGATAGATAGATAGATAGATAGATAGATAGATAGATAGATAGATAGATAGATAGAAAAAAAACGAAAGAAAGAAAGAAAGAAAGAAAGAAAGAAAGAAAGAAAGAACGAAAAATGACCGGGGCAGACAACCTTTGTAAGCCTGTTTATTTGTTATCGAAAACCTAGGGTTTTGGAGATTGACTACCTTGACCATATATATTCTGAAACTACATAACCCAGGGAATTTGGATAAGTATATTTCATTTTGACCAAAGTGGGAGGGTCGCAGGGAGAGGCATAGCCCCCCACCCACAACTCATTTATTCCCTTTGATATATATTAAATTTAAATTTGAAGAAGGGATTGACTATTAGGATACTTGTATAAGTATATTTCATTTTGATCAAATAGTGTCCCTAGGAGCCACTGAAATTTTTTTCTCTTCGATTTGAATTAGATTTAAATATGAACAAGGTGTGACGATAAACGACATCCGCATCCTGTGTAAGATGATAAACTATATCCAACAGCAAGGTCTCTGATCAAGAAGCTTTGAGGAGCGTAGTACCACCTCTTAATTGCTGGTGTTTGTTTCTGACCAGGGGTGGTTAAAAAATGTTAATCTTAAATATGGGCAAATAGTTAACTCCCAAAGTGTGTTCAAAACATTATGAAATTGTAAAAATAGGTTTAAATATCAATAAATACATTTTGTTTTAAATTAAAAAAAAAATATTAATATATGAATTTTGTAAAAAGAAAAAAAAATTACCAAAACATTATTACCAAAAATATATTTTTTGAAAAAATATATTGCCAATAGATTTGAGTTCAAATGGATTATCAGCATTATATTTAAAAAAAAAAATTACCAACAATAATTTTTTCAAAAAAATTTTGAAAAATCTCCCAAAAAAAAATTTTAAATAATAAAATTGTTTTTTTATTATGAAATTGAAAAATCTTTTTAAATATCAGCAATATATTTTTTTTAATTAAATAAATTATAAATAATATTTATATATTCCTTCAAAATTTTTTAATATTTGTTTCCAAAATTTTATTACCAGAAATTATTTTTTGAAAAATATTTATATTTGGTAAATTTGAAATTTTTATTATCAGCATTATATTTAAAAAAATTAATAAACAATACATTTAGAAAAAATGCAACTGTTAAGGTATAAAAATGGTTAAATAATAACCCCCAGTAAAATCACTTTGAAACAAAATAGGCATTTAATACCAATATACATTTTTTTTTTACATTTTTACTAGCAATAAATTTTTGAAAAAGCAATACATTTTTGGGGGGAAAAATTACCAGCATTACATTTAAAAGAAAAACTTACCAACAATATATTTTGGAAAAAAGCACCTGTTAGGGGGACCCAGCTATGGTCAAATAGTTAATCTTTAAACTGTGGTCAAAACACTATGAAAGTGTAAAAATATGCTTTAATACTCGCAATATATTTTTGTAAAACATTATTACTAGCAATAAATTTTTGAAGGAAAAACATATTACAGCAATAGATTTTGGAAAAAAAAATTAATAGCAACAATAAATTTGAAAAAAATTATTACCTGCAATAAAAGTCTTGTTGGCATTAAATAACCAACTGAGGTTGATATACCGTAAAACAAACCAAACCAAACAAAATATAGAAGGAGAAAGCCAGAAGATGGAGATCGCATCGGCAAAATGAAAACTATACAATATGGACGTAATGTTGAGAAAGAAATCACCAATCAGTGAGTACTGCCTTACAATACATATTTATTGGGACAATTCAAATGTAATATCAATATTGAAATCTGCTCATCAGTTCATGCAATCAAGTATTGCATCATATCAAAGGGGTCAGATCAGATTGTTTTTGTACACCACCTCACCGAAATATTTTTCCCATTGATTTAATTTAAATTTAAATTTGAACCTTGGAATGACTCCTATCAAAAATATCGAAGAAGACCAGAAGATGGAGGTCACATAGGCAAGATCATTGAGTAATATTGAAATGCATGATTTTTCTCCACAAATTATTACAAAGATTTAAAATCAAAAATCATTTTCTTACAAAAAAAAAAAAAAAAAAATTATGACACGCAGACTCGACTAGTACTTATGTATATTATTCGACTCTCCCGTCGAATTCGACGTATGAGGGTCAAGCAGATCAGTTCCTACGACACCGACAGCCCAACACTAGCACATGAGATTTGATTGTAGTGGTGAAGGTTTCGTGCAGGACCATCCACACTTTTGAAGGGCCGAATTCCGAGACTTGGTGCACTAAACGACCATCCGCAGCTTTTGAATTAAGAGTTGTCCTTCTCCTAGACGAGTTGCCATTCAAGGCAACTGGTCTACGAGAAGAACCCGATAGAACCCAATCTGTTCTGAAGGGAGAATAGGAATCACACTTTTCCCAAGGGTATTAGCAACGTAAGTTAATATAACTGGATTCGACTGTAATTCGAACTCAGGTTATGATTCCTCAACCCAAGACCACCCATTACTCCACTTTCGTTCTTTTTTTTTTGTTTTATTTTATTTATATAATTTGTGTGTGTGTGTGTGTGTAAACACATGTGTTAAAATTTTGGACATATATATATATATATATATATATATATATATATATATATATATATATAAATATATATATATATATATATATATATATATATATATATATATATATTGATATATATAGAAATATTGAAAGAGAGAGAGAGAGAAAGAGAGAGAGAGGTCGAGTTCCATGAAAAGAAATCCGATTGAAAATTGAAAAATCCAATAATTTCAAATTAACATCGACCATTTAAAAAAAAGATTCTGGAATGGTGGAACACAAAAATGGCTGTCATCTGAACATGTGGCATGTAAATAAGGTTAAAATAGCGACAGGCTTGAAAAATTGCGTCTGTGAGGAAAGAGTTTGCAGGGTGGGATCTGCCTTTCTGCCACGAGTACGTGTTAATGATTTTGAACTCTTTTCCGTCGACATATGGCTACAATACACCATTGACAGGACCCAAAGAGTGTGAGTTCAATACCCGGTTAAAGCAGTGGAGAACTTTCAGAGAGAAAATTAACAGGAGATAACTGATAACTGACATCCATTAAAAATGGTACGTGGAACTAAAACAGTCTACCCTAGTGAGCGAAATAAAGGGTTCAGTTCGACATTCCAACCACCTGAAGAAGGCCGGAGCGTACAACGGCCGAAACGTTGTAATAAATATGGCGACAAAGATGAGGATAATAGTCCGAATAATGTAAATAATGACCATTTTTGTAGCTTTTATAAAGCTAGTCGGTTACTTCAATCTTTTACTTTTAGAAAATATATGTAACGATGCTTTTAGAAAATATATGTAACGATGCAAGGGGCGGGTAATACAGCTAGTATATATAGAAACTAACATTCGTAAACACTTTTTCCCGTGATATATTCCACTTTTAATATGTGCATGCACCTCTGCATATATGCCAGCTCTTGAAGACATGCTTACTGCATATGTTGCATTCTCCGTTTAAGTTTAAATTTTCACTTACACAATACTTACAAGGGGATAATTTCTAGAGATTTAGTTATCTCCCGGAACTCCCTGGGTTCAGCGCTCTCCTCTCACCAATCCACTACTCTACCATTACGATGAGGATATTCGTTTCATTAATATGTCTGTCATCGCACGAGAGATAAACAAGAGGGTGGGAAACTGAAATGATTTCTGTCGAATCCGTGAAAAGTTAATGAAGCCAATCCTCTTAAACGTAGGCAGCTCAATTTCAAGATACCCATTAAATTGGGAAAAACACAGCTTGAAAAAATCTCCAAGGGCACTATTCACGAGGTAAAAGACAGGGGCCAGGTACATATCAATCGGAGGATTAAAATTACAGTCGATTCACATGCAATAATTAAAATATTAGAATACTGAGAAAAACAATTCAATTGTCATATCAATGTTGAAATCTGCTCATCCGTTAATTCAATCAAGTTTTTTTATAAAATGCATATCAAAGGTTGCAGATAAAGCTTTTTTTTGCACACAAACACCGCACTGAAAATTTCTTTTCCTTTTGATTTAAATTAAATTCAAATTTGAACAAGGGAATGACTCCTATCTAAAAAATATAGAAGGAGAAATCCAGAAGATGGAGGTCACTTTGGCAAGATTATTGATAATATATTGAAATGCATCATTTTTTCCACAAATTTGTGTGTGATTATAACACTGATTTAAAATCAATTATCATTTTCTTAGAAAATATGTGTGACGAAGAAGGGGGGGGAGTTAATTCGGCTGGTAAATATATAAACAAACATGCGTACCCACTCCTTCCCGTGACATATTCCACTTTTAATATGTGAACACGCCTCTGCACATATGCCAGCTCTTGAATTCATGCTTACTGGGGATAATTTCTTGAGATTTAGTTATCTCCCGGAACTCCCTGGGTTCAGCACCCTCCATTCACCAACCCACTACTCTACCATTACGATGAGGATATTCGTTTCATTAATATGTCTGTCATCGCACGAGGAATAAACAAGAGGGTGGGAGAAATGTTTTTTTGGTACGCGTTGGCGTTAATGAAACTAATGCTTCCATGACCCTTGTAAATGCAAAGTATGGAACAGCTAGTCGGGTACTTCCTAGAGCAGGAGTTGTCAAATTGGTGGTTCAGAGTTTCAGGGGAAGGGAAAAAGCACCCATTCACGTATCATTTTTCATTGAATGTAATCTCCCTCAAAATAAAATTGATTTAAACGGTCTGACTTTTTATTGACTTTTTGTTTATTGAATAACAATACCCTAGCATTCTATTGAAGTTTTGTTTATTGAAGTAGGCTTCAATTTATTTAATAACTAGCAGCATGGCCCGGCGTTGGCCGTGCTTGATTCAAAAATTGTACGACTCATACAACAATAGCTATCACTTGACTTAAAATATTTTTGTCCTTCCTTGCCTTTAAAGGAGTGCACTTTGCCGTGCTGATGTTGCTACATGCCTTACTTCTTGCCTATCTCACACTGCGAATTTTTTTAAAGCTCTATACTAAACATTAAATCTGTTACGAAAAAGAACTAAACAAAATGAACACAAAACGATCAGCTTTAAAAAAGGACTCGTAACTGGAAAAACTGAATGAAAAAAGAATGTTAACAACAAATACTTTTTCACACCCAACCCAGTTCTGCGGAATCAGAATCAACGTTGAGTTTAAGCAAGCAAATGAGCCAATTGGAGTAAAGTGCCATGCAGATTTAAATTTTTCCCACTTGTGACGAATACAGCTGTCGATTTTTTTGCATGCTAGCATGCTAGTTAACATTCGTGCCAGTCAGCTGTTGGCTCTCACGGTGGTCAATAGAATCTTCCTGCCTATTCGTGGATGCCAGCTATAGGCTCTCACTCTGGCCAGTAGAAAATGGCCACAAACTACATGAAAACTGCCGTAGAAGCATAAAAAAATGGATTATTTCCACTATCGATGGGAGTTGGGAAATGCAAAGTCGGTCTTGGCCTTCCCGATAACTTGGAGCATGTGCATGTAAATTCTGGTGCAAATCCGTCGAAAATTGCGGCCGTGCATTCGTTACACACACACACACACACACACACACACACACACACACACACACACACACACACACATCCTTTTTTACAGATGGAGATTAGTTATGAATTAAAACAAATTACTGTACATGTATTCAAGTTTAATAATCCACCAACATTTTCTGTTGCTATTAAATCTGTAAAATATATATATGTATAAATATGGAAAAAAGAATGAATATTTTCAATAATATATGCATATTTTTTGGAATGCGTCTTTTGATGAAGACAATCTTGGAATGTCGGAGAACGAAATTCAGACATATGGTGAAAACGACGCATTGGGCAAAAAAGTTTGTGAACCCAAGAATGATAGAATGTGCTGAAAACATTCCCAACATCTTTAGCGAAATATTTTATATACGAGTCTCGGTTGGGGTCTGGAATGAAATTCAGAGCTAACACGCGTTAAAATTATAGTGCGTCGGTGATACTGCAATCGTTCATCGTATTTGAATAAAAGAGATTCACAGAGGTGGACTTTTTCAATCGGTTAGCAGTAAGGAATCGATGAAAAACAGTTCAAGCGTCGACTGAGATAATCTGTATTTATTAATCCCTTACAAAAAATTAACTAAATAAAATAAAATAAAATAAATATCATGTATATGAAGACGGAAACGCACTTGATACTGATCAGAAAAATCTGATCAAAAATAAATTTGCCACAGTTAATTAGTACAGTGCTTTAAAAAGAAAAATGGTTTTCTTTATTGTCCGGAATCTGAAAAAAAAATAAATAAATAAATAAAAGTTCATTTCCAATTCCATAATTATTTTGTTTGTTTTGTTTTTTAAGATTTCTAGAAAGCTAAAATAAAATCAGATTTTTAATTAATTGGAAGCAAAAAATGTCTTAGAATTACTATTTTGGGATCAACTTCGGCAACATTTTTTTAATGCAATTCAAAGAAAGATTATTGGAAGAATCAAGACGTACCTTAATTCTCCATGTATAATACGCCTTCATCCGTAATACGCACCCCTAAAATTATGCTGAAAGAGTGGGACAATGCTTCTAGTAACGTATAATAGGCACCTCTTGTTTGATAATCAATCCCTATAAATTGTACCTCTCCAATTCCATTACGGCCAGCGTTTCCTACTTTTATTTTAAAAAATTGTTTTAAACATTGAATAATATTATTCTAATTTAGTTTTATGATAATTCTTCTTATATTTTACATTTTTAATTATTGTTAGGTACATATGGTTGTATTTGACATCCTTATGGGGTCACACTCGCCGAATATTAGTGTCAAATTGTCGTATGTTTGTGGTGAGTAGTCATTTCGACCAATGAAACGGCATTTTTTTTAAAGATTTTTTGTATCTGTGCATAATACGCACCCCTAATTTTGCTTATTATTTTTTTCCAAGAAAAAAAAAATGCGTATTTCACATGTGGAAATACGGTATTCATTTTTGGGGATTTAGAAATCCAGACAAAGCTGTCTACTTTTTTTAAACGAAATTGCACATGCACATTTTTGATTTAAATAGTTTTGGTCTATATATAATTTTACAATCTGGCCCAAAAGTAGTTGCCTTGTGCTTTAAATAAGACAAAATTGCTATACATAGTTAAAAGAAAGTGAGACACGATTTTTATTAGAAATTTTATTATGACAAAAGAGCAAAAAAAAATTTTATGATTAAATTTTGCTCTCGTCAAAATATCCTCTTTTCGCCTTGATTACTGCATTCAAATTTTTGGCGTTCGTTGCTGACGTTTGTTTCTCGAAGTAGAAGTTTGATAATTGATTCCATTCTTTTGCCAATGAATCTAAGAGCTCTTTTTCATTAATTTTTCACTCTTCTGTCAAGATGATCCAATGCTAATTCTGTTAAGAAAAATCAACCTTTTGAACTGTTTTATATATATATATATATATATATATATATATATATATATATATATATATATATAACTTTAGTTGAAAAGTTAAATAATGTTCAAAAATTTATATACTATTTTTGTCTATTTATTTTTTAATATATAAAATAAAAAAAAAACCTAAAAGTTTTTAAATAATAACCTACCCTGACGATCCGCGTTTTGAAAATTATAAAAAAAGTAGTCTGAAAAAGTTTTTTTTTTTTTAATATTTTGGCTCTCAAAACATTATTGAGCACTTTTTTTAGTTATTTTACTTTACTCGTTTCTAAAAAATTTTAGATCAATTTTACTGGAACTTAGATTCTAGACAATTATTTTCGCCGGAAATACGTGTTCTTTAAATTCTTTTTTTTTTTAACCTTTTTTTTTTTGGAATTAGTTTGTTAATTTAACACGCTAAAAATACCTAAGATTTGCCGTAGGAGTATAGCTGAATGACATTTATAAGGTTATCTTTATGCATATATATATATATATATATATATATATATATATATATGTTGTTGGTACGATCCATCTAATTTACATCGTGGTGTTACCCATATTGAAAATATGGTTGGTACCGGGAAAAGACTGGGTAGGGGAAGAGATCCAATCCAAGAACTCTGCCCGACTGCGACTAATGTCAACCCATTCTAAAAACGGTCTTCATTTTTTTACCAAACTATCTGTAAATATTGTGTACACGTTCTTGTGTCAATACATTTTGTTTAAGTACATTTTGTGTTATATTATTATTATTCCATGCTTTATTCAAGTTTTCAACAATGGCGACGAGGTATAAAGAACTTTGAAAAAAAAAGAATTGATAATTGATAGCTTTCAACAAAATCTCTTGGGACAAGTCTTTGAAGAACCCAGATGAAGGAAAAATTATTAATTAAAATTCCAACATCTAATGGAACGGAAAAATATATTCTTAAAAATCAGTTTTTTGGATTTTTGTCAAAACTCGTTAAAGGACGACTAAGCATAAAGGAACGTTCACCAGAAAAATCTGAAAGGTGGCGTAAACGAATAACGGCGAATAAAAAAAAAAAAATTCGAAGTCTTATCCGACTACAAAAAGAACATGCATGGAATTAAAAAGGAGCAAATACAATCGTGTCGACTTTGAAAGGTAACGAACTTTAAAAAAAATTGGTTTTTTTTTTTTCCAATTATTTAATTAATATTTTAAATTTGACATAAAATTAAAAAAAGTCGTTTTGTTTCGATTTTTTTTGTCAATTTATATTATATTCGTGGATACACAATTTAAAAGTATATTCTTTGTTGCATGAACACTATCAATGGAAATAAAGATGGATGAATTATTTTTTATCCATATAGTTGAGTTAGCAAAGTCAAAATGAACAGTTTGCCTTTTTAATAATTTTTTTAACAAATAAATATTTTAGCATTGAAATATCAAGAAAAATATGCAAGAGAATGAGTCAGACGTTAAAATGAACAATTTGCCTTATTAATAAATATTTTTTTTTGCAAATAGCACAGCAGAAATATCAAGAAAGGCAAGATGTAAAAATTTTGATAAAAAGTCAGCAACGTCAAGGAACAAAAAAAAAATACTATTTAAGGAAGAAATTGCAGATCAAGGTTTTAAAGTTCAAAAGTTTACACTGGAAAATTAAAAGAACAATCAGGCAAAATGAAGGAAACTCTTCATATTCTAATAACATCATATTTAATTTGCTTTGAAATAATCAACTTTGTGGGTCCAAACTTTCAAAACGTTTAAAATAAAAGTTAAACGATATGAAGATATTTTGTACACAGACTGTGAAAACTGGTCGAATTCAAGAAAAAAACTCTGATCTATTACTAAGAAAAATGTAGGTACACAAAACAAAAAAATTTAATTAGATTTTATTCTACCGATAAGAGAACAAATGAATTGGAAAATGCTCGCCACAGTGAAAATGAAAAATGAGTTGTTTGGATTCAAATATGTCGCTTTTGGTTTTATTCTAAGATGGTTATGCAAGAATGTTTTAAATCCGATGATCAGGATTATTTAACATATGCATCTATAAAAAAAAAAATGAACATTGTGACAATTTCAGATTTGCAAAAATTACGGTTGAAGAATTCAAGTGTTTAATTTTTGCTCAAATAAAAAATCCAGTAAGAATTCATTTGAAATAAGACGTAGAGTTTTGTCTAAAACTCGAATCTGAACAAACCTTAAAGAATATTTTGCAAAAAATTAGCAGATCCTCTCAATCAAAATCGTAAGTTTAAAAAAGAATAAATTAAATTGTAGAACCAACTTAAAAATATTCAATGTATTTATTAGAGCATAAGAGAGTATACCGATGAGGACGAAGATCCCATTGATATAATGTATGATATGTTTCAGGTAGAACCTAAGAATACTCCTGAACCAAATTTTGTCCGGTAGGAAACGGAAGTTCACGGACCCATTGGATATGAATCCAAAACGGAAAAAATATATAAAATTAGGCAAATGGATCTACAAAGAAATAGCCATAATCATCAACCCATATATAAAGCCAATTTGACGTCAAAAAGGATTCCAAGGCTTGGGAAAAGTGTTGTGGTAACGATCCATCTAATTTACATAGTGGGAGTACCGACCATATAAATATGGTTGGTACCGGGAAGACGATATAGAGAAGAGAAATCCAATCCAGAGACTCTGTCCGACTGCGATTAAGTCAACCCATTCTACAGGAACGGTCTTCCCAAGAATATACCAAAACTATCTGTAAATATTGTGTACACGTTCTTGTGTCAATACAATTTGTTTTGTTTACGTATTTTTTTGTGTTGTATTATTATTCCCATGCTTTATTCAAGTTTCAACAATATATATATATATATATATATATATATATATATATATATATATATATATATATATAAAATCTTAATACTAATATAAGAAATGAATTTAAAATAATAAAAACCTTTTATGTCTTTTTCAGTTTGGAAATAATCAAACCAATTTTCAAGGGATTTTTTATGAAAAGAACAAAAAAAAGAACTGAGAACATTTGTAAACGTTTAGTTTTTGAAAATAATCGTTTAATTTTCCAAGTCTAATTCAAAAGAAAAAAATTTTTGATATTATCCCCTAAATTTGAACTAAATCCAGTTTCAATACATTGGGGATTTAAGTCTAATTTGAACCTTAAAATCAGACAAACCTATTTTAAAACATTTCAATTCTAAAGGATCCCTCGAGATAGCAGGATAAAAGCTATCCAAAACGATCCGTTTAGGTCAAAATCTTCTTGACTGTTTTCAATTTTGATATATTTTTATATATATATATATATATATATATATATATATATGAAAATATTTATATATATGTGTGTGTGTGTGTGTGTGTGTGTAAAATATATAGGAAAGAACTCGTTAGGTAAATAATCCAAAGTTCTTTAGTATTTTTGTTATTTTTTTAATATATTGCTATATATATAAATATATATATAAATAATATTATTTATTTTAAAATATGATTCCATTCCATACATAAGAGTTCTCATGTTTCAAAACAAGAGCCCAAAACTTCAATATAATTATTTGAATTAAATTGAATTAAAGTAAAAACACTGTTCCATCTTCAAGCGAATTTTTTTTTAATAACTAATTCCTTGAATTTACGCGTTTTATAAGCATATTCATTATTAAAATTAAAATTACTATGGTAACGGCTAGAAAAAATTGTTTAAAAAAAAGGGGCTTAAGGGTTAATAATTTGTATCAATATCTCAGTTACATTTTAAGAACGTCTAGTCAGGGTAAGGTTTTTTTGTCTAAATTTAAATTTTTTATGACATCGTCTAGTCTGGTTAAGCCTCTATGGAGATTATTTAATTTTTTTTTTTTTTTTTTTTCGTTTTTTTTTTGAAAGAGTTTTGTGTATATTAAAAAATTGTCATAATTCGCTAACATTTTTTTTTGACGACTTCATAAAAATTTATCTTTTTTTTGGGGGCATTTTTGTATATTTTATTTAGACTATGGAGTATATATATATATATATATGAAAATTTCTCCGATTTAATCAAGAGAAGACAAATCATTTATTAATAAAAAACGATGAAATTTTCACATTGCTGAAAAATTTTTTCCAATGTGGACTTTATCAAATGCAAAATACGATTGAATAAAATTTTTGAAATTTTTGAACAACGTAATTAATAAAAACAAAAAAAGAATGTCATGTTTATTTTTGAAATTTACTTCAAATGCTATTTTCATATTTCATATTCATACACATCAATCACGAATGACACTGAACTTCCCTCGAAGATAAACCAACGCTTGAAAAAATTAAGATTAAAAAAAAAAATAGATCATATATTTTTTTGATTAATTTTCAAGGGGAATTAGCAAAAAAAACATTTACCAACAGAAGATGACAGAGCTTAATAAATAATGATGATAACATCTATGAAAAATTAAATGAAAAGAAACACAAAAAGTTTAAAAATAACATTAAAAAATAATAAAAATATGAAAATATTCTTTTGGTTAAAGCTATTATATGATATTATCCCAAAACATGGATATTAATATGGATTACCAAAAAAGGAAAACTGAACATACCAAAAAGATTTTTATCAAATTATTTAGGCAGCGCTCCAACATAAAAATAGCCTGCAAACTTTAATTTTAAAAAGTTATTTTAATATTTATTCTCTTGCATTTTTTTTTTTAATTCAGGCGACCTCTTTAAGAATTAAAAAAAAAAAAATCTTAAATGTAAAAAATATATGACTAGTTTATATTTTGAAATTTTATACAAACGTCCCATAGATAAATGCTTAAAAACACTTTTTAAAACAAATGGAAAAAATCCATATATATATATCTAATAGGAAAATATAATAAAAAATAAGTCTTAGGTGTTTACAAATTTGCTTGTTTTGATAAAACAAATGTTTTTGTACAATACACCAACATTACAGACAGAAATTTGGTTTGCCAATGGGATCTCCTCTCAGCGGCGTTTTGCATGTCTATTTTAGAACCCAAATTTATTATAAAAATGAATCATTCAAAAATATTCTCCCTACAAACTCTTCATATTTCAGATACATAGACGACTTTTTTATTAATAATTCCAAAAAACAAATTTTTTTAACGGATCTTCTCTATTAAACATAATTGGTCAACATTGAACCTACAATAAACTTTCACTCTCGAAACTGAAACCAACTATTTTCTTCCGTTCCTGGACATTTTGTTAATTAGAAATAACAACGAACTCAATTTTGACGTTTACAGAAATTTGGCTTCAAACAAAATGATCTCATCAGTTTTAATTTTGAACCACCCTTCAAAAAATAAATCTGGAATTATTATAGGTTTCTATCTAAGAGCATTAAGAATCTGTATCCTCAATATTTATTTAAAGAAGAAACATACATAGAAAACACATTCAAAAACCTACAATAAATATATCATTTCATCCACAATGCAAGAAGAAAGGCATACAAAATATACAAACGAAACAAAAACTAATAACACAATCCGCAATAGTAAATCACATGAAAACAGATACATTTACTACCGGTTTTAATTCTGCCACGTCCACGATCCAGAATAACCTATCCATCTAAATAATCTTGAAATAGTCACAAACACTTCCAAAAACCATTATAGATATACTAAGATCTTCAAACAATAATAGCACTAATATTTCTGAAGCAGGCATTTATAAAATAAATTGCCAAAACTGCTCCTCCCAATATATTGGAGAAACAAGTAGAAGTTTCAAAAACGCATTTATGAGCATAAAAGAGACCTCAATAAAAAAAAAACTTAATAATGCACTAGTCATACATAGAAATAAATACAACCATAATTTTGATTTTAAAATGCTACACTCATAAAAAAAAAAATAACTCACTCAGAAGGAAAATTTTCTGAGAGTGCCGCCATAGAAAATTATCCAAATATTAATTTACGCCCAGGCTTTTTCCCTATTTCACCTTTTTCAATTAACAAAATTAATGCTCTTACAAACAAATATGCACAACAGATTCATAAAATCAAAAAAAAAATGGTTGAATACATCAACACAGATATAATGACAATATTCTCCACACGTGACAATAGTGACGTTATTTTTCATTTAAAAAATATGAAAATAGCGTTTCTCTACATTCAGTTGCTAGGTACATTCTGTTTTTTTTTTTATTAGTTACTTTGTTCATTTAATTTCATTTTCGTATTTTGCTTTGATAAAGTCCACATTGGACGAAACGCGTCAGCAATTACCAGTTTTTTATTGTCATTTTTATTCATAAATATATATATATATATATATATATATATATATATATATATATATATATATATTAGTCGAGCAAAACCTCGCAAATGTCAACTTATAGATAGACACCATATATAAATTGGTAGATTTAAATTGGAAGAAAAAATAAAATTGTTAAAACATCGGAAAAATTATAAAAAAAATTCATTTCAATAGTTGTTGATAAGTCCTTAGTCAAAAATCATTGAAAATCATCCCGACCGAAGGATAAAACGTTAAAGACAACGAAAAATAAAGGGATCAATATTCTAAAATAATAGAGCGGTAAACCCTGAAAAATCCGTTTAAATGAAATTTAGGTGAATTGCTTAGAAATTGTTATATATACCATATATATATATATATATATATATATATATATTTATAAAAATGACAATTTTTAAACTGATAAAATTTCATTTTCGCGTTTTCCTAAAATATTTTTTATTCATAAAATTGTATTTCTACCGATTAAATCGAAGAAATTTTTCATCATATATATATATATATATATATATATATATATATATGGAAAAAAAATATAAAAAGTGGGAAAAAAGTTACTTATTTTGTATGAATGTTTAATTTGGTGATTTCTCTCTTGATGGACTAAATTTGTTATGTTGGTGAATAAAAAAAACGCGTCAAAGTAAATTGAGCTTTTAAATTTATTTACATTATTCGGACTATTGTCCTCATCATTGTCGCCATATTTATTACAAAATTTCGTTGTTGTACGCTCCGGCCTTCTTTTAGGTTGTTGGAATGTCAAACTGAACCCTTTATTTCAAAATGCCGTTTTTTTTTTAAATGTTCTTGTATTTTGCATATTTTTTTTGTTTCTAGTCATTTTTTTTAAATTATTTTTTAAAACAACCAGAAGACAATTCTTATCGTTCTTCCATGATCATTAACCTTTATGATTGGATTTTTTCAACCATCGAATTGAAGAACACATTATTTTATTGCAGATTTCTTCGCAATTTCGACAGGACAGAATTCTATCACAAATCAAACACACACAATATGTATATAGGATGAGATATATATATATATATATATATATATATATATATATATATATATATATATATATATATATATATGAAGAAAAATATACTGAAAAAAAAAAAAAAAATCCTAATATGCAATTATGCTGTTTTAATGTTTAATGTCAACGTCGGACGTTTCGGTCTAATAGACCATCTTCAGGACATATTCATAAAACATAATTAACATAGACTATATACAATTCAACATGAAAAAGACGATGGACATAAAAGCAATACAAATCCAAACAGATAACTGAAATCTTTTATAAGATCAGCGTTCCGTTTAAATATGATCACGTCGTCGTCACGTGGGCGATGTTGTGAAAGCGTATTCCTAAAATTTGAGTATTTTGAATGAAAAACGAAAAGAATTTTATTTTAATCTAAAACTTATATGTACGTTTGTCGAACATTACTCTTGCTAGAAAAGGGGAAATATTAAAGAAGCCGGGTCTAGTGTTCACCGTGCGTAATCAGCATAATCGCATATTAGGATTTTTGTTTGTTTTCTTCAGAATATTTTGTTCATATATATATATATATATATATATATATATATATATATATATATAGTTAGGTAATGGAAAGTTTGGTAATCCGTATGGATAATCCCAAGAAGGATGTAACCCAGAGAGCTCAATGTCAAACTAGAGCGAATTTTAATTTAATTAAAATTTAAAAAGAAACAGACAACCTTAAGGGTCCATTGATTATATTTTATTGCCCCAGGAAGGTGGTGTCTTTTCTATATATATATATCATGTTTATAATATATAAAAAATTGTTTTAAATTTAGGTATTAATTATATAAATTCCCTTTTGAAAATAAAATCCCTAAAACTTTTTCCAGGACAGAAAAAAAATATAATATAAAGGCTCAAACACTAATATTCCATGGTTATGAATTATTACATTGGAATCGAGAATATATATAAAATCAATTCATCAGGCCTAAAATTCATGGATGAAAAAAAAATTTGAATGTTGATGAATTGGATATCCAGAAAGAAAATTTTAATGTAATAAATTATAAATACAGAATAATAGTTTTTGAGTTGGTTTTATTATATTCAATTCCTGGAATAAACGCAAACTAATATATATATATATATATATATATATATATATATATATATATATATATATATATATATATATATATATAAAATAACAGAAAATAATATATGGAACATTATAACAACAACGACATAAATATGTGTATAAATTCAAAAGCAGTGTTCATGATTAGCAATGAAATTTTACCGAATAAAAATTAGGGAATTAATGCATAAATATTAAACAAAGTTACAAAAAAAATCACCATTCTTTGGGAGATTCTTTGTTTTAACAATATGGCATATTTAATAATGGAAAAATAAACAAAAAGAAAAATAATTTAAAATGATAATCAAAATGAAATTGGCTACATCCTATACCTAAAACACTTAAAAGAATCTTTCGAAATTTAAAATACACAGCGTCTCTCGTTCGTAAACAAACCTAGTCCAATGAATCGTAACGTCGAAAAGCGTCACACAAAAAAATCTTTCCAATTTGTCATATCTTTTCTCCAAATATATATATATATATATATATATTATATATATATATATATATATAAAAAATATATGAATAAGGATGATTTTTCATCCCTAACTAGGTTTCATTGTATGTAAACATCTCAGGAAAAGTTTTTATTGTATTTTTTTATTTTCTGATTTTTTTTTTCATTTGTTTTAAATCTCTCAGTTGTATTTCCTTTTTTTTTTTTTTTGGGTTTTTTTATTGCAATTGTTTATTTTTTTGTCGGCAAAGTTTCATTCCAACAAGATGCTTTTTTTTTAAAACCTTTTTCATAACATTGATTTGAAAAAAACCAAAATTCAATTTTCAATTGATTAGTTCATCAAATTTATTATTTTGAAATATATATATATATATATATATATATATATATATATATATATATATATATATATATATATATATATATATATATATATTTATATATATATATATATATATATATATATATATATATATATATATATATATATATATATATATAGATTGGTGTATACAGAATAAAATCCAATAATCAACAAATACTATCCCTAAAAAGAGTGTTCAATATAGAGAATGAAAAAATAGAAATCATTTTTTCAATTATAATATAAAAATGTTATAAAAATACGACAAAAATATCCATTTTGTTTAATTACTTCTGGTGTCATATCAAATGATGGTGTACTTGAAGTGTTCAGCCAAGTGTTGAAACAAAATTTATTTATTTTGTTGAATTTTTTAATGATTATGATATATATATAATATATATATTATATATATATATATATATATATAATTTTTAAATATATTATTTATACATTATATATGCGCGGGACTTATTGAAAAGCGCTCAATATCAGTGATAGAGCTAACATATTTAGTTGGGTTGGTGAGAATTTGTGATCCTGGATTTCACGCTATATATATATATATATATATATATATATATATATATATATATATATATGTGTGTGTGTGTGTGTGTATTAAAAGTTATACATATTAATCTCAACAGTAGCACATATTGTTTTTTAATTCTCAACGCAATCTTCAGGTGCTGTGTAGATACTGATCGTTATGTAATTTTAATTTTAATAATCATATGCTTTCCGAGATGTTGGCACAGTGAACATATACTGAGATTACAGTGTTTTGTTTGTAAACGTATATTTTATATTTAAAATAGTCGAAATTTTGATTTTTATAAATAAATAGATAAAAACAAAATTATCAATTTTAATTTAAAGGTGTGAATATTAATCTTATATTAAGCATAAAGGGAGATTACTGTTTTTTAAAATAAAATAAAAATATTTTTAAAGTTTTGTTAAAAAACAACCACTCCCTTAAAAAATCACTCTTTTATTAATACTATCACTCTATGTACGACATATATACCAACTTCATTTAAGTGTTGAGGACTCTAGATTAAGCTTTCATCACAATAGGTAGCGACACAACAATAAACTAGAGAAGAACTCAAAATTGATCTCTGCATTTACGTATTGCACTAATATTCAAGATGAACTTTTCCAAGTTCATCGATAATTCATCTGCAGCCACTTAATTTAAAAACAATTTCATATATAGAAGTCCTTATTTCCGTTGAAAGAATTATTTTTATTTCATGGGTGACTTTCGCTGAATTTCGTATTTCAATTATTCTCAAAGTTATTTCCAGGTTATAAAAAAAATTATCGTAGAAAAATATTCGTTGCAAAAAAAAAATATTAAAAATATATTGATTTATATCGCATTCAGCCTGATTCCAGAATGGTATTTATTGGGTTACAGCCTCTAGGAGTAATACTGAAAACACGGACAATTTTATTTCAAAACACTATAATATGAGAACAGTAATTTCCTCATTTGAACATGAACTAGAAAGTAAAAACTTTCAGAATTCCGGGTCATGATCCGGTCTGAAATATTTTAAATTTTCTCACGGATTCAACCTGATTCCAAAATGGAATGATATGTTGAACTAAGGCCTCTAATATATATATATATAGTCTTAAGGTGTGCTATATTTATGGTATAAAGTTCTCAATATCAGAGATAATTTAAATAAATATAAAAATGAACATAAAGTCAACACTATAATATGAGCCGAGTAAAATAAACAGCAAATTGTGGCCTGACGATTGCATCTTGCATGAAACAGACTGTCGTTTCTAAATTGTTGACAACTATGCACTTTTGTATATATATATATATATATATATATATATATACTTTTAAAGAGAGATAGAGATTGAGAGAAAGATAATTATTTAGATAGATGGTATTGGTCAATATATATATATATATATATATATATATATATATATATTTTTATTTATTTATTTATTTTTTGTTGTTGAATAAATATTTTGACCACTTAGGGTTTTTTTTTGTAACTTATTATTTTAGCTATCACCTATAAATATGTGTTTCTCTTTTTTTTAAAAACTTTCCCTGACGATCCGTTTAAATGAAACCTAGGTAGGTTTGTCTGGCTCACTCCAGATTTTATATATATATATATATATATATATATATATATGTGAAAAAATTAATTAAAATATAAATATATATATGTATAATTATTTATATATTATTATTTTATGATACTTATTAAAAAAGCGCTCAATATCAGAGATTCTTTATTTGATATTTGGTTTGGATAGATGTGATTTTTATATCCTGGGTTTCACGCTTTTACATTCAGCGATCATCGTTTTCCCTGATCGATATGTGAAATGTTAGCATCTTGAATAAAAATATATATTTAATTATATAAATAGATAGATGATATAAGATAGATAATAAAAGATATACATAAATTTCCAAGAGGATAGAATCCAGGTAGAACTCAATATCCAATAACAGATTAAGAATATAATATAAAAGGCTCAAACACTAATATTCCGTGGTTATAATTTACTACATTGGAATTGTAATCACGATCAGAATTCATCAGATCTACAAATTCAAAAAGAAATAAAAAAAATAAAAATTCCTTCATTATAAAAATAAAATTTAGTGATTACATATATATATATAATTGAAAAATATATATATTGATCTGTTTCATGCTATATTTAATCGTCAGGCAAACTGATTGCGTCTAGCATGAAAAAATTTCGCCAATTTAAAAAAATTATATTTCACATTTTTTTAAAATATTTTAATATCTCTGATATTGAGCACTTTATCCCATAAATATGCCACTTTTTAAGACTATATTTCTTCATATATATATATATATATATATATATATATATATATATATATATATATATTTGAAAAATATTTTGAAGGTATAGAATCAAATTACAGAAATAAAAAAAGAATGGAGCTTATATATTGAGAGACATGTTAAAAGCAAGTAACCGGTTTTGGATCCTCTCTTTCAGGCCTCTACAGGAGATTTAACTTAAAATTTAAAACAACAGAAAATGTGTAATAGAAGGAATAAAAATTTTTAAAGAGCTAGATACAAATAAACATCCAATTAAACAAACACCCACGCTGTTTAATGTTACAAGGAAGGCTGGCAGGACCTGATATTAAGTGCCTCCAGCACCCTGAGATGAAATTAAAATTAGTGCGACCGGGACACAAGTCAACCAGTCAGCACTAAAATTAGCTACATAAATCTAATATTTTAAAAAAAACATATGGCGGAACCATAAGTATTTGGGACATGTCCATTCAAAGATAAGATGTGATTCCTGATATTGGTTGAATATGCTGTTTTAATTCTCAAAAAAAGGCATTAAGTATTTTCCCTATATAGTCAGCATCCTATATATTTTATATATATATATATATATTTATGTGTATGATACACCTAATTTACATAAACGGAGTACCGACCATATAAATATGGGTTGGTACCGGAAGACGAAAATAGATTAAGAAATCGAATCCAGAGACTCTGCCCGACTGCGATTTAGTCAACCCATTCTGCAGGAACAGTCTTCCCAAGAATATACCAAAACTAACTGTAAATATTGTGTACCTTTTTTCATTGTTTCAATACATTTTGTTACGTACATTTTGTGTTGTATTATTATTATTCCATGCTTATTCAAGTTTCAACATATATATATATATATATATATATATATATATATATATATATATATATATATATATATATATATATATATATATATATCTTTTCATTTCATTAAATAATATATCCGTGAAATAATATTGATAAGTGTTTATTTATGTAAATTTTTTCATAACGTCTGATAAGTTTAATAACATTATCGTTGAACGAAGAAAGAAATTCACAATATTGATCCATTTTTTTAATACAATCTAAGCTTTTCGGCTTACATAAAGCCATTATCAAAGATGTCAATTACAACATATTAAATAATATACGGACAAGACAGTGATGATAGTCTGTCATTGTTTTTTATAGATGATTTCTAAGCAACGATAAACACATCCATATAAGACGCTAGAAGCGAAAATCGCACCGCATCTCATGACGTCACATATGACCACACGAGAGTGAATTGAGAAATATTCTTTTTGGAAGCCGTTGGTATAAACCAATGGCTTCTTTACCAATTATAGACATTTAAGAATATTTGTAGAGATGCCATAATTGATTTTGTTTAGGTTTGGGTTTCAACTGTTTGATGTATATATTTCAAGTATTTTTAGTTTTGTCTATTGTTTTTTATATGCCGAAGTATAATTGTGTTTTCGATAAGGTGCGATTTTTGGTTCTAGCGTCCTATATGAACGTGTTTATCGTTGCTTAAGAAATCATCTATAAAACAATGACAGAATTGATTACTGTCGTTCCATATATTGTTTAATAAGTTGTTATTATCTTTGATAATGGCGTATTCAAGCCGAAAGCTCCTGTTGTATTAAAAATAAATAAATAAATAAATAAATAAATATGGATCAATATTGATGAATTTTCTTCGTTTAACGATTGATTTATTCTATTTTAATAAGATGTTACGAAAAAATTTACATAAAATAAATAGACAACAAATGTTATATTATTTAATAAAATTATATATAGTCATATATATATATATATATATATATATATATATATATATATATTAACAGATGATATTTGTGGTCTAATGATTCCATTTTCATTTAGTTAAAATGTTGGACAGACATACATTGTCTGTATAGTTCAATAAAGTACGTTTGAAAGAATTCTTACTGCCTAAATATACCTTATTTCAATTACATAATCCTGCAGCAGAAAATTATATTTTCAATGTTCTCTTGAAGAAAGAGAAACAAAAGTCATGGGAGGTCTGTTGGAATTGACGTCATTACTAAGTGACTTGAAATTGATTCCAGCAGTCTTAGAATCGCCGGAATTCGGTAAACACGCAATTCAAATAACACGCAGAACAAATAAGATGCAGTTCTTCATAAAAATTAAATTTGATATTTGTGGGATAAAAGGAAAGGATACAATAAATGAACGTTGGTAGGTTAATTGTGAAATTTTTAAATTTAGTTTGGAAATTTTATAAAACTAAATAAAAAGTTGGCTTTTCTTTTAACATACCATGTTGGTATTGTTTAATAGAACTTATTTAAATCAATTGTTCAATTTAAATTTTATTTGTTTTTTGTATATATATATATATATATATATATATATATATATATATATATATATATATATATATTTTTGAATTTTTGTGAATATATTGACAAGGTGCTTTTTTTTAAGTTTTATATATATTTTTCTCATGCGATCTAATATTTTTTTTTTTTGATGATAAAATATATATGAAAACTGTCCGAATATTCTTTTTATCCGAATGCTATACATTTAGCCATTTTCAAGTATTATATATATATATATATATATATATATATATATATATATATATATATATATATATTAAATTAATTGATTTTAAATATGTTTTTTCGCTATCACAGTTCTAACCATGTTTCAAAAATGGAAGCTAAAAAGCCCAATTTAATTTTTAATAATATTAAAGACATTAGTTCCATTTCATCCTCAAGCGAATTTTTGGAGTAAAAATTTAAAAACAACACCGGATTATATATCTTTGTTCTTTTCTTCATATATATATATATATATATATATATATATATACTATATACTGTATTTATCTACAGTCGACAAAATTAAAAGCAAACATTTTGCATTCGAATTTAATAATATAAAATGACGACAATTAACACATATCCCCATATATATATATACATATATATATATATATTAGATTACCAGTGATATTTTCATCATGTGTGTTATTAAACTGTGTGTCTGTGTATTTATTATGAAAGATTTTTATACAGAGCCTTTCCAGTTGTCTAATCAGTTTGTTGTCGTTAAGATGAAATTCATCAAGGAAGGTGCCATAGTTTGTTTTTAACCCAAGTACTTTTGACCTTCCCTGACCTGAATTCTCGACTCCAGTCACTTTCTCACAGACGTGCTGTGGCTTTAAAATCTGTCTTTTCTACAAATATTTTCATATCTGGTCTAACGAGCTATTTTCACTGTTTCTTGGGACTGCATGAATTTAAGCCGTGCTACTAATTTGGCATCTCGGTCGCACCTCTTCACTGTCTAAACAGTTAAATATAGCCGTCTCTCCTGCTCCAACAGCTTCTTATCTCGCCCTTCCTGAGATGGAACTCCCTTCCTCTTTACTTGTTTTCTAATCCAAGAGCTTTTTTTTAATTGCACTTCCTGACACTGGAACTCCTTTCTTCTTACTTGCGACGTACTTTGTATTTTTTTTTTTATCCAAGTACTTTCGAACTTTTCTAAGATCATCTTCAGATGTAACTTAAAAAGACAAAATTATTATAACTTACTGATGAATTTATTTATTTATTTCTTTGATGAATTCCATATTAGATCAATAAACTGATTAAGCAACTAGAAAGGATCAGTATATTATCCAATGAAACATGTTTATATACCGAGGGTAACAGCAAAATTGTCCAATTGTTAGATTAAGATTTCAACCATTGTATCTTACAAATGATTAAAGATATCTTACTGGAATTCTCCGAGGAATTTATAACACGATTGGACTCTACTTTGAGCAAAAAGAATGTATAATTACTCTGCAAGCTTAACTGAAGAATCGGAAGCTTATTCATAATGTTTAAGTGAATGTTCAAATTGTTTGGAATTTCATGGGGTAAAATATGTAAATAAAAAAAAAAACGCCATGGTAAATTTTTAATAAAACTGACTCATTTTATAGGTCACCAATAGAAGGATTAACCAATCAGAAGGCTCAAAATATTCAATATTATTTGTATAAAATATAATTGTATTTATATGAATATATTATATATATTCTTTGATATAATTACGAGGCTCCGCCGAAATTTATAGTTTTGTTTGGGAGGTTGATGCCCCAAAAACCCGTTTATACGTTCGAATAATAATATTTTGGGCCGAGCCTATCAGAAGATCTCAAAATATTCAATGCTTGTGTATAAAGTAACCCTCGTTTTTTTCCCTAAATATCACTGCCAGCCTTTGATATCGAAGACTGAAGAATTACGGAACAGCTGCTGGTGGTATTGGCGATATAGTCAGATTCAGTAGAGTGTCTGACTCGTGAGTATTAATCTTTAACGTTGTTTCATTGAACAGATTACGTACTGCGCTGTATTCTATATTCATAGGCAATGGTGAACATGGTTAACACAAATATATATATATATATATATATATATTATTGCAGGATCATTCTCCAACTTATTCAAGATGTTCTTCGCCCTCTATAACCTTCTAACTTGTTGTCCTGGAGTAACGAATTGCCTCACACTTTTCACATGCTATTTCATTTTCAAGTCTTTTTTCACTGCTCTTTGGACTGTCATAGCTGAAACTTCTCTCGCAAGTGCCAAAGGCTCATGGATTGAGTTGGATCTTTTCTAATTGATCTCTTTAGCTGTCAGGTGAAATGATGATACCAATTCCTGTTGTGACATCATGGTCCAATGTTTGTCTTCAGTGTTCCCCCATTTTTAAGCCTATTCACCGTTATCGTGACGATTCTTGAATGAAAGCTAGAGTATGAATGTTGGAATTTTTACTTAAGCCCTGAATTATCGTTTACCTCTCAACATGGCTCAGTTGGGAAGAGTGTGGGTCAGGGTGACACTAAACGGTTTGAACCGGTTCTCTTTCTAGCTGAATAACGGAAAAGGATTTTCAGTGATTCTTACGACAAATAGTGTCAAGATGGAAACTCAATTAATTTAGGTATTTTGTTAGATGTTAAGCAATTTCTCAATTATCCTGTAACCCGGTGTGAACAATTTTGCTGTTATACCCGATATATATATATATATATATATATATATATATATATATATATATATATAATATATATTAGTGTCATCAATTCTGTGGACAAGAAAAAACTTATATATAAAATGACTTAGATTTTGACGACGCATTTCGTCTTCCGACTTTTTCAAGCCAAAAATGAAATCGAAATGTTTTTGTTGTTACAGTTACAGTAAAAAATCCAAATTTAAAGATAGACGCTTCTGTCTAAGATTTTTTTTTCTGGTTAATTTAAAATATCTTTATAGTTTCCATGTCGACAATATAGTTAAAGTCCCAGATCAATTCAATATATATATATATATATATATATATATATATATATATAAAAGAAATATGTTGTAGTGGTTCCAAAGGAGAAAAAGTTTGTATATTAAAAAGAAGACAAAAGAAACGTTTTTTGGTTGTAATTGGGTCACAGATTTATTGAGAAAAAAATTTATACTTTATTTTTTATAATTTCGAGACGTGTTTCAGGTCTGGTTTCGCAACCCTCTTATGTAAAACAAAACATAATATTTTTCAATAAATTCACATTACAAAAAAAAAAAACAAACCTTCTTTAAGGATATATATATAATATATATATATATATATATATATATATATATATATGTATGTATGTATTATTTGTTGGTAATCTTTAAATGAATGTCAACCGTTAACAGTAAACTATATCAATCTGTGTTTTTAAAATTAAATGCAATATGCCTATATATGTTAATTTATTCTTCCTTTTCTTCTTTCCCCACTTTTTTCCCCACCCCTACTTCCACATTTGCTTTCTTATATCTTTTCTTTTTTCTCTCTTTTCCTGTAAGATGACTTATTAAATAGGTCAATGTCTGCTCCTTACCCCCTCCCTTACTCTTAAGTATTTTAATAAAACTAGATATAAGATTATTCCTGTCTCTTACTTCCTTCTCTAATTTCGACCATATCTGTCGTCCTCCTCCCCCTATCTCTATCACCTTACATCAACATAAAACTTCCCCATTTCCAGATCCCATTTCCAAGCATAAAAATTGTTTTAAATTTAGGTATTTTTTTATACACTTTTTAGTGTATGAAAAAAAATACCTAAATTTAAAACAATTTTTATGCTTGGAAATGGGATCTGAGTAACTAGGAAAAATAGCACCTTCCTGGGGAAATAAAATATAATCAATGGACCGCCGTTAAGGTTGTCTGTTTTTTTTTTTCAAATTTTAAAACAAATTAATATTCGCTCTAGTTTGACATTGAACTCTCTAGATTACATCCTTCTTGGGATTATCCATACGGATTACCAAACTTTTCATTACCTAACTATATATATATATATATATATATATATATATATATATATATATATATATACACATATATACATATAAAGTGAACATTGAAGTCAACACTTAGAGGCAAAAAAGTGTGTTTCATGCAAGACGCAATCGTCAGGACCTGACGATTATGAAACAGAATGTCGCCTCTAAGTGCTCCCTTTCAATGTTCACTTTTTCTATTTCCACAAAAAACTATCTCTGATATGGAGCACTTTATCCCATAAATATATCACTTTTTAAGACTATATTTATTCATATATATATATATATATATATATATATATATATATATATATATATATAATATATATATCATATGAATCCTTGATATCCTGTCCTCTCGAGTGCGAAGAAATCTACAAGGTATGTGTTCTTCAAGTCGATGTTTAAAACTTGCCAATCGTAAAGTTTAGTCATCATGGAAGAACGAAGAATTGTCTTGCGGCTGCGTTAAAAAAATATTTAAAAAAAAAACTGACTAGAAACAAACAAACAAAAAAAAATTAAACAAAGCAACAGCATTTAAAAATAAATAAATTTAAAACCTAAGAGAAAAAAATAACCCAATACATAGGTCGGAAAGTCAGAATTAAACGTAACGAAATTTAAATAGCAACACCAAAAATACACATTAGAAACTGGTTGTTTAAAAACATAAATTCTCGTCTGAACCGATCGTTTGTCACATGTCAGCGTTACGTCACTCCCAGTCTTTGTTTTGCTATTTCTTTAATCATGTGAAAGTTTTGGTCAGCAACCTTGCAATGCTCATAATGAACAATCGAGTTTTAACTGGTAATTTACAAGCTGTGCGCTTTTTTTTTTTATGATTCTTGCAAAACGTTTAATCTAATCTCGATTTCAAAACCTGCGCAAATCAGAAAAAAACAAATCCATCGAAGACTTATATCCTCATCTATCTAATATATGCCGGGTTACCTCCTCCTAATTTTCGAAACCGCTACGAGAGGACGCTTTCCGGTACTATAAACACATGGCGATATCTTTTCTCGTCCTCTTTTTCTCATTTTTCTGCATAGACATCAACATGTTAATTTCTAGCGGAAGAACGCGTTTTCTTTTTGGGACACGCATGAACAATGCACACACACATCTACTTACACACCTTTCTCCTACACCAAACTACGCATACGCAAACAATTTACCAGATAAAATGTTTTTTTTTCATTCAGGTTCATTGTTCAGTAATGCACAACAATATTCTATTGTATATGTAACCCTTTATTGTTAATCCATTATCATTTGTTTACATACATATATATATATATATATATATATATATATATATATATATATATATATATATAGTCCTTTTATTGTTTCATTACATTTTGGTGGACTCATACTCATAGTCTGTCATATTGAATATATCTATCTATCTATCTATCATCTTATATATATATATATATATATATATATATATATATATATATATAAATTTTTCCATGTCAAAAAAAATCACTATATTGATACATATATTTTAATCCTATCTAAGCCTTCAGTTTACATAAGCCATTATCAAAAATCGGAATTACATTACAATATATTAACCAAAACACGGGGAAAACAATAATGATAGTCTGTTTTTTTTTCATGGAAGATTTCCAAGCAACCACAAACTCGCGCATACAAGTTAAAAAATATGTATCAATATTGTGATTTTCTTTCATCTTTTAATGATAATGTTATGAAGCTTATTAGACGTGATGAAAAGAATTTAGATAAAATAAATAGACAACACTTGTCTATAATATTTAATGAACCATGCCTCAATGTAAAATGTTGCCTAAATACACAATATATATATATATATATATATATATATATATATATATATATATATATATATATAAAGAAAGAACAGTAAGATATATAATCCGGTGTTCTTATAGATATTTTTATTTTACAAAATAGTGTTCAATTTAAATTTACAGAGCATTAAAATTCATTGAGGATGAAATGGAACATAATGTCTTTAATTTAATTACAAAAATTAAATTCGGACCTTCCATTTTTGAAACATGGTTTTGAACTGTGTAACGGAAAAACATATTTTAAATCAATTAATTTATAATATATGTATATATATATATATATATATATATTTATATATATATATATATATATATATATATATATATATATATATATATATATTGCCGTGTATAAGGCGACTTTTAGATAAGACGAGGTGTGACGTCGCCCCCCCTGGTCGCAGCGTCGACTGTGTCGTTCGATCTCGTTCGCGGCACCAGTTGTGACGTCACGTGCTCTCCAGGCTCTGATATCCTGGTCACGGTCAGCACCAGTTGTGACGTCTTTGCCGCGGCGTCAGCTGTTCGCTCCTCGCTGCTCCAAGTGTGACGTTCTAACCCTTTGGTTAGATGAATACCAGCCTCGTCGTTCCCAACTCGCTTCCGACAAGGTCAAAAATTATTGAAAAAAAAGGTAACAACCTTTTATATCTAAATGTTCGTTACACAAAATTGTTCCTACATCCCGAACCGTTTTATGGACTGTGGCACCAAGCTTCTACCATACAAATTTAAGACTTCGAGTTGCCTGTTCTCTAGAATTCTGCATTTCGGGGTGTGGTTTGGTTTCAACACTGGGCGCTGATCTCTGCCTGTCGTTCACGGCTGATTTCCCTCGCCGTCAGTGCGAGAATTAACTTCTCTTCTGCTTCGGGTGGACGAATTTATTCACTTCGACTTGTCTTGGACGAATTTCTATTCTTAGGCTTGGTTTGGTTCCAACTTCTCTAGGCGTAAACCCAACTCCAACTCCAACTGCAACTTTAACTTTTCTGCCTGTCCGCCCTGCAACTCTTCTGCCTGTCCGGCCTGCAACTGTCTCGCCGTCCGCCCTGCAACTCTTCTGCCTGTCCGGCCTGCAACTCTAACTTCTCGGCCTGGCTGCGTCTGCGAATTCTCTTCTTAGGCTTTCGGGCAATTTTCTTCACTTCGACTTGGGCTGGACGAATTTCTTCACTTCGGATTCTCTTGCCCGCAAGGGCAGATAATGAACTCGCCGCCCGCGTTCAAGTTCCCCTCGCTGTCCGCGGCTCCGCTCCAACTTAAACTTCTTTCTTCGGCTTCAGCGCTGCAACTTCTCTGCCTGTCCGGGCCAAACGGACCGGCCTTTCTTGCCCGCAAGGGGCGAATGAACAGGGCCCGCCGTCCGCTCTGCAGCTTCTCTCGCCGTCCGCCTTGCAACTCATTTCTGTCGATTGGGGTCCTGCTTTTATTGATGCCGTAACAAACTGGGGTGGGTCTGTCGGCGCCAGGGTTTTCTTGATAATTCTAAAGTCGTATTATTTCTGATTTCCTATTATCGCTCTTACCTTCACTCCTACTTCCTTACAGTGCCTCTGGTGGGAGGCGCATACCCGCTTCCCCTGGTCCCTCGTATGTCAGGTGACCGCTCTCGACCAATGGGGTCCTGGTCGAGCATCTTTCCTCCTCCCTCGCACATCACGTGACCGCTCTCGGCCAATGAGACTCTGGTCGGGTGTCTCTCCTCCTCCCTCATGTATAATGTGACTGCCCTCGGCTAATGAGATTCTGGTCGGTATCTTCCCTCCTTCATTCGTGACGTCTCCAATCGGGCGTGGACATCCGTGGCTTTGTTCTGGGGGGAAGAAATACCTTGCTTAAAAAAACAAAATCCAAATTGTCCTTTTCGTACGAAAATGACGATCCCGGTTTCTTTCACATGTGACATATGTCAAAACAGCCTGCCGCTAATTAGATGCGACTTAAAGAAGAATTTTTCCGACCTGTCGGCGTCTTCCGCGAGCTAAAACAATTGTTTTCACCTCTTTCTTTCGCTCGGGGCCTGTTAACAAAATCTTAATTATCTAAATTGAAAATATTCTCCATTCATCATCTTGGGTGGTTCTTATCTTCAACCCTAGAAATGGTCAGGGTTCGTGTATCAATGTTTTGTTTTCGTATACATTTCCCCATCTCAATGACACCCCTTTTCGTTCGTTACCTATTAATATTTTTCCATTGTCCCTAAAATCTTATTTCTTCAACCAAATTGATAATAAACTCCCATACTCCGCGGACACGAAAGTAGGTCAGGTGCTTGACCGACATCTGTTATGCATCAATCGCGCGTGTGTTTCTATCCGCTGCCTCGTCCGCTCACGTTCCTGTCTTTCCCTTTCTTTCATTTTTTTGTCTCTATTCCTTTCAATTATAACAATTTTCTATTTTTCGTGGATTTCGGTTTCTAATATCTTTTTAACACCTGTTTTGTGTTATTTAAGCGTTCAATGACCGGGTTTTAACTATCTATTTCTCTTTTTTTTTTCTTTCCTTTTCTTTTTTCGGTCAGATCGCCTAAATTTGAGCTCAAAACTCATTATTCTTCATCTCTTAACACCAAATGTTTATATATGAATATTCTCTTCAGTTTTCTAATGTTTTACAGCAAAGTTTTATGATTTTCTCCTATACTTGTAGCATAAGACGACTGATATATAAAGATGATATGACCGGGAATATTTATCCTTAGTACCATACTATTTCTATTTTTCTTTTCCATTTTTTTTTTTCATTACGTGAACTCTTGGAAAAACTAATTCTTCTCCGTTTTTTTCCTTCGGATCGCCTAAATGCAATTAGAGAATTATTCTCAAAACGATAATTATTCTTCGTCTGCTAAATAATTTTTATCAAAATGATATTATGCTATCCTAACAAACCGAATAAAAATTTTAATCAAATATTTATCCTATATCTCTTCAGTTTTAATTTTAATGAAGCAATGAATATTATGCTATCCTAAAGAGGTAAAATTTTAATGAGAAATGAAAGTAAAATGTTTTCCTATGTTTTACTATACTTTTTTAATAAAGAAATGAATATTCTGTATCCTAAAGTTATAAAGTAATGATATTAATGGGAATAATATTTATCTAAATGTTATCCTGCCAAATTAAAATTTTAGATGAAAAATAATTATTACTACCGTAATTATTTTTAATGAGAAAGATATTGTTTAAAACAGAGAAATTATCGTTTTAATTTATTTTGTTATTAGTACAGAATTTTAATAAAAAATGTATGATGTTATCTATTACTCCTATGTTTTAATTTTAATATTATAATCCTAAGTTTTTTTTTATTTTTAATGAAAAATATGATGTACGTTATACTGCCGTAATTAATTTTTTAATAAAAATGAATATTATGATCCAAAAGTTATTACTACCGTAATTAATTTTTTAATGAAAATGAATATGATGTTATCCTAAATGTTATTAGCCGTAATTAATTTTTAATAAGAAATGAATATTATGCTATTTTTTATTTGAAAATAATTTTTAATGAGAAATGAATATGATGTTATTAAATGTTAAACGATAATTAATTTTTGAATATTATGATCCTAAAAGTTACTACCGTAATTAATTTTTTAATGAGAAATGAATATGATGTTATCCTAAATGTTATTACTGCCGTAATTAATTTTAATAAGAAATGAATATTATGCTATCCTAAAAGTTATTACTACCGTAATTAATTTTAATGAGAAATGAATATGATGTTGTTATCCGTAATTAATTTTTAATAAGAAATGAATATTATGCTATCCTAAAGTTATTACTAACGTAATTAATTTTTTTTAATGAGAAATATGAATATTACTGCCGTAATATCCTAATACTGCCGTAATTTATTTTCCTAAAAATTATTACTACCGTAATTAATTTTTAATGAGAAATGAATATGATATTATCCTAAATGTTATTACTGCCGTAATTAATTTTTAATAAGAAATGAATATTATGCTATCCTAAAAGTATCTACCGTAATTAATTTTAATGAGAAATGAATATTTATCCTAAATGTTATTAATAAATTAATTTTAATAAGAAATGAATATTATGACCGTAATTAATTTTTAATGAGAAATGAATATGATGTTATCCTAAATGTTATTACTGCCGTAATTAATTTTTAATAAGAAATGAATATTATGCTATCCTAAAAGTTATTACTACCGTAATATATAATTTTAATGAGAAATGAATTGATAATGAGAAATGAATTATTTTTATATGTTATCCTTATAAAAAGTTATTACTACCGTAATTAATTTTTAATAAGAAATGATATCTAAATGTTATTATAATTAATTTTTAATAAGTGAATATTATGCTATCCTAAAAGTTAATTTTTAATTTTTAATGAAAATGAATATGATGTTATCCTAAATATCCGTAATTAATTTTTAATAAGAAATGAATATTATGCTATCCTAAAAGTTATTACTACCGTAATTAATTTTTAATGAGAAATGAATATGATGTTATCCTAAATGTTATTACTGCCGTAATTAATTTTTAATAAGAAATGAATATTATGCTATCCTAAAAGTTATTACTACCGTAATTAATTTTTAATGAGAAATGAATATGATGTTATCCTAAATGTTATTACTGCCGTAATTAATTTTTAATAAGAAATGAATATTATGCTATCCTAAAAGTTATTACTACCGTAATTAATTTTTAATGAAAATGAATATGATGTTATCCTAAATGTTATTACTGCCGTAATTAATTTTTAATAAGAAATGAATATGATATCCTAAAAGTTATTAATGTTATCCTAAATGTTATTACTGCCGTAATTAATTTTTAATAAGAAATGAATATTATGTATCCTAAAAGTTTTAAAATTTTAGAAATGAATATGAATTATCCTTTTAACTTTTAATAAGAAATGAATTTATGCTATCCTAAAAGTTATTACTAACGTAATTAATTTTTAATGAAAATGAATATGATATTAAATGTTATTACTGCCGTAATTAACTTTTAATAATGTTCTTGAATATTATAACTATCCGAAAAGTTATTACTATAAATTTTTTTAATGAGAAGTGAATATGATGTTATCGTAATTAATTTTTAATAAAGAAATGGTTATGCTATCCTAATTAAGTTTAATAATTACCGTATTAATTTTTATGAGAAATGAATAGGATGTTATCCTAAATATTAATTAAATAATAAAAAAAATGATATTAATTAATTTTTAATGAGAAGTTTAATGAATATATGATATTATCCTAAATGTTATTATGGCCGTTTTTTAATTAATTTTTAAAAAAGTTAAAAATTAAAATTTTAATGATAAATGAATATGATGTTATCCTAAATGTTATTACTGCCGTAATTAATTTTTTAAAAATGAATATTATAAGTCCTAAAGTTATTACTAAAGAATTAATTTTTAAATGAGAAATGAATATGATGTTATCATTACTGCCTAATTAACTTGAAATGAATTTATGCTATCCTAAATTAGCTAACGTAATTAATTTTTAATGATAAAATATGATTTTATCCTAAATTTATTAAATGTAATTAATTTTAATAAGAAATGAATATTATGCAAAAGTTATTACTGAAGCCAATTTTAAATAAAATGAATATGATATTAATGTATTAATTTTAATGAAAAGTTATTCTATTCGTTAATTATTTTTTAATGAGAAATTTTGATCCTAAATATTATTTGCAATTTTTTTTAATGAGAAGTGAATATGATGTTATCGTAAAAGTTATTACGGCCGTAATTAATTTTTAATGAGAAATGAAAATGATGTTATCCTAAATGTTATTACTGCCTTAATTAACATAACCATGATGATTAGTGAAAGTTTTGCAAAAGATAAAGATTGCTATGAACGCAGTCATAAGTTGATGCTTGGATTTTCTCAAATGAGCTTCCATGGATAGAAATTGATTTCATTGAAATGAATTATTCTTCGAATAGGCAATTTATTATGAAGCTATGCCAGTATTATATGTTAGAAATTATTCTATTCCGTTTATTATCAGTTTCTTTGATCATGTGAATATTTTCATGTACGTTATTGGTTATCCCACCGAAGCTTGAGGAAAAAAAAAAAAAACATTAATGGTCGGTTGCATTTTTAGACTTGATAAGGAAAAATTTTTAAAACTGAGTTTTGGGATTTACAGGTAGTTTTATAGATGATTTGGAGGATTTAATGGTCGTCTTATACGATAAATATAGGTATTTTTCATTTGAAGACGTTGAAATTATAATAAAGGATGTTTCATTAAGACGGATTATAATAAAGGTGTTTCATTAAAAATCAAAATCAGCAGTAAATAAATCAGTGTTACGCTTAAACTTAATTCACGTTTAAAATCGGTCTGATTTATTGGAACACACTTTATTTGTTTTTAAGCATTTTATCCCTAGCAAGGTGGGACGCCACTAGCCCGCAGGGGTTTATAGAGGATTTGGAGAGAGCAGGCAGGAATAATAGAGGAAAGGATGAGGAAAAGGATAATGGATAGATCAAGGTAACTGGGGATGTTGATTGACATTACATTTGAACAGTTGGAGATTATAGCTATCAGGGAAACTGGAATAGGGAAGGGTGTAGCACAGGCGAGAGGTGCGAGACATGAAGCTATTGAAGAAGAGACGGCTACATTTAACAGTTTCAAAAGTGAAAGGGTGAGAGCAGAATGCCAGCCTCGTAGGACGCTTGAATTCATGAAGTCTGGGAACCAGCGAAAGCAGCTCATCGGAGCAATTACAATGAAAGTATTTGTAAAAAAAACACAGAGAGAAGCGACGGTATGTCTGTGAGAGAACGACTGCAAACGAGATGTCAGATCAGGGCCAATTACATTGCATATCCGTCTCTGGATCTTATCAAGAACCCCGAGAAAACAACAGAAGGGGCTCCAGACCAAATAGGTTCAGCAATACTCCATGCAAGGGGAAAAAAATGATTGATTTGTAGATTTGAAGGATCGATTCCGGGGAGAAAATTTTTCCTTGCGCGGCACAGGAAGCCAACTTATTATAGGCCTATTTGTTATTGCCAGTAAGGAGATCCTTCTCAATGGTTTTGTACTTTAAATAAGATCACCGTCATATGAAGCACATTTCAGTTGCACGCCTTCACGCGGCCGGCATTTCATTCGCTTTGACGCGTACATTACCAGGACAGTCGTGTTTTCATTACATGAGAAGCAATGTTTCTATATTTTTGTAGATTTATATATTTTATACTTGATTTTTTTTTAAATTTAATTTGAAGACAGACTTACTGTCGAAATATTGCCATGTTTAATTTTGTTTTTTTTTCTTTTCTTTACTTAAATTTTTTTTCTCTTAAATGTTGAAAATTATTACAAGATTTTACAAGTTGTTTATTTCGTTTGTTAATTAATAATAATAGAAATTAATTAAATAAACGTACATCAGTTATTTCACGTATTTAAATATCTCGATACAGATTAAAGAAAAACGAACAGATTAGTTGGACTTATCTATATAATTCCGTAATATGTTATTCATTTCCGTTTCTTATATACAAATTAGTTACCTGCAATAAACAAGTTGGGCCAGATATAAGACATATGCTTGTAAGTATAAATAATAAAACCGTATTTATTTGATGACAGTTTTACGTAATATACACATTTGTTATTTGCAATAAATCAGGATACCTAATTTGGGCGAGATGTAAGACATATGATGGTAGATATAAAACCGTGTTTATTGGATGTCACAGTTTCAAGTAATATTTATCCACAGATAGAAATCCATGTTAATATGTGTAATTTTTGCTGATTCTGTACCATATATACACACGAACTTTGAACAATAATACAAGAAACACTCAACTCCGGCACAGGTATATAAGATTGTGTGCTGTAGGTTCGTTTAGAAAAGGTAACTTTTGTGGTATTTCTTGTGACAGCCGCAGTTAAAATCCTTGTATATTAAAAAAAAAAAAAAAACAACAACACTTGACGTATTTGAATAGATAGGGAACATAAATGCCTATTTTAAATAGCGTGGCCATCTTAGAGCAGTAGATATACCACGATATGTTCATTCAGCCAAGGAATTAAATATGACTCAATTTGTTTTCGTACAGGTTCTTCCACGCTTAGAAATCTTATTCGGATGGATTTCCCAATGCAGTGTTTCCAAAACGGTGTGGCGCTCTTCATAGGTACGACGAAAGAGGATAGCAGGTGAGGCGGAATGTTTAAAAGACAATCAAAGAATTAGAAACAATTTCAAAAATTTCATATTCCAAAAAGTAAATATGATTTCAAACTTTAAAATATTATTATGGATTACTTGTAATTACATGATATGAGTCCCAGTATAAATAGTTATACATAATTATTGACCGATTTTATCATTGTGATATTTTTACATTATTTTCAAGTATTAAGAATATAGTAACTAGGGTCCGCAAATTGAAGGAGAGAGTTATCAATGATAGTATTCTGACTTTGAATCCGTGGTTATCTCCCTTTAAAACTTTCTGTTGTTTTTTTTTTTGTTTTTAAATGTACTTTTTATAGCAAATATTTATTTCGAAAATGAGGCCCAGAAAAAAAAAAGTTTGAACCACTGGCTTAATCAATGCTTCAAAATAAGCATCTTGGCATCCTTTTACTGTCTTTAAAAATCTGTTTTATAATGCTTCTTTCCTTTTTATTTTATTTTATTTTATTTTGTTCACCTTCATCTTAGAAAGACATATTACAATATAACAATGAATGACCCATTGACTTTCTTTCTTCAAATACACAATATATCTTTTATACAAATATTTTCATGGCAACTATCTGAAAGATTTTTTTTTTCTTTTTTTACCCTGACTACATGAATTTAAGTGTGCTACTAGATTGGCATTTTAAACCACCTTTTACTGCTGAAATAGATGAATGGAACCGCCACTTAATAATTATATATCTTTTTATCGCACTTCTCTGGCTCGTAGAACTTCCTTCCGTTTACTTGCGCCCTTGATAACTACAATTTTCAGAAATTAAATGCGACATCGATCCCTATCTTCTAACTTCTTGAATCCCTGCCCTTTCCTCAATACTCCTTTTTTACTCAGTCGTTTCTCTTATTTTTAACTCCCTGTAGTCAACCCTCAACGTACTACTTTAATTCGCACCTTTCTTTTAGGTGAAATAATTTTTTTTTTTTAAAATCAAGAAGAAAACGAAGTACTTTTACTAAATTCAGTAGTTTTACGGCATTTTCTCATTGTCTTTTTTCTTGTTTTGTTGCTCGACTAACCACATTTTTGTCGCTATGTAATTGCACTTGAAGAACAAATTCGACGCCCGATTTTTCTTCTGTTCGGCTCACTGGGCCTTTGCCGACTGTGATAAATGTTTATAATCGTCACGGCTACTTTCAAGGAATGATAGCTGCCAATGGACTCATTTCATAGACTGTTAACTACACAAAGACTAAATTTCATTTCACACACAGTTAACCATACTGAATTAGAAGGCCGATTGCGTACATTTTTTTCAATAAAACTACTTCAGAGACGCCTGAAATCTCCGGGTTTGAGCCAGGAGAGACTTGTCTGATTTAATGCTTTTTAAACGATATATGTTCAGGTATTTACCATCAAAAATGTATATTTATCTATCTATCTATCTTTCTATCTATCTATCTATCTCATCTATCTACAGATAGATAGATAGATAGATAGATAGAAAAATAGATAGATAGATTAAATCCGTATAAATTGATACATGCATCTTTTTTCTCACGGATTTTACAATGCCTGGGTGATAAGCGCTACACGTAACGTCTTTCTATTTTATACTATGGATGACCAAACAGACAGCTTTATTTATAACTACGAATAATAAAACAGGATTTTTAAACTATATTGAATATTAAATGTAACACAGTACATATTTTCATTAATTAATTAGAAATAATAATAATGTATCAGCCTTCAATGTGGTGCAAACTTTACAAAATATAAAAATATTATTTGATCATACGCCAAAAATCAGAAATTCAAGACAGCTGAAGAATATATCGACCGACATCTTATTTTAAACAACAAACAAAAAAATAATAATTATAATAATATATGAGATCATTACGTGTAATTATTTTTTTATTATTTTATAGAGGGTATAAATATTTGGTAACACTTATATAGTTAATCAAAATGGTGTGAAGCAACTAATGGATAACATTTGTTATTGTGCTTTGGGTCTCCATACATTCATTTCTTGTTAACAAAAATTAAAATCATAGTAAAGTTACATCTGACTTTTTAATCACTCGATAATTATTTATTAAAATTTCAGAGGCAATCCAGAACCGAAAGAAAATAATTGTAAAACATTTTTTGAAATTTTTTAATATTTGAAATTTTTGCCATTTTTCCCAAAGTTTTATTTCCCAAATTTTTTAATTTCACAATTGTTTTTTTAATTTCACAATTTTTTTTACAATTCACAGATTTTTTATAATTTAAAATTTTTCATAATTTCAATAAATATTTTACAATTTCACAAATTTTTTGAATTTTTATATATTTTTAATGATTTCACAATTTTTATAGTTTTTCAATTTTTTAATGATTTCACCAATGTTTTATAATTTCAAAAATGTTTTTACAATTTCGAATCTTTTTACAATTCCAAAATTAAACTAAAATTTGACAATATAGACTTTCCATCTTACTTGTTTATGGATACTTTACCAGATATAAATCAAAAATGAACTGAGTTTATGATAAAAAAAAAAAGTTTGATTAGAATACAGAAAACTTAAGATTTAGTACCTCTATTCCTCCTCCGCCTACTACTACTACTACTATATAATAAACAAACAATGCAGTATTAACGAGTAAGGTTTAATAACTGAATAGATTGTTACAGTTTTTGTATATATATATATATATATATATATATATATATATATATATTAGTGAGTTAGTCCAAATGCCTTGACTCGCTTTATAATCTACCAATAGAAGGTTAACCAATCAGAAGACGTAGAATATTCAATCCGTCGTGTATAAAAGGCGGCCATTTTGTTTACTCTACCCGAATGTCCAGTCCATCTTGTCAGGCGAAGAGAACCAGAAGGACGAACTATGCTCTAAGAACTTTTATCGAAATATCCACTGCTAACCTGAACAACGCTTTCCCTACTGTCTTCGAAATATTCACTGCTAACCTCTAGAGTCTATACTGAAGACGACCGTCATGATTAATAACATAGATTTTCTGTATCCCCCACATCAAATAGTCAAATCACAAAATGCTAAAATACTAATCCATCATGAATATTTAGACACATTTCAAATGTAAGACTCCTATTGATTAGGGCCTAGTACAGGTTATGTGGGCATAGGGGACTCTGTATTATTTGACTAATAACTTTGATGTCTTGCAATTTGCCTTCGGGTGGTCGGGCATCATTGATCCCCAACCATCTCCTAAATCTCTCAGATGGCTCCAAGTTGTCATGCCCCGGTAAAAAAATCCATGCTGGCGTTTTAAAAATTTTTGCGTGTCTCTCTATTTTTTACACGGCACCACCTGGAAGGACGTCCTCGACGCGGGTCACCGGCCGGGGCGGAAGGGCTGCGTGTTATATGACCAAGGTGAGCCATCTAGTGGAGGACATCGGCTGTGGTATAACCTGGAGAACAATGGCTTTTGATGAGCACAAAACAAACCATTCTTTAAAACCTAGTCTCTGGAAATATGACCGTGACAGATAGGTAGAATGGTGGACAGCTTGATAATGTCGACGCCCAAACGACTCCTTCCGGGGTTAATTTTTAAAAGAAGAAGAAAAAAAGTACAATTAAAAATGTAAGTTCAATTAGAGTTTGGTTAACCCCTGCTGTTTTTTTTCATATAAGTATCATATCATTATCATATCATTATCATTACTTTGCCGAGGTTTGCAGGTATAGATATGTATATATATATATAAATATATGGATATAGATCCGACAGTATGAAGAAAAATATACAGAAAAAACAAACAAAAATCTTAATATGCAATTATGCTGTATTAATGTTAATATAAAGTCAACGTCGGACGTTTCGGTCTATTTTAGACCATCTTCAGGACATTTTCATTTAAACATAATTAACATTAGAACATATAAAAATTCAACACGAAAAGACGATGGACATAAGAGCACAACTAATCCAAACAGATAACTGAAATTTTTATATAAGATCAGCGTTCCGTTTAAATATGATCACGTCGTCGTCACGTGGGCGATGTTGTGAAAAAACGTATTCGAAGATGATTTCCAAATATTAAAATATTAAAAAAGTTCGATTGAACTATTTTCTCATATAAACAGTTCAAGAAATCCCTTTCGTTGATATAGGAATACGTAGAGATCAATAGGTTCTTATATCTTCATACAAAGCTTGAAGTCCTCCACGTTACAAAGCAAATCAAAAATGATTTCAAAATATTAGAACGATGGAATTTTAAAAAAACAGTTCGTTAATAAATATATCTTACTTATCTCTGTCTAGTTTTTTGTAGATTCTTATATTTTCGTATATAAGCTTGAAGTTTTTGTTATAAAGTAAATTCAGGTTTGTATTTCCAGTAGATAGTATGTAATTTCATGTAATATATATATATATTATACAGCATAATTGCATATTAAGATTTTTGTTTGTTTTTTTTGTATATTTTTTTTAATTCATGTGTCGGAAATCTTAGATTATTATTCTTAAAATATTTTTGCGCATATATATTACTAGTAATACTTTCAGATAAATAGATACCGAATTTGTTGTTGAGGGCCTCAAACCCAACATAAATAACTCCTACTCAAAAATTTTTGAGGAGCTAGTACTGTCCTGGGTCACGAGGGTGGCTGCTGAAACACATTATGTCTAGCAAAAGGACTCTGAACCATGTAAAAAATAAGCATATATAACACAATCATGGCTGTAAGACAAATCCTGTAACCAAATGACTCGTATGTAACTCAATGTTGACTGCAGCCCCATTGATTATTATGTTCTAAATGGTCGAAAAATAGTGAAACCAACAAAACTCCTTATAACACCAAATATGAACTGAAGGGGGATTTTCAATGGCAGCATTCACCAACTTAAACAAGGAGATTGTCCAGGATATTTTGCAGAATATTCCGAATAAATTATTATTCCGTTATTGAATCCAATGCCTGGCGATTTTTATTGAATAAAAACCACTTTTAAATTTTACATATTTTTTGTAATTTAAAATGAAATATCAGTGTTATTCTAATATCTGTCCTCATTTAGACGACAATTTAAAAATCGCAATATGTGTATTTATGTTTATGTGTGTTTTTTGTGTATATATATATATATATATATATATATATATATATATATATATATATATATAATAGTGTGTGTGTGTGTTTTGTGTGTATCTATATTCAAATTCGTTTATATAATATTTTGAATTCTAATAATATAATGGAATATATAAATACACCTGTGTTCCACCTCTTTTCAAAGTGTGATTGGCTGGTGTCCGTCATAAATACAGACGGACGTATGAGAGTCAGAAGAGAAATTTAGTCTGAGAGCCAAGTTTATGACGACGTACACTGGACTAAACATTGATCTACACTTCTACCTGCGACTTACGACGCGTACCATTCAATTATTGCTACCGTATTCTATAAATTTTATAGTAGCCAAAAACCACTTAGTTATTTTTATTCAAATAGATTTTTTATGGGACATATTTTTATATGATATAGAAAGAATATTAAAACTGATTCACAAATGTAAGCATATCAATTACATTTGCAATAGAAATTAAATGATTATTTATATAATAATTGATCATTTAACCTTATGAATTAAGATAAATTTACAAGGATTTTCAAAACCTATCAGGCCAAGAGGTAAAAGTAAAACATTTTTTTTACTTTTTCTATTAAACTGATCGGCTTGAAAATCCTTTTAAATTAATCTTAATTTTTAAATGAAATGATATTAAAAAATTGATCCTAATTCCAATATACGTAAAATAATACATATATATGTATATATTTATATATATATATATATATATATATATATATATATATATATATAAATAAAAAATGGACAACGTCCGACAATTATTTTAAATGAAAATTTTATGTTTATACAAATATAGAATACAGGTTCGCATCCTGTCGGAGTACACGAATATTATCTGATTCATGAAAATTTCTCTGACATTCAGGCCGGTAAATGTTTGTTTAATACTGTTTATTATAAACAGAGCATTTACTTAAATATTTGTATCTATAAAAAAAAACACAACAAAACATAAAAATGTCTTAAAATACATATTGTATGTCTCTCTCTCTCTCTCTCTCTCTCTCTCTATATATATATATATATATATATATATATATATATATATATATATATATATATATATCATCATCTCATCATCTTCATGCAAAGCCTCATCAGAACGATGAACTCACTATGCCTCTCATTCAATTGAAATCTGTCAAAGCACCTAAAAGATCTTCCTTAGGGATCAATGTGTCTCCCCTTCCTTTATTGTAATTTTATAGTTTTTCCATTGGTTTCCTAAAAGAATCTTGTCAATTTTGAATTTATGGTGCTTCGATTTACATCATCATATACGTATATATATATATATATATATATATATATATATATATAAAAAACATTTTATGTTTATATATTAGTTTTTATATTAAAAAATATTTAAGTTTAATGATGTTTTATAATAAATAGTATTAAATAAAAAAATTTACCGGCCTTCCAAGAACGTCCAGAGAAATTTTCACAGGCCGGTAAATGTTTTATCTTCCTGTTTATTATAAACAGAAATTTAATTAAATATTTGTATCTATAAAAAAAAGAATGAAAAAATAAAAATGTCTTTAAAAATAAATATGTTTATAACGAGTCTCTCTCTCTCTGTATATATATATATATATATATATACATATATATATATATATATATATATATATATATATATATATATAATATATTATATATTCCATCTAAAATTTCTTAAAAATTATCTCGGTAAATAACTTTTGGTTTTCAAATTTGGAAACACGGTCTAAACTTTTCTGCCATGTTAGGGATCAAAAAATCACGTATTAAACTCAATTCTTCCAATCATTAATATATATATTTATTTCTCCTTTGTTTGTGTTGATTTGTTTGTTTAACGGCATATCAACGACTTATGGGTCATTTAATTCCGAAATTTAAAATTCTTGGGAATCTTGAAGCTAATAAAAATATGATATATGTTGTTCTAAATTCAAAATTTCAATCCATTAGATGATACTCAGCTTTTTTTTTATATAGATGTTTGACCGATGGACATAATTATTAGAGGGTGTAGTGATCTATATGTGTTTTATGTTGTAGTTGACATTTTAGAATACAGTAAAAAGATTGCCTAAAAATAACCCCCTTGAGTCTATTATTTAATATAATGAAAAATTATGATTATAGTGAAAAAATTGTAATAGGACAATCCTGCGTGTCTCTTTGTAAAGAAAACATCAAACAAAATTAATCAGTTCTTTGTGTATCATTTGGCTAATTATTCCTGTTATAATAACGTTTGAAATAGAAAAAAAAAATAATGTCGGATTAAAAATAAATATATTAATTCTTTAATCCGACATTTTGTTGTTTTTTTGTGTTCAAACCAAAAACAAAAAATTATCTTGAACTTGTTGTTCAAAACCATGAGGAGTCTGAACAAATTATAAGAAAAGATGATATCTAACCCTATTGCTTGGGGTTAAATATTTTCAAAAAAACCAAATAAATAACCATATTCATATGTATAGACATCACCTAAACTGAAATTTAATGCTATTTTTATTTGGTTAAATAAATTTCTATATTTCTGAGATATATATATTATATAAAATCAAACCATTACATTATTCGGAACTATTGTCCTCATCTTTGTCGCCAAAACAATTACAACGTTTTGGCCCATCAGTATCTATATATTTTTGAGATGAGATATTATATAAACTTTTTAAAATTTAAATTGTCCTCATCTTTGTCGCCATATTTATTACAACGTTTTATTCGTTTTACGCTAAAATAGAAGACATTTCAGGAGGTCGGAATGTCGAAATTTCATTTATTTCGCTTTCTAATCGAAAAAGAACTGATTCAGTTCCATAAAATATGTCTTTTTATTGGATGTCAAATTATAATTAATAATTTTCTGAAAGTTCTACTGCCTTAACCGGGTATTGAAATCACACTTTTGGGTCAAGGACATATTTATAGTGGGTAAATTATTTTTTAAATTTTTTTTAAAATTATTTTCCCAAAAAATGGGAACTGTCAAAATTCTACTAAAATTTATTGGGGCACCGGTTTCAAGGGGGATTTGGGAACAACAGCAATTAAGAGGTGGTTCCAGGCTCCTCAGAAAAAATCAATTTCCCAATCAATAAGAAAGACTGCCGGATGTAGTTTATTTTCTCTTTTTTTACGTGGAAAAGCGTTTTGAAAAAAAAATAAGTTAAACCCATTTTCAAAAAATTAAAAAATAAAAACAAAATTTAGAGAAATAATGAAAAAATTTTCTGTATTTAAGGACTGTTTTAATTTATCCTAAACGATTGTTGCAAGATTTTATTAATAAAATAATAGAATTTAATAGGGGTCCTGGATATCAACGGTCTTCTAACGAGGCATTAATATTACAGTTTTTTTATGCCTTTCTTTTAAATTGTATCAAAATTACTCATTTCCAATCCCAACTGCTTCCATCTTTTGTTTGATTCTTATTTTACAGTGGCAAAACGGCAAATTTTTGAAGATTATAAATAAAATCAACCAATTAATTTAGATTGGGCATTTCCTTCAGCATTTTAAAGATTTCATTTTTTTCTAATCGCCCGTCGTTTTCATTCTGTTTTCAATATTCTCAGATCTTAAATCTTTATTATTTTCCTCCATTCTTTTCTCAGTATTTTCTGTAGATCCTCATTTTCACGTTGATTCAGTTTTCTTCTTCTTTTTCTTCTTCTTTAAAAAAATTACAATTTTCAGCATCTTTCTGTTTAGATCTTCTTCTTTTTTTAATTATCCATTACATTTCATATTTTTCTGTAGATCTTCTTCTTCTTCTGTTCACTGTCATTATATTCTCAGTATCCTTCTGTAGATCTTCTTTTTTTTCTTCTTCTTCTTCCTATTCTTCTTCTCCACATGTTCCCTCCATTCTATTTTCAGTATCCTTCTGTAGATCCTCATCGCAGTTGCTTCGAGTATTCTTCTTCTTCTTCTTCTTCTTCTTCTTTTCTTCTTCTTCTTCTTCTTCTTCTTCTTCTTCTTCTTCTTCTTCTGTGCCGTCCATTACATTCTCAGTATCTTTCTGTAGATCTTCTTCTTCTTTGCCGTCCATTACATTCTCAGTATCTTTCTGTAGATTTTCTTCTTCTTCTTCTGTTCCCACCATTATATTCTCAGTATCCTTCTGTAGATCTTCTTTTTTTTCTTCTTCTTCTTCCTATTCTTCTTCTCCACATGTTCCCTCCATTCTATTTTTAGTATCCTTCTGTAGTTCCTCATTTCGCAAACACATTTTCTTCTTCTTCTTCTTCTTCTTCTTCTTCTTCTTCTTCTTCTTCTTCTTCTTTCCCGTCCATTACATTCTCAGTATCCTTCTGTAAATCTTCATCCTCGTTGCTAGAAGTATTCTTGTTCTTCTTCTTCATCTTCTGATTCTCTTATTCCGTCCATTTTATTCTCAGTATCCTTCTGTAGATCTTCGCTTCTTTTTTTTCTTCTTCTTCCTATTCTTCTTCTTCACATATTCCCTCCATTCCATTCTCAGCATCCTTCTGTAGAGCCTCATACCCGTTGCTTCAACTTATTCTTATTTATCTTGCTAGTAGTTTTGAGGAGCTTCCCACTTTTTAAATGTAGAGCCTTACTTGCAGTTTCTGGGAGAGACACAGTTATCTAGCATGATCAGCAATCTGATCCAAAGCCAGCACATTCAAACCTCGGTCACGATGACTTATTACTTTGAGTTTTCAGCTATCATCTTTATTCACCAATTGTTCCGTCCAAAAATAATTTCACTCACAAGATTTGGGTCAATCCGTGTTAGGGTTTTCAGGCACTTTTCCAAAAAATTGCACTATTAGAATATATATATATATATATATATATATATATATATATATTCATATATATAAAAGACATTTTAATGTTTAACACATTTATTTTATAGATGAAATGTTTAAGTAAAGTCGATTTCTGTTCATAATAAACAGTATTAAAGAGTGTTTGTATCTATAAAAATTATGTTAAATCTAAAATGTTTTAAAATACATACATACATACATACATATATATATATATATATATATATATATATATATATATATAATTATGTATTTAAAAATATGAGCCGAAAAATTCAATATAATTATTTGAATTAAATTGAATTAATGTACCAAGCGCTTGAAGATGGAACAGAGCCTGTGGAAATAACATCCAGCCTCTTGCTTTCCAACCAACTTTGATCTTCAAACATCAATCCTTATCTTACCTCTTATTCTTTTATTGTCCCCTCTGTATAATAACATTTTGCTTTTCTCATTGTCTCACAAAACATACCCAACAATTCCTTTTTTACTTTATTGCCTTGCCTTTTGAAATGATTACGAAATTGCAAAGTCATTGAGAAAATGTGAAGAAAAAAAATTTGAGGAGACTTGGCATATGTCGGCGGATGGAAATAAATGTACAAAGGTCATTTTTTTTATATGCTACAGAATCCCATGAATACGTGAGGAAAAGCTTCATTGGGTTTAACGAATAATGTAATTAAATGTGGTAAGAAGAATAATTAGGCAAGTTAATTAGTTTGAAGGGTTGTTTAAGGAATCGAACCTCAGTGCAAATAACTGAAGATGGCTCCTTAACCAATCCAAGACTCTCGCTTATTTGGCCAAGGATGTTGATAATGATAGCAACAAATCATTTTATTGGCTGAAAATCATCTGTCAAAAAAAAACCAAAAAAAACTGATTAGATTGTTTACTGTCTGAATTTCTGGAATGCGGAAAGAACACCGCTTATATTGATTACATGTTGTCCTGGGTATGACGACAAACGACATTCACTGGCAAGAACTCTGATCAAAATCCCGGAAAGCTTGGAGAACGTATAACCAAATCTCTAAATTGTTTATGTTCCCAGGTGAGTTTTAAAGCACCTGTTAGGAGGGCTATGAGCAAAAAGTGAAATCCCATACTGGGGTTCAAACATGGAATTATGAAAATACATACAAGACTTAGAGAGATATATATATATATATATATATATATATATATATATATATATAAATTATTGGAAAAAAAAATCTTCAAAGCTAAAAAGAAATGGAAATTTCAATATTAAATGACCCATAAATAGTAGATATAAATAAAAAAACAATACAAAATAAATCTATGTATCTCATGTATTTTAAAATGAATCTATCTATCTATCTATCTATTCATCTATAATCTATTTATCATTCAAATAAATTTGGCTATTCAAATTTGAAATATATATATATCTACATTAAAATTGTCGATATATAATTTTTCATTCATCATCTTTCTATCTATTATTTATTCATGATCTATCTATCCTATCTATCTATCTATCTATCTATCTATCTTTTATCTATTCATATCTATCTATCTATCTATTTATCTATCTATTCTATCTATCTATCCCTGTTTTCAAAATCTATCTAAATCTATCTATCTATCTATCTATCTATCTATCTATCTATCTATCTATCTATCTATTATATCTATATTTTTCATATCTATCTATCTATCTATCTATCTATCTATCTATCTATCTATCCAATCTATCTATCTATCTATCTATCTCTATATCTAAGTCTATCTATCTATCTATCTATCTATCTATCTATTCATCTATCATCTTTTTCTATCTATTGTCTATCTATTTATCTTATTTATTATTTTTATTGATATCTATCCACCAAATGTTTTATCAATCATCAGGTATATACCCAGTGATATATTATCTGTTTCTTATTTTTTTACATTTCAGTTAGAGCTCGGCTTTTTATATATGCTTTAAGTATATATATATATTATAAATATTTAAACATACGTTGTTATCATTAATTTATTTTGAGCTTGTGTATATATATCTGTGAAAGAGGCATTGTATTTTATATATCATTCGATATTATATTTTTTTTTTTAATCGAAATTCATTATATTTTTCTGTCGTATCTTCATGGTCTGTTACGTTGCTTTATCACCAGATTTCATTTCAATAAGCAAAAAATTTAAAAAAGGACCACAAACACAGGTTGAAATATTTCTATATATAAAAATCTATTTTATAAATATAATGGTAATTTTTTATTAATCAATTTATTTCATTTAACTGATATTCTAATTTTACATTGGCCGATGTTTTTCATCATTTTAATATTTAAATGGTTTTTTGAATTTTTTTTTTTCATTTTTTATAAAATCATTGCCAATGCATTTTCATTAATAAAAATTATTGAAAATGTTATTTTCATAATAAAAATTGGGCCAATTAAATTTTTTAATGTATAATCTTGGCCAATGTATTTTCATTTAATAATATTTTATAATAAAATTTATAATAAAAAATTGGTCAAACAATTTTATAAATTTTCTCATTTAATTGACAAATGCATTTTTATAATAAAAATATCTTGGTCAATTGAAGCATAAAATAAAAATCATTTATTCTGGTTTTATCTTTTTTATTGGTCAATTTTTTTATAATTGTAAAACACATTGAAAATCAATTTTTAAATAATTGAAATCATTGACAATAATATTTCATTGATAAAAATCCATTATTCATGCATTTGTCAATGTTTTAATTATATAAAAAAATATTTATATATATATAATAAATTTAAAATATTAGAAAAACACTCCTTTTTATAATAAAAATTTGAAAATTTCAAATATCTAATTCATTCATGGAATGGATTTCATTAATAAAATTAAAAATTGCCTAATGCATTTTTTTAATAAAAAAGATTAGCGCTCCATAATTTGTATAATAAAAAAATTGAATCTTT
>CAHIKZ030002134.1:302500-360000 GCA_903632075.3 Acanthosepion pharaonis | reverse complement strand
ATCCATCCATCTATCTATCCATCCATCTATCCATCCATATTTCATCCATCCATCCATCTATCTATCCATCAAACATCCATCCATCCATCTATCATCCATATCTATCCATCAAAATCCATCCATCCATCCATCTATCTATCTATCATCCATCTATCAATCCATTGACATCTTCTATCCATATCTATCTATTTTATTCATAATATCTCATCCTTCAGTATCCATCTATCTATCTATCTATCTATCATATATCATCTATCTATCTATCTATCTATCTATCTATCTCTTCATATATTCTATCTATCTATCTATCTATCTATCTATATATCTATCTCATTATTTTCATCTATTTCTGATCGAACCCCCATCATATTCACAATCAATCCAATTAAATCCAAATGGGGTCCATCATGTATGGCACATTGAAATCTGCTATTTTTTTTTTTTTTTGTATATTCAGTCCACACGGTTCGAAGAATGATGGTGATTTCCAAGATCTGCAAACTGAATTCACTTTAATCCATTTCTAATCCATTGATTTAGAAAGCGTTTGCATATAGCTGATGATTAGATATTTCCAACAAATTTGTATTCATCTATCCATTGCTGACTCTTTCAAATTGAAGAGGCCTCCATAAGATCATGACTCATCTTTCAGTTATTTTTTCTATTTTGCATTCATTTGCTATTTGTGGGAAACTTCATCCGGTCATAAGGTATTCTACATTCAATTATTTTTCTGATCGGTTCACCAAGGTATCTGAAGGGTTTAGATATTTATCTAATTTTTCATCTGATTTTTGATGATGGATTCAGAGTATCTTTATACTGGTTTCATTCCAATGCAGATCATATTCCTTGGAAAATATTTCTTCAGAGAATCCGAACGAACTATCTATGAATATGGTTGGAAATTGATATTGGTTTTAGATGAAAAGATCTTTGTCACGATTTAGATTAGAAAACAAACACAAATTATTTGTTTCTGGAAAATTCTTTGTCATCTGGTGTAACTGAGTTCAGTCTCTCGAAGAAGAACCTTTAATTTGGGTGTTTGTGGACAATTTAAAGGAATGGTTGTTAAATTTCAAACTTATAGGGAAACATTTTATTCATTGACAGAGCAGATACTATCTCTCCATCGGATGGAATTTATAAAAAAAAAAAAAACGTTAAAACCATTTTTTTAGGTTTTCATTTGCTGAAAGGTATTTTTAACCATTGATCAGAAAAGCATTTGTTGTATACAGTTCATAGTTTAGATATTTTTGAAAAACCAACTTTATTCATGACATTCAGATGAATGTCTCGATGTGACGAAGCAAATTAAAAACACAAATGGAGTTTTCAGGTTAATGTTTGGGTTTTATTGCAATTTATTTCTATGTTCAATTTCTTTATCTCCTGTATTAAATTTGTTATGACTCTTCCATACCCCTGAAAACTTTTTTTTGAAAAATTTAGGTTTTCTTAATTTTTTAAACTAGATTTTTGATACTTGATTCATTCATGTGAAAACCTAACTGACTTAATGAAACTTTCTAATTTGAAGCAATGTAGAAAGGTAACACCTTGATTATGTCATTATTTTATCTTTTTTTCATCATGGAATGAGTTTAGGTGCCATAGCTTTTTTCATTCACTGAAAATTATTTGAAACAATATATTTCAAATTGATGTGAGAAAGCAAATGAATATAAACACAGTTTAGATATTTATGAACAAATGTGGTGCGATTATTTTTTTTTCATCATTTTATTAATATAATTTTTTGGAGGGGCTGGTAATATTTTTTTGGGAGAAAGCTAACAAAATCTGGTGTGATTATTTTGAACAAAGCCAAAAAATTTAAAACATTGTCACCTCATTTCAGTCTTGAGAAAAAATTTTAGTTTGAAGTTTAAAGACAATGCTAACCAATTATGCAAATAATATTAAATATCCTTTCCTTATAAAACAAACATTTGCCATTCATTGACAGATTCATATCTCAAAAAATTTTGGTGGCAATTTATAAAATCTTTCCGCAAAATCATTTTTCAGGGCTCCAAAATGATGTAAAACCAACAGTTTACCATTGATTTTAGAAATGATTATGTATACAGCTAACAGTTTAGATAAACCTCTGAACGGCTTTGAAATTCATGACATCCAGAACAAAGACTCGATGTTCAAAAAATTTATCACGTGAATATAAGTTTTCAGATTAATACATTTTTTGGTGAGTGGGGGGTGTATTGTTGCTTGGGGAAAGGGAAATAATCAGTGTGATTATTTTGAACAAGGCCAGAATATTTCTAAAATGTAACACCTGATATAAGTCTTTGAAGAATTATCTTAATTTCGGGGGCCGCCAGACAATACTTATAGAATGGTACGAATAATTTCCTTTTTTTAGAAAAATTTGGCATTCAAGAAGATTCAAACAATTTTCTATTTTAATGGTTTTGGTTTTGATTTTAAATTTGCTCAAAGGGTGAAAGAATCTATCCCAGTCTATTCTATGTTAAAAAATTCATAATTTCCTTTACTAAATTTGTTGTAAAACATTCCATACAAGAGGTGTTTGAATTTCAGAAAAATTTAGTAATTTACTTTCTTTTCTGATTTTTGATGTAAATTTCACTTATGGAATCAGGTTAGATATCATTCATACCTCTTTTATTCAATCAATTTTCTGTTTTTTTTTGTAGAAAAATAACGTCTTGATTATATTTATTTTCTCTTCGAGTTAAATGTGAAATGCATTTTTAGTTGTTACTGCTGTTGGTGGTCTTTTAAATGATGTGGTTTCTGTTATTTGAACATTTTCTTTGTTTGTAATTCTGAGAACAATCAGTGGAAAGAAAGTTAAAAAACCTCAATTTCCTCAATCAACACCATTTTAACCATTGATCTGAGAAAGCGTTTGCATATAGCTGACAGTTTAGATATTTCTGAACGGGTTTGGCACCATTCATGACATCCAGTTGAATGCCATCATTTGACAACATGACTCAAAATATTTGCTTAATGTTTTGTCCGAGATATTTGCTTAAATTCTTGGTTTTGTTTGGGAGGAAAAAAAAACTACCCCTGATGAAACATTCACTGAAAGGAGAAAGATCGCGAATTCTGTGCTTAATTTCCTTCCTACTGAGACTTGAAGCAACAGACACATGTTTCTGTTGAAGAATGCTGAGAATAACATGGATAAACCATGTGAGTAATGGGGAAGTCGTAAGGAAAACAAGAAGCCTATTCAAAAATTATAATCAGAAAGAGATGGCTGAATATTAAGGAAAGAAAGAATTGATTTGTTTTTTTTTAGTGGTATATCAACGACTTAAAATATGATATATGTTATTCTGCTTTCACATTTGGTTACATGGTAGATGATACTCAGCTTTTGTGCATATACATGCTTGTGTGGACATAATTACTAGAGGCAGTGATATGTGTGTTTTATGTCGTAGTTTTGTTATTCTGCTTTCACAATTTAATACATGGTAGATGATACTCAGCTTTTGTGCATATAAATGTTTGGTGTGGACATAATTACTAGAGGCAGTGATATGTGTATTTTATGTTGTAGCTTCGTTGAAGTTATATTTTGAAATACAGATTGATTTCTTTAAGAAATTGTAGAATATTATATGGATTAGTGTCATTCTTTAGATTTCTTTTCTATGTTGGTTGATTGACTTTTTAGCGGCATATCAACACCCTCTATGGGTTATTTAATGCCGAAAATGTAAATTCTTAATGTAATTTTATGGCTTATCTAAATATATTTTGAATGGAAATTGTATGCATCAAAAAGGTCCAATGTATTTCTTGGTCATTTTTTGTAAAATGTATTGTTGAGAAATTTGAATTTTATCTATCGATTTAATTTTTTTTATATATATATATATATATATATATATATATATATATATATATATATATATATATTTATATATATAATTATTTATATATATATATATTATATATATATATATATATATATATATATATATATATATATTAAATTCTATTTTAGATTATCGACACAAAACATTCTATCTCTGGGCGTTTCCAACTTAAGGTTACAATCATAGATCTTGTCTCGCTCTTTTCAGTTACATTTTTCTGAATAGTGAGTTTTATCCTCATAAGTATTGGCCCTTAAATTCATCCGTTTGTCAATCAATTTATTGCAGCGCTTAGAAAATTCTTTTAGAACATCCAAATCTATTCATCTATCTATCTTTGTTTATATACTCATAAAATTCTATCTATATATATAGCACTAGGTTGCTAGTCGAACTCCGAATATTTCTATTTTTCTATGTAATAAAAAAAAAAAATTTCACATATTTTAAAGATAGAAGAAAGATACAATGTATTCTATTCACGTTTCATTTGCTGGGCTCATAATAAACTCAGTTATGATACAAAATGCATCTTAAACTGGAACTAAATTAAATAAAAACAAAGATTCATCAAATGTCCCTAGTCTCCCATATTTAATAAAACAAACATGAAAGAAAGGCATTCATTCTTATAAACACACACACACACACACACACACACACACATATATATATATATATTTATATATATATATATATAAATATATTTTCCTACAAATTTCAATCGGTCAACAAAAAAAGGATATTTTACTTAAATTTTTATTTTTACTTTTTTTTCTTTCTTTCTTTGATTAATTTTCTTTTATCTATCTTTCTATCTATTTACTCAATTTTTTCTCTCCCTATCTGTCTCTCTCTCTCTTTCTCTCTTTACCCTATCTCATTATCAATTTGTTGCATTATTATATATATCTAATAAATATATGTATTTATTTTTGAGCCTGTTTTCCTTTTCTTTCCTTCTATGTTTTCATCTTTCTTTTTTTTTCTTTCATTTTCTTTCGATTCATTCATTTATCTATCTATCTATTTCTATCTTTTTCTATCTATCTCAGTCTTTCACATCTATTTCTTTTTTTAAAATGATCTCAAATTACAACTCTAATATCTTATCTTTATATATATATATATATATATATATATATATATATATATATATGACTTCATGTCTCTTTTCGGCTTCTATCTGTTTGTCAATTCTCCAAGACATTTCTGTCTGTCTGTCTTTGTCTCTTTGTCTTTCCTCATTCTCTTTTTCTATAGCCTCAAAACCTCTCTATCTATCTTCACGGGATGTACTTTGCTAATTTCGATGCTTGTGTTCTTAACAAAAACCTTATTAAAGTTTTTTTCCCTTTTCGTTCATTTTAACAAAAATAAAATATCTTTTTACTTTGTTTTAATTTCAAATCAATTTCGTGAGACGCTAATTAATCCTGCCCTCCCTTCCACAGTTTTTAACACAATTTGATATGTTATTATTGATAAAAATACGATTCCAATTCTTTTTTCTTTTTCTTTTTTTTTTAATTTCAGCTGGCAGAACTAAAAGCGTAGAAAACTTAAGCGATAATCTGTCGTGTTTTCTTTTCGTCTTTCTTTCTCCGTGGAATTGGATCGTCTTGCCCCGTATTGACGATTTCCAATTACGAGAATTTAAATTGCCATTGGCTTCTCATCATTTGACATTGTTAAGTCAATTTTCGTTTTTATACGATACTTTATTATCTAATCTATGTAACTTTTTGTTCTAATCCAAATATATATATATATATATATTGATATATATATATATATATATATATATATATATATATATATTCATTTCTTGCGGTCATCGTTCGTTTGTTTGTTGGCTTCTTTTTTGTCCTTCTGATACGATCCTTACTTTCTTGTTCGATTTCTTTCTTTCTTTTATAAATTTCGCACTCACATAACCTTTTCTTTTTTTGCTTGATTTCTTTCATTCCGCTTCCAATTTTTTTTCTCTTTCTTTTCTTTTTCTTTAAAAATTTGCCTTCAAGTTTCTTTTTTTTTTTCAAAAGAGTTTTGCGTTTCCCTTTTTTCTTTTTTCTCCTTTAATTCCTGTTTCTTTAAATCGTTTTCTTTTTCTTTTTCTTTTTTCTTTAATCTCTATCCTTTCTTTTTTTCTTCCTTTTTTTAAGAGTTTTGATTTCCGTTATCCCAATTACATACTTTTTTTCTTCTTCTTCATTTTTTTCCTCTATGTTTTTTCTCATTTAATTTGTTGTTTCTTTAGATTTTTCTTTCTTTCTTTTCTGCTTCTTCCTTCCTTCCTGTAATATTTCTTCTTTGTTTTATGTTGTATCTTTAGCAAATTTTCTTTCATTTCTTTCTTTCTTCCTTCCTTTCTTTTTTCCTTCTTTCCTTTATTTCTTTCTTGCTTTTTTTTTCTTTCATTCATTCCTTCCTTCTTTCTTTTGTCCTTCCCTATTTTTTTTTAAAAATTCTTTCTTTTCTTTTTTTTTTTTACTGTCTTCCTTCTTTTTTCCTTCAATTAAAATTCATTTTTTCCCCAAAAAATTTTCTTCCAAAAATTTCTTCCTTCCTTCTTTTCTTTAACTTTCCCATCCTTCCTTCTTTCTTTCTTTCTTTTTTTCTTCAAAATTCATTTCTTTCTTTAATTCATTCCCATCTTTCCTTTCTCCATAGAATTTTTCTTTTCTTTTCTTTCTTTTTTTTTATTTTTTTTCTTTTCTTTGGTTCTGGATATTATCTTATAAAAATCTATATATAAAATAAATATATTTATGGCAAAATATAACATTCTATAAATTTTAGGGTTCAAATTATTGGAAATGAAAATTAGAAGAAAATTATTTTCTAAACATTTCATTTTCGCACATCTTGGGTGATAATAATTTTTTTGTTTTTTTAAATATATGGATGGCAAATTAGACAAAAAATGACGTTATGGTGTAAAAAATATAGATAATAAACAGAGAATTGTGGAGGGTTCATCATTCCTTCCATATGTTGAGAGAGATGATGCCATAAAAGGAAAAAATATAAATGGCAAAATAAAGATGAAAATAATGATATGGTGGTATTTTAAAAGTTATATTGAGAACCAAAAGATATATCAAATTCTGGAAAATTATTGCATTTTATGAGCAACAGGGTTTTTTTTCATATTAAAAAAGAAAAATAGTATTTAATGATTTAATACAAAGCAAATATTGACGATCTGTAACATTTTTTGAATTTATATCAAAGGATTAGAAAATGTTGTAAAATGTCATGAATCTTTTCACATATAAAGGACTTATATATATGAGAATATTAAAATTCATGGTTGTTATGCAATAAGAATAAAACGAAAAAATTTACTTACCCAGAATATTTTATAAAAAATGTTTAGTGAGGAAAGTATTCAACAAAAGAATTGCATCTTTTAAACTGAAGAATATAAACTAGTATAATTTGATGCAACAAGGCAATATATTCACTAAGACACAAGAGGTTATTGAGAATCAAAAAAAATAATAAGAGAAGATGCATGAAGAATCGAGAAACAATAGAAAAATACTAAAAAATGACAAGATGACGACTGGCATTGTTGTTTATATTTTTGAAGATTTTCAAAGTTGGTTGGAAATAAAGAAAAAATAGATATATAAATTCATAAATGTTTATAAATTTTATAATGATTCCATCGTAGCCAAATACTGTGAATACCGGAACTATTATTAAATAAACTGTTTAAAAATTTTATCATATAGATTAAAATTATTTCAATTTTACTTAACCGTTGTAAATATTGACACACATGCATACTATTCTCTTAAATGTATATATATAAGAAATATTGTATATATATATATATATATATATATATATATATATATATATATATATATATAGAAAAAGTTTCAAATTAAAAATTATAATGTTTTATTTTATGAAAGTATTTATTTATTTATATATATATTTGATATTTCAAATTGTCCTCAATTTTTCATCAGAAATAACTGTTTGTTACAAATAAATTAAAATTACTGTTTGTTAGCAAGTAGCGTCCTTCGCGAGACGCGGACGTCACGTGACATGGAACGTCACTGTTCGGATATTCCTAACTTAAATCTAACTGTCATAAATATTTTTTAAAAATTTTTTACTATATCTAAAAAAAATTGTTTAACTATTGAAATATTTATAAAGATTTAAAACACCTAAGTCCCTATTCAACCCTAGTTTATGTGTATTTAATTTTAAAATCCAATATGTTTCTTTTTTTCTGCATGTGAATGTGGAAGTTTTAAATCGGAATCTATTAATAAACATTTTTGCAGTTTTCTAATGTTTTTCCTGATTGATTGTAGTGTTTAGCTATATATAAGGGTTGTTTTGACGTATTGTTTGTTTATGGTTATTAAAACGAAATCTAAAATTGTTTCCAAAAATCACCAATATATCCACTATTAGGACATAAGTTGCAGAATAAATAATAGATTACGTTATGGGTATTTTAGGTGAGGTTAACCGGTAATTGTATCTTGATATTGGTGTTGGGTGTTGCATTAATGTATTAGCTATTATTAAATGTTTGCAAACTAATATAACGAGGTTTGTTACATTTGTAATTTCCTGTTTGGTTTCTATTGTTTAGATATTTGTATTTTGAGGATAGATGATTGGTTCATATATTGTTTCATTGCATTTATATATATATATTATAATTATTTTTTAAAATATGATTCATTCATACATAAGAGTTCTCATGTTTCAAAAACAAGATGAAAAAACTCAATATAATTATTTTTTTAAATTGAATTAAAGTTTCAAATTTTTTTTCATTCTCAAGCGAAATTTTTGGAATAACTAATCTTGAAATTTATTATCTTTATAAGTATATTCATTCGAAAAATTAATTAATATGGAAACAGACTGGAAGCCAGTATTTGCTTAATGGGCGTAACTAAAATTTTAACAATCAATCTGATATTAACAAATTTATCACCCTTAGGAAGAAGAGGTGAATGCAGAGCCGGGGTGTCCATTTCAAAACAATCGCATGATTTTATCCATACAACACATCGTTTTTTTTCAGCGACAGAGAAATAATGGCACCATTGCACGCTGTTTTTTCTAAAACTTTTTTCTTCTATTCATATGTTCGGTAAAAAACGCGTCGCACTTTGAACTAATATTTTTTTATTATAAATTTTGGTAGTGATTTAAAAATATGGTTTTGAGAGCTTTACTAAATTAATGTTTCAAAAATTTTTTTTTGCTTTGTTTTTTATCATTGAAACAAATTAAAAATCACAGTTCTGTTCCGTCTTAAAAAAATTTTGGAATAACTTATTTTTTGAAGTTTACTGAGTTTTAAAATAGCATTCGTTAATTTTTTGTTTTCTAATAAATAGAAATTTCAATTAAATCCACTGGTATAAAAGCAACAAATAATAGATAGATAAAATAGATAGATTGATGTCATAGATAAACTACGAACAAACTAAGATAGTTAACATTTAAAAGATTGGTATATTTCTTTTATTATAAAAAATGGATAATCCATGCACCCATGAAAAATGTTTGTTAAATACGATAACATCCTGATAAGACATTTATTCAATGGAATATATACCAATTTGTTTTATGATTCAAACATTGTCTCGTTAGAACTTAACGCTGTAATCCAACCTTCTTTACCAGCTGTGAAAACTTAAAATAGACACGATTTATCAAGGTTTCCTTAACCTTCGTTTTACATCCAACAATCCATTTTAAAACATGCTTTTGTATGTAAAAATCAACACCTTAGTTAATTGATTAAATATGCCCTTCAGATTTAGAAAACTCAGTATCGGTTGGGTGTGGTGTCTTCTCAATCATTTGGGGGGATGTTTTTATTTCAATTCAATCAAAGACGTCTCATCTTCTTGAATTGTTATTTTGTGAAACCGCAGATAAAGCCTAAAAATATAATGAATGAATAGATTTCAATGAAACTTTATACACAGATAATCAAATGAAGTGCAAAAAGTCACTGGACGTGGCCATCATCGAAGGTCACCTATTTTTTTTTTTTGGGGGCTCCTTCTTAACGGTGCTAGGCCTTGAGAGGTTGTAAATGATTGCTGCCATAAATTTGAAAAATTTTTTTTGGTGTTTTTAGCATTTGCTGTTCACCTCCTTTCTCCAAGGGAAGAGTTTTTGTGCAAGAACATTTTTTTATCTATCTAATAAAAGAATCAAAATCTATTTGTATCCAAACTGGGGTTCAAACAAGTTCAATGATAAAAAAAACTTCAGCAAAATATTATTACAAAAAAATCCCTTAAGCTGAAAAAAAAACCTTATTTGCATTAAATGACCCAGATATCAGAGATTTCATTATAAACAAAGAAAAAAATCTCATTCAGTTCAAATCTTCATCTTTCTATCTATCTATTTATCAAAATCTAATATATGGATTTGTTCCAAATAAAAAATCACGATAATTAATACCATTCACATAAATGCAGTATTATATTGAAAAACGTTGATTAGATTTGAGATTCATTTATTATCGATCAGAATTGACTCACTTTTTAATGTATCAAACTATACTATTTAAAAAACGAATCCTTCCTATAAGTTTGTTCTTGAATTAACTATTATTGTTCATTACCAACCTTTGTGTGATTATTCTATTCAGTAACCCTTCACTATCTATCAAAATTGCAAATATGTTCAATCTATTTTTCCTTTAAATCATCTGTCTACATAAATCTTAAAATCTATCTATTTTATCTATTTTTGGTCTGTCTATATTCTGTCTTTTGACTTCAATTACATATCATATATATCTATCTATCTATCTACTGAATAATATCATATTTATCTATCTATTTTCTATCTATCTATAATTATTTATAAATAAAAAGTCTATCTGAGTCTGTTCATATTCATCATCTATCTATTAAAAAATCCCCTATCTATCTAACTATCTATCTCAGAAAAAAATATCTATTTTTTTGTCTTTATCTATTTATCTATCTATATATCGTCATATATTTTAAATCTATTATCTATAAATATCTATCTATCATATTATCTAAAAACATCTATTACAGAATCTAAATATAAAAAAACTAAATAATAGTAAAAGAAGAAAGCTCACCTCAAGACGTCCTACCTCTTCCCCATAATCAAACATGGATTTCATCAAAAAGATCTAAGATCTATAATTCCGGGCGACAATCTGATATAATAATCGGTGCCTAAAAAGGTGCAAACTATCTGCGTTGTTTCCTTACATTTATAATTTCGATTTATCCTTTTTAATAAAATTAACCGATTATTCGCTTGTTTGAATTTCCAGAAAAGTTTTTTTCATTTAGGCATTTAACAGAGTTTTCCAAGTGGCGTCAGACCGCTTATTTAAAATTGCATTTCTTTGTCTATAAATTAACCTTCATATCTAGAACAATATGATTTCTAAATTTAAAAGCAACATCTTCAGCATTTCTCCTTGATGCAGATTCGCCCATCGAGGTCCAAAAATTCATCCTACATAAATATGCTTGTTTCATTTGTTCGTTCGTTTGAACGACCATTACCCTAACGTTTAATAAATGAATAATGAACTTATTGTTTTTAATCTTCATTTAATTATCCTTGCAACACTGTCCAGAACTGTGAGAAAATGAATGAGAAAAATCATTGAAAGATTCGATGGAATTCACTTTAAACAAATTTTTTAATTTTTTATTCTTTTCATTTGTTTTCCCATTTCTTTTCAACTTCACTAGTATTCATATTAATGAATATTAAAATATTTTTCTTTTTTTTGGCTATTTTCCGATGCGACGAAAATTTCTTTTTTCATTTCTCGTTGATTCTCCTGGATGTTTTAAATATAAAAATAAATATATTTTTGAAAAAGAAAAAAATGACAAGATGTTATCCATAAATGTTGCATTGATTTTAATAGAATGAATATAGTTTAAAAAGATGTATTCGTATTGTAATGCTGAATAAGTCTAAAAAAAAGAAACAGGAAAAATTTAAGATGTCTGAGTATCTTGCTCTTTTATTATTTTTATATATTCGTCATCTATTGAATACGGTTTGTATTCATCTCGAACAAATTTAAATAAAAATTTGATCAAATGTTAATTTTATATTTCTGATCTGGCATCTCGACTTCTGATATTTTTCATCACTTTTATATTTCCTAGGCTATTTCTGTTAAATATTTTGTTTTCGTTTTTGGGTCCAGTGTTGTTATATGGGTCCTCCCCTTTTCATATAAGTGGACTCGACCAGAGTGTTACTTGGACTGCTGCCATTAAATAACCACAGTCAGTCAGAATATAGATAGAGAGATTTAACAGAGATTGTGATTGAGTTGGAGTTAGAGTAATAGTGTGAGGTAACCGCTTGTAGAAGTCACAGTTACAAGCACGTAGACTCTAAGGAAGTCCTACTTCAGACTATATATATATATATATATATATATATATATATATATATATATATATATATATATATATATTATATATATATATATATATATATTTACTCTTCTTTTTCATTGGAAAATTTCATCTCGTATTACCCATTGTAATATTGTGTAAATAAATTTAATTTAATTTATTTTATTTCATTCCTGCGTTTGTCATTCATTGGAGAAAAGAATTTCATCTCGGAATCCATAACAGAACATTTCTTTTTTAAATGGTGCCCTGTGTGATTTTTTTTTATGAATGGCGATGGTTTATGTTATAAAAATTTTCAATGAAATACACTAAGTCTAAAAAAATAACCTAATTCAATTTCACAAAAATATAGATAAATATAAAATCTATTCATTCATCCGTCATTGAATATCTTTGCCCATACATGGTCTAGTGTTTGATGATAATTATCTCTATGTTCTTGAAAAAAATAAAAGAAACATCTGTAATATAAATTCGGTGGCGTTCGACTTCCTTTAATTTTCAACAACAGCATCTCATTTTTTTTTTTCTAAAATATTTTAATGATTTACTATGACGAGCTTTTTTTTTCCCCTTAAAATTGTTAAGCTCAAATATTTAACGATGCGATATGAGAATTTATACAGATATTTTATTGTCGTAGATGAGCTTATTCAATCATTAAGTTAATAATTAAGATTTGTCTGAAAATTAAAATTAGAAAACCGTGAAATTAAAAATGGTATTTCTAGTTATGGATATAGCAATAATTTGTTTCGTTTTACTTTAAGAGAAAGTAGTTTTTAAAAAACGCATATTTTTTTGTGGGGGAAGCTTATTGTTGCATTATCATTCAGTGAGACACGCGTATCGAATGGTGTCATTTTCCGAAAGGCCATTTCTAGTGTGATATTGTGTAGAGCATTTCTGGGTGTTTATGAATATGCAAGAAAAGATTTGAGAATAGTAACCCTAATTCGAGTTCTATCCGCAGAAACAAACAAGGGCAAAACATGTTGGATGAAAACAAATTCTCATTTTTTTGTTTTAAGAAAAAAGAGATATCTTATTTTTGTTTAAAATTCCATTGCTTGAACAATAAAAAAAAAAGAAGAATTAAAACAATCATTTGTAAAAATGGTGGACAACTTGCCATCATTGTTTGTCTATTTTTATTCTCAAAGCATTGGGTTTTAATAATTTTCCTAATGTACGTTTTTTTAGCGTTTCAATTATCACCTGTCCGATATATATTGCTACGCTATTAAATATTTGATGAACTATTTCGAACATTTAAACATTTTATCCAAATCAATTTACAAAGGACTCACTTGCAAATTTTCAATTTTTTAAACACCCGACTCAACGAAATGAAACAATGAAATTTTTTCCTATGTTTTATAAACAAATAAAACTTAAATGTCATTAACTTTAAATATTTTAATGCACATTTTGCCTCAGACAAGTGTTTTAATAGTTTATTTATTCCTTATGTTTAATTTCAAAAAATTGTTTTTTTATAGAAACTAAATATCAAATATATATGTATATAAAAATCAAAAATTCAAAAAATATGCTTTAAAGTAATCCGAAAGAGGGATGGTCGTCAGTGATGTTTTGACTTGGTTCATCAAAGAGTTTCGGTCTTTTTGGAATCATTGGGAATGGATCACAAATCGACCCAATCAGGGGATCAAATCCATTCCCCTTTTTTTAAACGCTAACAGCCACTCTGGCCTTTTAATGAATTTGATGAAGAAAGACCACATATTCCGCCCATCCGATTGGATGTTTGTAACAAACCAAAATTGTGCGCGAAATATTTTTAAAATGCCCGTTGGGGACTGGCTTAATTATTTTCGGTGGATTGCAGTTTCGATGGATAACCAAAATCCTAATGTTCCTAAATCTTGAATATTCCCTTAAATATTGTATGGTTTAATTCTTTGCCGTTTTATTTTATTTGTACTTTTTTTCTTTTTTTCTTTAATATTGATTAAAATAATAAAAAATACTTTTCAAAATAGTCATTATTTTTCTAATCGTGAAATGTAAAATTATTACAGAAAGTGTTTTGATACGGCTCAATAAAAAAACTTTAAAAGGCTAATGTTGTCTAATATATGATTGCAAATGCAATAAAGTATGTAAATCAATTCAATTTTAATACAAGGAATAACATGTAGTGAGTTTAATTTTAACCTTGACCTAAATGGGGTGATATATTGGGTTAAAAAAATGTCTTTTGTTTTAATACCTAATTTAAATGTTCTAAATAAGAGAATTTTAAAAAGTTGTTTTTTTCTCTGGACAGGTAGTTCGTTTTTCATTTTGAAAAAGAATCCCTATTCTCATCCTTGTTTAAGTTTCTAAATTTTCATTCTAATTATAGAACATCATTATTTCAAACCTATTTTTATAATATTCGATTGGGGGCAGCAATGATATAATTAAACATTATACAAATAAATTGTCAATGGAAAATTTTTCCAACCATTATGGAGATCGAAAAATGATGATAAACCTATATAATTCTCGAATTTTTAATTTAAATTCAAAAAATTCGAATTACAGAAAAAAAATTCTTTTAATCACGCTTACGCAATTGATTTATCGGAAAGATATTTATCAATAGCCCATTTTCCCCAGCATAAAAATTAGTGTTGACCATGTTTGCCGTAGTCTCTGAATATGGAATCCAGTGAAGTCCGTAATGTGAGGCAATATCAGAGGTTGGCAGTGAAGATTCGGAGAAAGTAGCGGCTGTTAATAATTCTTTAAGTCTTCGATATCAGGTTGGCAATGAAGATATTTTGGGAGAAAAAAAAAAATGGCTGCCTTTATACACGCCGGATTGAATATTTTGAGCTTTCTGATTGGTTAACCCTTCTATTGGTGGACTATAAAATGAGACAGTTCATTTTGGCTAGCTCACTAGTACGTAAATATATCCAAAAACTGCAACAATTAGTAAGACATGTACTTCTAATCTCATGATTATATAAATAATCTTTAATATTTTTTCTAAAATATAATCATTGTAAAAAAAATTTAATTTGAAGGTTTAAATAATAATTATTTCTTCAAAATTTTCTTACAATAAATAAATCATACAAAAAAAAAGTTTTCCATCTTTAACTTATGATCTAAAATTAATTTTCTGGTTAATGGATCTTTTTATTGTTTGATTTACAACGTTATATGAAATCGGTAAGTTTGTTCAAACAAATAAAAACTTAAATAAAATGGTCGTCTATGAAATCACGATGAAATTCCAATTGAATCTTCCTTAATCAAATTAATTGATTTGGAATCGTTTAGTTTAAGGCCCAAACAGAGTTCGGCCAATATATTCTTTTCATCCGCATTCAGAGTAAGATTTCTAAATTATTCATTCCGCGTCCAGGGTAAGGCGATAAACCTTCCCATCCTTCCTCTGCTAATAAAAATAAACTTTCCCTTCCGTCCAGGGTAAGAAATATAAACTTTTCATAACTATAAAGGCCTTTTGCATCACATTCAATTCCTGGTTTTTTTCAATTGATAAATACCATCTACTATCTATTTCAGTGTGTTACATCTCTGACCCATATCCAATTCTGTTGGATTTTTATGTCGTTATCTATCTATCTATCTATCTATCTATGTTTTCTTTTGTTTAAAAGATTTTGAAACAATGGCATATTTGGACAGAAATAAATTTTAAAAAGGATGAAATCTAAAAAGAACATTTTAAATTGTCAACATGCAGGCAGTCAGAAGATGGCGACTAATGTTTCAAAGTTTAATTTTCAACTGCATTTGCAGGAATTCAAAATTCGGAAGGGAAATTCCATTATTTTAAAAAAGAAAAAAAAATTTTAATAAATGTCTGTTGCATCTAGGTAGTTCTACAGGAAAATAGTTATTTATTAATTTACCAATCATTTTCAATTAAATTAACCCTAAGTACTATTAAAAGTTAATATTCAGATCATAATTATTTTTATATTAGTAAAAAAAAAAAACAATTAATCCTCGTCAGTAACAAACGTTGAGATTCCTAAAATCGATTAAAATTACACACTGTCAATTTAATTCAAAATCTTAAAACATATTAGCAGGATTCTCCAGACCAGATATTGCAAAAATATATTCGATGCATGGGACGAATAGTAGTTTATAAAATGCAAGATGGATCCGTCTTTGAGTTAAATTCATCTTTCTTTTTCCTGTTTATCTGCCGTCCTTCATAAAACGATAAACTACATCCGCGTCCAGGGTAAGACAATAAACTACGTCCGCGTTCAGGGTAAGACGATAAACTACATCCGCGTCCTGGGTATGACGATAAACTGCATCCGCGTCCAGGGTAAGACGATAAACTATGTCCAAATGAAAGCCTCTGATCAGAAGAGGTTTTGATGAACGTGGAACCACCTCTTTATTGCTTAGGTTCCAATTCCACCCTGACCCGAGTGGCTTGTAGCACCTGTTTTTCGTCCCATCTACGTAAATGGATATTTAACCTCGAAAATATGATGTAAAATTGAATTATGAATGTGTAAAAAAGGTTTTAATACCAGAAATATATTTAATTGCGTTAAAAGAATACCAGAGATAAATTTTGAAGAAAAAAAAATGTATTACCAGCAATATATTTTTTGAATTTAAATTAAGTATTAAAATGATTTACTTTTTTGAAAAAAATATTACCAATAATATATATTTTAAAATAATATTACCAGCTATACATTTTGTTGAGGCGTCCTCCTTTTTACACAAATGGACTCAACCACTATATACATATACTACTGCTTCCTGAAGACCTGGGAAAAGCAAGACCGGAAAATATTTTTTCAAAAGAGGAAAGGTTGTAGATAACCGGAAGATTGAGTATAGGTAACAGACAGACATAACGAACGTGTAGCCAGCAAGAGTCACCGTGAAATAGCACGTAGACTAGTAAGAATTATCATAATTATACTTCAATACCAAAGACTGTATAGATATTTTTGCAGCTAACCCGTATTCCTGGAACTACTAACCTGCATTACTTTTTGACATTAATACAGTACTTAATACATTATTTTCTTATATTCATTCCTGGCGTTTGTTATTTATTAGTAATTTAACCCTAATCCACAACAATGTTTGAAAAAAAAATTACCAGAAATAGATTTTTTTTAAAACAAAATATGAAATAAAATACATATATTGAAAAAAATATATTATATATAATAAAAATTTTGTCGTCATATTTCATTATTTAATATACCGTAAAACAAAATAAAACAAAAAACTTATTAAAGATATATATAAACTAAATTTTCAACATCTATTTTATTTATAATATATTTCAAAATCTAATCAGAATGTTTTTCATTTATTACGATCATTAAATTAATTAAATCCTTAGAAATGTGAAAATCGAAACAAATCGCTTTAACTTTATTTCTTTCACCATATCGGTTAAATTAAAATCCACTGGAGTGATAGGGTGTAATTTTTTTTTCTATTCTTTGATCAGATTAGGTCATTTTCAGTAAATGCAATTATATGAATCTATTTTCGTAAAACAAATCAAATTTCTTTAGCATTGAAAAAAAATTCCGTCATCATAAGATTAAATCAAATTTTCATCACTTGTAGAACATATTGTCCCGACTGTTTATTAGTTGTCCTTACGGACATTGTCAAATGTGTTTATTCCAAGGAAACTTACCATTGCAAAATTATTTATGAACCCACTGGCAAACCTTAAAGTTTTTTAATCAAAGTTTTATAGATTAAACCATTAAACTTCCTTATTTAAATCCAATCGAGAATCTGTGGTCAATCTACAAAGAACTACTTTTAAATGGAATTTAATTGCAACATGTATTAGTCATGTTTCCAAAAAATACGAAAAACAGTAAATAATTTTCAACTCAAAAAATTAAACAAATATTTTCCACAATTTTTGTAAAAAAACGTAAAAAATATTTTTAAAAATATTCTGAATATTTTCCGAAAATTTCATTAAAATATTAATAATTATCTGGCTTCCATTTTCAGGGTTTAAAAGAAATTTTTTCATTTTTTTTGTAAACTTTTGATCATTTTTTTTTCTCAGCTCACAAAGAAATTGCCCTCAATGAGTTGGAGATAAATTAATTATTCTGATGTCTTATTTCAAAAAATTAATTATATATATGTGTGTATATTAAATGGCCAATGCCGATATAAAATTCATTTATTGGAAATCATATGTTTCACACACACATCACACATAAAAACAAACAAATAAATATATATATATATATATATATATATATATATATATATATATATATATATAAAAGAAAATGAAAGAAATAAATTGGATAAAATGGATTTCCGGCAATCGCTATCCACCTAATTCCAAATCGTCATCCATGACATTCATTATTTTTATATAATTTTCTGAAAGTGTTTTTTCTTCCTCCAGCTATGGATAAAATAAAGGACAAATTCTAATTCTATAGCCTTTAATGGCAAATGGTCTGGAGAAGGAAAATATAATTCAAAATATTGCAGAGGGACCTTAGGGACGTAGTTTAGGTCTCTGTATTCTCGGCCCTTCAAAAGTGTAAATGGTCTTGCACAAAACCTTCACCATATATATAATCAAATCACAATAACTGTTGTCGGGCTGTCGGTTTCCTGGGAAAATATCTGTAAAACCCTCATAAAACGAATTCAACAGGAGAAATCGAAAAATATATATATATAATTAATAAATAAATTTATTTATATATAATTTATATTTTGAATATTTTTTTGTGCAATTTTAGAATCTAATGCCCGTTTGATAGACAAATAAATAAAATTCATGTTAACAAGCACAAATAAAGGAATATATAACTCAATTTATAGAAGAATACGTTTTATATATATATATATATATATATATATATATATATATATATATATATATAATGATTTATATATATATCAGTTTCGATATATGAGGCTTTTACAAAAAGAATTGACAAATATTATGAATCTTAAGTGGCATTAAAAAAAGCAAGAACTTATTTTCAAAGGAATTTAAATATTGATATCTTTGTAGGATTAATGGGATGAGATCACTAGTTTAGATTGGCTGACCTTTTGAAAAGTAATTCACAGATTGAAAACACGATGATCTCTAACAATCCAAATAGATAAACGCTTGAGGGTGGTAATAATTCAATAACACAGCTGACAAGATAATAAAAATTTTGATCTAAAATAAATTTCCGATATTTATTCCGGTAGCCCTATCTAACTGGCGGTACATTATAATCTTCGGTTATTCCTTTACATATGATACATTCTAAAATATGACTATTCCAAACAACTGAGACTGTATGAGTAACGATTAAATAATTATATCCAATATATTAAACAGGTTTTATATTGGATGTCCTAAACCTAGATAATAAATACAAGATGGCACGCAATAGCTGTTATGGCAAATATCTATAGATGGATATGAAAGATGATTTCAATTTTCAATAGAGATTTCAGAAAATTTCAAAGAATTGATGATACAGACTGAGAATTTTTACATCCAGTTTCATACCCTGACATTCCACTATAATATATATATATATATATATATATATATATATATATATATATATATATATATATATATATATATAATAGAAATTGTCCAACTATTACATTTGTTTAAATCGTTGTATATTAGAAATGATTCAAGATATCTAGATAGAAATTTCAAGATTTTATAACATTCACTATTGAACATCTTCAATTGAACAATAAAGAATATATTTATCTAATAAGTTGAAAATTTTGAAAAAATAAACCCTCCTTTCCTTCATTTTGATTCTCCTTTCTATTAAAAGTAAATATTTTAAACTTATTTTTTATTCATTTATATGTATATTATTGATTGTGTTGTTCGTTGACCATTTATTTCCTTTTCAATTATTGTTTGAAATTAACATCTCGTTGTGCTCTCAATTATCATGTTTGTCAAAAAACTTTCATTATGGATTAAATTCATTATTATATATATATATATATATATATATACATATATAAACTTATATATATATATAAAAAAATATATATGCATATATATATAAATTTATATAAACGATATGTTTGTTAATTTTAAATATATATATTATTTATATATATATATATGCATATATATATATAATATATATATATATATAATTTAAATATATGTCTATATATATAAATATATATATACATGCACACATACATACATACACACACACACACACACACAACACACATATATATATATATATATATAAAAGGCGACAGACTTTCCTGACATCGATGAATACAATTTACACACGGTATCTCTGATATTTAGCAATCCGTAAATATATGCAAAAAACTATATTTTTCCGGATATATATATATATATATATATATATTTTAAAATATATTTTAAAGATATATATATATATATATATATATATATATATATATATATATATATATTCAATATAATAATTGTTTTAAAAACATTAATTATAAATCAGAAATCTTCTTTCTATAAACCCTATGTCCATAATATATTTCATTCATGAAAACTTTTAAAAGCTTTTCTAGTTAAATAATACCTTAGCTTTATATTTTTTTTATTTTACGATTCAGACCAAATTTTTTTAACTTGTGGTTTCTGTTTGACGAAAAAAATTCATGATTTAAATTCTCCGATTACTTTTTCCTAAAATTGGAGTATCTGGTGTAGGTGGGAGAGGTGGAATATGTAAAAATTTTACCAACATTTTCTAAAAAAGAAAGGTTTAAAAAAATTTTTTTTTTCATTTGTGAATAAGTCCTGAAAATGATCTGATTTTAAAAAGAATTTTGCAAATTTGTCCCCCAGAACATTTTTCGAATGAAATCCCACTTGCCACGAGTTCTGTGAATTGCTGATGACGAGAAAATGCCTTGAGGAAAGATTTTGGCGATATGTCGATAACAGTCGAGACTGAAGTGTTGCATCGCTGACAGAATATATTAGGTATTCAATGCTGGCCATAAATGTAAACACGATAAGTTAAACAAAAAAGATTTTTGTAATTTTTAGAAACTTGCAAAAAGAATGATGGAGATTTTAAAATCAAACCATATTTATGTCAGTATAATGCTGTCACTTAATTTCAATTCCTTTCTCAAATTTCTCTTTAAGAAACAGGAAGATTTCTTTTTTTATTCTTTCTCTCTCTTTCTTTTATATCTTATCAGTGAATGCGGTCTCTCTCTCGCCTGTAGAACTCCCCCAATTTCTTTCGTTCCCCTAATAACTATAATGTTCAAAAATACAAAGTCAATCGACATCATCTGTCTACTTGAATCCCGTTTATATATTTGTCCTTTCCTCAATCCTCACAATTCTCAGTTTTCTCATTCAGTTTAACTTCCTGTTCGTTTAAACAATTTAGCGTACTAGTGGCATTACTGTCTTGTTAACATAAAATGATCAATCAACAGAACCAAAAAATGGTCCTCGGACAATAACGATGAGAACTTCCACATGGTGAAATTTTCAAAAAAGAAATGCCTTTTAAAAAACAAAACAAAAGATTAAAAAGAACAGATGGAATCCTTGTATTGGCAGCAAAGAACAGAATGCAGAACTAATATGAAGAATCACCAAACCACCAAAAAAAAGATTTCTAAACAAAGTATTAAGAATACAGGAAAATTTCTGGTTAGAAAAAAAAAAAAAGAAACATGAAAAAAAATATTGAATGCTATGTAATGGCAGTGAATGATGGACAATTTCCTCACAGATGAAGAAGAGAGATTTGAAGCAAGAGAAACAAAGAAAAGAGTGCTGAACTGCTATGTAATATCAATCCTCCTATATGGCAGTGAATGATGGACAATTTCCTCACAGATGAAGAAGAGACTTGAAGCAAGAGAAACAAAGAAAAGAAAGAGTGAATGAACTCACAGATGAAGAAGAGACTTGAAACAAGTAATATCAATCCTCCCTCCTATATGGCAGTGAATGATGGACAATTTCCTCACAGATGAAGAAGAGACTTGAAGCAAGAGAAACAAAGAAAAGAGTGCTGAACTGTTATGTAATATCAATCCAATCCTATATGGCAGTGAATGATGGACAATTTCCTCACAGATGAAGAAGAGACTTGAAGCAAGAGAAACAAAGAAAAGAGTACTGAACTGAACTGTTATGTAATATCAATCCTCCTATATGGCAGTGAATGATGGACAATTCAATCCTCCCTACAGATGAAATTTCCTCACAGAAGAGACTTGAAGCAAGAGAAACAAAGAAAAGAGTACTGAACTGTTATGTAATATCAATCCTCCTATATGGCAATGTGAATGATGGACAATCTCCTCACAGATGAAGAAGAGACTTGAAAACAAGAAACAAAATGAATGATGGACAATTTCACAGTTGACGAAGAAACAAAGAAAAGAGTACTGAACTGTTATGTAATATCAATCCTCCTATATGGCAGTGAATGATGGACAATTTCCTCACAGATGAAGAAGAGACTTGAAGCAAGAGAAACAAAGAAAAGAGTACTGAACTGTTATGTAATATCAATCCTCCTATATGGCAGTGAATGATGGACAATTTCCTCACAGATGAAGAAGAGACTTGAAGCAAGAGAAACAAAGAAAAGAGTACTGAACTGTTATGTAATATCAATCCTCCTATATGGCAGTGAATGATGGACAATTTCCTCACAGATGAAGAAGAGACTTGAAGCAAGAGAAACAAAGAAAAGAGTACTGAACTGTTATGTAATATCAATCCTCCTATATGGCAGTGAATGATGGACAATTTCCTCACAGATGAAGAGAGAGACTTGAAGCAAGAGAAACAAAGAAAAAAAGAACAGTACTGAACTGTTATGTAATATCAATCCTCCCATATGGCAGTGAATGATGGACAATTTCCTCACAGATGAAGAAGAGACTTGAAGCAAGAGAAACAAAGAAAAGAGTGCTGAACTGTTATGTAATATCAATCCTCCTATATGGCAGTGAATGATGGACAATTTCAGATGAAGAAGAGACTTGAAACAAAGATGAAAGAAAAGAGACTTGAAGCAAGAGAAACAAAGAAAAGAGTTGAAGCTGAACAAAGAAAAAGAGTACTGAACTGTTATGTAATATCAATCCTCCTATATGGCAGTGAATGATGGACAATTTCCTCACAGATGAAGAAGAGACTTGAAGCAAGAGAAACAAAGAAAAAGAGTGCTGAACTGTTATGTAATATCAATCCTCCTATATGGCAGTGAATGATGGACAATTTCCTCACAGATGAAGAAGAGACTTGAAGCAAGAGAAACAAAGAAAAGAGTACTGAACTGTTATGTAATATCAATCCTCCTATATGGCAGTGAATGATGGACAATTTCCTCACAGATGAAGAAGAGACTTGAAGCAAGAGAAACAAAGAAAAGAGTACTGAACTGTTATGTAATATCAATGCTCCGATATGGCAGTGAATGATGGACAATCTCCTCACAGATGAAGAAGAGACTTGAAGCAAGAGAAACAAAAGAAAAAAAAGTACTGAACTGTTATGTAATATCAATCCATCCCTATGGCAGTGAATGATGGACAATTTCCTCACAGATGAAAAGAGACTTGAAGCAAGAGAAACAAAGAAAAGAGTGCTGAACTGTTATGTAATATCAATCCTCCCTATGGCAGTGAATGATGGACAATTCCTCACAGATGAAGAAGAGATTTGAAGCAAGAGAAACAAAGAAAAGAGTACTGAACTGTTATGTAATATCAATCCTCCCTATGGCAGTGAATGATGGACAATTTCCTCACAGATGAAGAAGAGACTTGAAGCAAGAGAAACAAAGAAAAGAGTACTGAACTGTTATGTAATATCAATCCTCCTATATGGCAGTGAATGATGGACAATTTCCTCACAGATGAAGAAGAGACTTGAAGCAAGAGAAACAAAGAAAAAGAGTACTGAACTGTTATGTAATATCAATCCTCCCCATGGCAGTGAATGATGGACAATTTCCTCACAGATGAAGAAGAGACTTGAAGCAAGAGAAACAAAGAAAAGAGTGCTGAACTGTTATGTAATATCAATCCTCCTATATGGCAGTGAATGATGGACAATTTCCTCACAGATGAAGAAGAGACTTGAGGCAAGAGAAACAAAGAAAAGAGTACTGAACTGTTATGTAATATCAATCCATCCTATATGGCAGTGAATGATGGACAATTTCCTCACAGATGAAGAAGAGACTTGAAGGCAACAGAGACAAAGAAAAGAGTACTGAACTGTTATGTAATATCAATCCATCCCTATATGGCAGTGAATGATGGACAATTTCCTCACAGATGAAGAAGAGACTTGAAGCAAGAGAAACAAAGAAAAGAGTACTGAACTGTTATGTAATATCAATCCTCCTATATGGCAGTGAATGATGGACAATTTCCTCACAGATGAAGAAGAGACTTGAAGCAAGAGAAACAAAGAAAAGAGTACTGAACTGTTATGTAATATCAATCCTCCTATATGGCAGTGAATGATGGACAATTTCCTCACAGATGAAGAAGAGACTTTGAAGCAAGAGAAACAAAGAAAAGAGTACTGAACTGTTATGTAATATCAATCCTCCCTATGGCAGTGAATGATGGACAATTTCCTCACAGATGAAGAAGAGACTTGAAGCAAGAGAAACAAAGAAAAGAGTACTGAACTGTTATGTAATATCAATCCTCCTATATGGCAGTGAATGATGGACAATTTCCTCACAGATGAAGAAGAGACTTGAAGCAAGAGACAAAAGAAAAGAGTACTGAACTGTTATGTAATATCAATCCTCCCTATATGGCAGTGAATGATGGACAATTTCCTCACAGATGAAGAAGAGACTTGAAGCAAGAGAAACAAAGAAAAGAGTACTGAACTGTTATGTAATATCAATCCTCCTATATGGCAGTGAATGATGGACAATTTCCTCACAGATGAAGAAGAGACTTGAAGCAAGAGAAACAAAGAAAAGAGTACTGAACTGTTATGTAATATCAATCCTCCTATATGGCAGTGAATGATGGACAATTTCCTCACAGATGAAGAAGAGACTTGAAGCAAGAGAAACAAAAAAAGTGCTGAACTGTTATGTAATATCAATCCTCCCCTATATGTAAGTGAATCATGGACAATCCCTCACAGATGAATATGGCAGTGAATGAAAGACGAAGAGACTTGAGGCAACAGAGACAAAAGAAAAGAGTACTGAACTCTTATGTCATCTCAATCCATCCTATATGGCAGTGAATGATGGACAATTTCCTCACAGATGAAGAAGAGACTTGAGGCAAGAGAAACAAAGAAAAGAGTGCTGAACTGTTATGTAATATCAATCCTCCCCTATGGCAGTGAATGATGGACAATTTCCTCACAGATGAAGAAGAGACTTGAAGCAAGAGAAACAAAGAAAAGAGTACTGAACTGTTATGTAATATCAATCCATCCCTATGGCAGTGAATGATGGACAATTTCCTCACAGATGAAGAAGAGACTTGAAGCAAGAGAAACAAAGAAAAGAGTGCTGAACTGTTATGTCATATCAATCCATCCTATATGGCAGTGAATGATGGACAATTTCCTCACAGATGAAGAAGAGACTTGAAGCAAGAGAAACAAAGAAAAGAGAGTACTGAACTGTTATGTAATATCAATCCTCCTATATGGCAGTGAATGATGGACAATTTCCTCACAGATGAAGAAGAGACTTGAAGCAAGAGAAACAAAGAAAAGAGTACTGAACTGTTATGTAATATCAATCCTCCTATATGGCAGTGAATGATGGACAATTTCCTCACAGATGAAGAAGAGACTTGAAGCAAGAGAAACAAAGAAAAGAGTACTGAACTGTTATGTAATATCAATCCTCCTATATGGCAGTGAATGATGGACAATTTCCTCACAGATGAAGAAGAGACTTGAAGCAAGAGAAACAAAGAAAAGAGTACTGAACTGTTATGTAATATCAATCCTCCTATATGGCAGTGAATGATGGACAATTTCCTCACAGATGAAGAAGAGACTTGAAGCAAGAGAAACAAAGAAAAGAGTACTGAACTGTTATGTAATATCAATCCTCCCTATGGCAGTGAATGATGGATGGACAATTTCCTCAAGAGATGAAGAAAGAGAACTTTATGATATCAATCCAATGGCAGAATGACAAAAGAAAAGAGTTTGAGGCAACAGAAACAAAGAAAAGAGTCATGTCAATCCATCCCTATGGCAGTGAATGATGGACAATTTCCTCACAGATGAAGAAGAGACTTGAAGCAAGAGAAACAAAGAAAAAGAGTACTGAACTGTTATGTAATATCAATCCTCCTATATGGCAGTGAATGATGGACAATTTCCTCACAGATGAAGAAGAGACTTGAAGCAAGAGAAAAAGAAAGAAAAGAGTACTGAACTGTTATGTAATATCAATCCTCCTATATGGCAGTGAATGATGGACAATTTCCTCACAGATGAAGAATGAAGAGACTTGAAGCAAGAGAAAAGAAAGAAAAGAGTACTGAACTGTTATGTAATATCAATCCATCCTATATGGCAGTGAATGATGGACAATTTCCTCACAGATGAAGAAGAGACTTGAAGCAAGAGAAACAAAGAAAAGAGTACTGAACTGTTATGTAATATCAATCCTCCTATATGGCAGTGAATGATGGACAATTTCCTCACAGATGAAGAAGAGATTTGAAACAAGAGAAACAAAGAAAAGAGTACTGAACTGTTATGTAATATCAATCCTCCCCTATGGCAGTGAATGATGGACAATTTCCTCACAGATGAAGAAGAGACTTGAAGCAAGAGAAACAAAGAAAAGAGTGCTGAACTGTTATGTAATATCAATCCATCCCTATGGCAGTGAATGATGGACAATTTCCTCACAGATGAAGAAGAGACTTGAAGCAAGAGAAACAAAGAAAAACTGTTAGTGTCTGAACTGTTATGTAATATCAATCCTCCCTATGGCAAAGTGAATGATGGACAATGTCCTCACAGATGAATGAAGAGACTTGAAGATGAAGAGAAACAAAGAAAAGAGTACTGAACTGTTATGTAATCTCAATCCATCCCTATGGCAGTGAATGATGGACAATCTCCTCACAGATGAAGAAGAGACTTGAAGCAAGAGAAACAAAGAAAAGAGTACTGAACTGTTATGTAATATCAATCCATCCTATATGGCAGTGAATGATGGACAATTTCCTCACAGATGAAGAAGAGATTTGAAGCAAGAGAAACAAAGAAAAGAGTACTGAACTGTTATGTAATATCAATCCATCCCTATGGCAGTGAATGATGGACAATTTCCTCACAGATGAAGAAGAGACTTGAAGCAAGAGAAACAAAGAAAAGAGTACTGAACTGTTATGTCATCTCAATCCATCCTATATGGCAGTGAATGATGGACAATTTCCTCACAGATGAAGAAGAGACTTGAAGCAAGAGAAACAAAGAAAAGAGTACTGAACTGTTATGTAATATCAATCCTCCTATATGGCAGTGAATGATGGACAATTTCCTCACAGATGAAGAAGAGACTTGAAGCAAGAGAAACAAAGAAAAGAGTACTGAACTGTTATGTAATATCAATCCATCCTATATGGCAGTGAATGATGGACAATTTCCTCACAGATGAAGAAGAGACTTGAAGCAAGAGAAACAAAGAAAAGAGTACTGAACTGTTATGTAATCTCAATCCTCCCCTATGGCAGTGAATGATGGACAATCTCCTCACAGATGAAGAAGAGACTTGAAGCAAGAGAAACAAAGAAAAGAGTGTAATGAACTGTTATGTCATATCAATCCATCCCTATGGCAGTGAATGATGGACAAAGAAAAGAATCCTCACAGATGAAGAAGAGATTTGAGGCAAGAGAAACAAAGAAAAGAGTACTGAACTGTTATGTAATCTCAATCCATCCCTATGGCAGTGAATGATGGACAATTTCCTCACAGATGAAGAAGAGACTTGAAGCAAGAGAAACAAAGAAAAGAGTACTGAACTGTTATGTAATATCAATCCTCCCCTATGGCAGTGAATGATGGACAATTTCCTCACAGATGAAGAAGAGATTTGAAGCAAGAGAAACAAAAGAAAGAGTACTGAACTGTTATGTAATATCAATCCTCCCTATATGGCAGTGAATGATGGACAATTTCCTCACAGATGAAGAAGAGACTTGAAGCAAGAGAAACAAAGAAAAAGAGTGCTGAACTGTTATGTAATATCAATCCTCCTATATGGCAGTGAATGATGGACAATTTCCTCACAGATGAAGAAGAGACTTGAAGCAAGAGAAACAAAGAAAAGAGTGACTGAACTGTTATGTCATATCAATCCTCCTATATGGCAGTGAATGATGGACAATTCCCTCACAGATGAAGAAGAGACTTGAGGCAACAGAGAAAAAAGAAAAGAGTACTGAACTGTTATGTAATATCAATCCATCCTATATGGCAGTGAATGATGGACAATTTCCTCACAGATGAAGAAGAGACTTGAAGCAAGAGAAACAAAGAAAAGAGTGCTGAACTGTTATGTAATATCAATCCATCCCTATGGCAGTGAATGATGGACAATTTCCACAGATGACAGATGAAGAAGAGACTTGAACTGTTATGTCAAATCCAGAAACAAATGGACAATTTCCTCACAGAAAGAGTACTGAACTGAAAAAGAGTGCTTATGTAATATCAATCCTCCTATATGGCAGTGAATGATGGACAATTTCCTCACAGATGAAGAAGAGACTTGAAGCAAGAGAAACAAAGAAAAGAGTACTGAACTGTTATGTAATATCAATCCATCCCTATGGCAGTGAATGATGGACAATTTCCTCACAGATGAAGAAGAGACTTGAAGCAAGAGAAACAAAGAAAAGAGTACTGAACTGTTATGTAATATCAATCCTCCTATATGGCAGTGAATGATGGACAATTTCCTCACAGATGAAGAAGAGACTTGAAGCAAGAGAAACAAAGAAAAGAGTACTGAACTGTTATGTAATATCAATCCTCCTATATGGCAGTGAATGATGGACAATCTCCTCACAGATGAAGAAGAGACTTGAAGCAAGAGAAACAAAGAAAAGTGTACTGAACTGTTATGTAATACCAGTCCTCCTATATGGCATTGAATTTTGGACAATCTCCTCACAGATGAAGAAGAAAAGACTTGAACTGTTATGTCAAGAGAAACAAAGAAAAGAGTACTGAACTGAACTTATGTAATATCAATCCTCCCTATGGCAGTGAATGATGGACAATTTCCTCACAGATGAACGAAGAGATTTGAAGCAAGAGAAACAAAGAAAGAGTACTGAACTGTTATGTAATATCAATCCATCCCTATGGCAGTGAATGATGGACAATTTCCTCACAGATGAAGAAGAGACTTGAAGCAAGAGAAACAAAGAAAAGAGTACTGAACTGTTATGTAATATCAATTTCCTGTATGGCAGTGAATGTTGGACAATCTCCTCACAGATGAAGAAGAGACTTGAAGCAAGAGAGACAAAGAAAAGAGTATTGAACTGTTATGTAATATCAATCCTCCTATATGGCAGTGAATGCTGGACAATCTCCTCACAGATGAAGAAGAGACTTGAAGCAAGAGAGACAAAGAAAAGAGTATTGAACTGTTATGTAATATCAATCCTCCTATATGGCAGTGAATGATGGACAATTTCCTCACAGATGAAGAAGAGACTTGAAGCAAGAGAAACAAAGAAAAGAGAGAAAAGAAAAAAGAGAACTGTTATGTAATATCAATCCTCCTATATGGCAGTGAATGATGGACAATTTCCTCACAGATGAAGAAGAGATTTGAAGCAAGAGAAACAAAGAAAAGAGTACTGAACTGTTATGTAATATCAATCCTCCTATATGGCAGTGAATGATGGACAATTTCCTCACAGATGAAGAAGAGACTTGAAGCAAGAGAAACAAAGAAAAGAGTACTGAACTGTTATGTAATATCAATCCTCCCTATGGCAGTGAATGATGGACAATTTCCTCACAGATGAAGAAGAGACTTGAAGCAAGAGAAACAAAGAAAAGAGTACTGAACTGTTATGTAATATCAATCCATCCTATATGGCAGTGAATGATGGACAATTTCCTCACAGATGAAGAAGAGACTTGAAGCAAGAGAAACAAAGAAAAAGAGTACTGAACTGTTATGTAATATCAATCCTCCCTATGGCAGTGAATGATGGACAATCTCCTCACAGATGAAGAAGAGACTTGAAGCAAGAGAAACAAAGAAAAGAGTACTGAACTGTTATGTAATATCAATCCATCCCTATATGGCAGTGAATGATGGACAATCTCCTCACAGATGAAGAAGAGACTTGAAGCAAGAGAAACAAAGAAAAGAGTACTGAACTGTTATGTAATATCAATCCTCCTATATGGCAGTGAATGATGGACAATTTCCTCACAGATGAAGAAGAGACTTGAAGCAAGAGAAACAAAGAAAAGAGTGCTGAACTGTTATGTAATATCAATCCTCCTATATGGCAGTGAATGATGGACAATTTCCTCACAGATGAAGAAGAGACTTGAAGCAAGAGAAACAAAGAAAAGAGTACTGAACTGTTATGTAATCTCAATCCTCCTATATGGCAGTGAATGATGGACAATCTCCTCACAGATGAAGAAGAGATTTGAAGCAAGAGAAACAAAGAAAAAACTCTTAGTGCTGAACTGTTATGTAATATCAATCCATCCTATATGGCAGTGAATGATGGACAATTTCCTCACAGATGAAGAAGAGACACTTGAAGCAAGAGAAACAAAAAGAAAAGAGTGCTGAACTGTTATGTAATATCAATCCTCCTATATGGCAGTGAATGATGGACAATCTCCTCACAGATGAAGAAGAGACTTGAAACAAGAGAAACAAAGAAAAGAGTACTGAACTGTTATGTAATATCAATCCTCCTATATGGCAGTGAATGATGGACAATCTCCTCACAGATGAAAACATAGAAGAGATTTGAAAAGAGAGACAAAGAAAAGAGTTGACTGAACTCTTATGTCATCTCAATCCATCCTATATGGCAGTGAATGATGGACAATTTCCTCACAGATGACGAAGATGAAGAAAATGAGACAAAGAAAAGAGAATCTCAAATCCTCCTAGAAACAAAGGACAATTTCCTACTTGAACTGTTTGATGTCAAAGAAAAAGAGTATCAACTCCATCCTATCAATCCATCCATATGGCATGAATGATAGAAATTTCCTACAGATGAAGAAGAGACTTGAAGCAAGAGAAACAAAGAAAAGAGAGCTGAACTGTTATGTCATATCAATCCTCCTATATGGCAGTGAATGATGGACAATTTCCTCACAGATGAAGAAGAGATTTGAAGCAAGAGAAACAAAAGAAAAGAGTACTGAACTGTTATGTAATCTCAATCCTCCTATATGGCAGTGAATGATGGACAATTTCCTCACAGATGAAGAAGAGACTTGAAGCAAGAGAAAAAAGAAAAGAGTATGAACTGTTATGTAATATCAATCCATCCCTATGGCAGTGAATGATGGACAATTTGATCTGAATTGAAGACATGAAGCAAGAGAAAATATAAATTAACATAAATCGAAAAGGCGATTTTAATTCCTCCTTAAATGACAGTGACACTAATTTTGTGTTTTTCTCATTTTCGAAAATTTCTTGAAGCCATTCAAGATACAAAGACAAAAACTGATGTTATATATATCAATTAACTGGTATAGTGAATGATGTCTAAATAGACAGATGAAGAGGGAGATATCCAAGAAAAAGAAAAGATTACTGAATCTTGTCTCATCAAATTTAGAATATATTTGATGAATGAAAATTATTATCACAGATGAAGATTTTTGAAGCAAGAGAAACAAAGAAAAGATTACGGAATCACCTATATATTTATTTATTTGGAAGTCAATGATGACAATCTAGTAATTCTTTATTCAAGATATATAGTTAAATTCTTCTATATATATATATATATGAATATAAAAGAAGTAAATCAAGATTTTCCAAATCTACAGGATAATAAACTTTTGAAGCGAATTTAGAAACAAATTAAAAGATAATGACAAATTTTAATTTCAATTTTATATATAGTGATTTTAGAATGAGACACATTTCCATGTTAAATAAATTATCTATTAAGATATAGGCTTCATGACCACTTAATTTTTCTAAAAAATTCAATTTTTTTTTATTCTTAATGGTTTTTTAATAAATTTTCTGGTAAAAATTTATAAAAGTCATCTCTGATAATGGATTCATACACAGATATAAATTTCATAAATACCTGAATTAGATTATTTTATTGCTAGGAATATAAATAAATTTTTCGAAAGAAATTTAAAAAAAAGAGCTGTACATTAATCTTTTATAAATTATCCACAGAATAGTTTGGTCAAAGAGACGGAATTTTATTTATGGAATAATAAAATGAAAAAGAACGAAAATGGTTGTTAAAAGATGGAATTTTACAGACGTTCATATTAAGCAGATAATATAAAAATATTGGAAAAATGTTATTTTGTTAATTAAAAGAATTTATTAAAAAATCCATTACCAAATTTAAATATTTTTCTAAAGTTAAATTATAATTCACAATTTTTTTTTTTTTTAAATCTAAAATATTTATATAATAGAAAATCTTCCAATAGTATAGTTTTGCCATCCATATATATATAGAAATAGAATTTTTCAACGATTTAATCATCCGCGTATTTTGTTCCTTCAATTGGTGATTCATTTCGCCTTTCACTATTGATATTTTTTACTGATTTTGAGCAAAATTTTCCATAAATAATATATATATATATATATATATATATATATATAGGGGTAGATAGATAGATAGATATGACATTAAAAGATGTTTTTCCGATAGCGTTACGGTTCTCAAATTGATAAAATTGAAGATCCGAAGTTAACCTGGTATATGAAAAAATTTTATATCATATATATATGAATAGATATATATATATAAGCATTGTTCTTTTCCAGTTCATATTTATATATATATATATAATATATATATAGATGGAGGTGATTATATATAATTGTTGTGAAAACTTTCCCGTTGATTGTATTTTGATGATCTATAAAGGAATTTATATGAGGAACTGACGAAACTCGTCCAAATAAATATATTTCAAGGCATATATATAAGTATATTTTATAAAAATAATGTTCAAAATATATAATAATATTATAATATTCAAAATGTATTGCATCTATCGAATGATGAAATTATCCTTTGAACCTTCAATCTTGTTTTTAATCTTCATGTCATTAAATTCTGCCGTAAATTTGTAATTTTATAAGTTAAATCTGGAGAGTGGCATAGCAAATGCTTTATAAAAAAGTGTGTGTTGAGTGTTTTGTGTGTCAGAAGAAATGGCTGGTTTTCTGTTAAAGATATCCGAAAGTCTTATTCATTTGAATGATACATTTTCCGATTAAATAGATCTTCCTGTTGCCATATTTTGTGAAACCTTAAAAATACTTGTTCTGTCTATTCTTTTCTTTTATAAGATATTGATATATATATTTAGATAGATAATAGATAGATATATTGTGAAACAAATAGATTTTAAAGATATGAGATAGATAAATAGATAGATAGATGTAGAAAGATAGGGTAGATGGGATAGAAATTTAGGAACTTTGTTCCAATAAAAAATCCACAACATTAGATTGATATATATAAATAAATATTACCAATATATATATATACTGGTAAAATTTAATAAATCAAAGGTGATGGTCAAATATATATAAATAAAAAAATTATCATTGAAATTGAGAAACATTTCATGCTGCCTGTTTTGTGGACTGTTGAATAACTTCATAATGTTGATTTTGATAAAGAAAATCCTAGACTTTTAAAATATTTTTTAGATTTTAATCATGATAATGAAAAATGAAATTTTTTAATAGATAGATAGATAGATGCATAGATACTTAGATATTAGATAGATATTTACTGTGTTCTCAAAGAAAGATAGGTTATTTTTAAAGAACTTGGTTTATAGATGTGATGCGACTGCATCGATAGGGATTCGATTGATTAGATAGATAATAGATACATGACCAAGATGATAGATAGATTTTTACACAATAGCAGATAAATAGATTGATAAATAGTCCTTATGTTGATAGATAGATAAATATTTAGATAGATGAAAAGAAAATGTGAAGAGAGGATACAACAAATAGATAGATAGATAGATAGATAACCTAGATAGATAAATAGATAGATAGATAGAAATTTAAGATAGATGATTTTTTTTGTTAATTTTTTTGTGTAGATAAGAGATAGATTAAGACCTGTTCTTAACAGATCAGATAAAAACTGAAATAGATAGATGAAAACATTCTAAATAGATAGATAGATAGATACATAGATAGATCTCTCTATTATAGATAGATAGATAGATAGATAGATATATAGATAGATAGATATAGATAGATAGATAGATAAAAAGATGAATAGAAAGATTTTAGATAGAAGCTAATGAGAATAGATAGATACAGATAAATGATATGAAAAAATTGAAAATAGATAGATAAACATTAGATAGATAGATAGATATATAGATAGATTTCGATATAGATAATAACTTCTGTTTGATCTTAAATATAAATATATATATATATAGATATATATAGATAGATAGATAGATATATTGACAAATTATATTATATATCGATAAGTTTTATGATTTTCCATTAGATAGATATTTATAGATAAATTTTCTTGATATTTAATTTCTCAAAGATTAACTAGTGTATAAAAAGATAGATAGATGAAGCTTATTGAATAGATTAGATAAAATAAATTGATGTGAGTGAATTATAACAAACAAATGAGATAGATAAATATTGGAAGAAATTAGATTTATAAAAAAATATTTTACGATTTTAAAAATATAAAAAATGATTCTTTTGATGAAAGTGATTGGGATACATGTCGCCATGATATCGATATTTTCTTCCCTGATATATTACAAGAAATTGATTTAGCTATTTGGTTGACATCAATTCTTAGATCAAAATTATTAAGCCAAAGTACCTTTAATTAACATAGTAAATAAAGATACATATTTTATATAATATACATTTCAATAACAAAAATATGTTCATAATTTATATATATTTGATATTTGTGTTCTTTTTTCTTCATTTGAAATGTTAATTACGTTATTCAAGTTTTATTTTTGTTTCATACAACGATTCTTATAAAATAGATAAAAATGAAGCGATTGTAAAAAGAATTGATTTTGATAGTTTAATCCCAATCAAATATTTTTGTTATTTATTTTGTCAGGAGGACTATAAATACGTATCTAATAGACAAATGTGTTTTATAGGGTCCAAGAAATTTTGCCAGATCAAATGATAAAATCAGAAACATAAGGACAAAAGATAGATTTGATATGCTTTTTAGAAAGATAAAATATTTTTTATAATATATATATTTTAAAATATATATAATTTTAAGAAAAATAAATGTTTATAAATTTAAAATATAAGTATAAATAGAAAATAGATATTTAAATAAAAGATCTCGAATCAAAGAAACCTAAATTTGGTTCATAACAAGATGAGGTTAATATAAAGATACAAAAATAAACATTCTGGTTTTATAAGATAAATATTATATGACAAAAATATATATATATATTTAGAATAAATTTTTATTATGATCCCAAAATTTTTTTATATAATACAAATATAACAATGCAAATAATATGTAATCCTTTATAATTAATTTTATATTTAAAATTTTAGAAATGTAGAACATATATTTTTGATAGAATATTAATTCTAATAATAAAAAAAATAAATAAACACGCAATGTGTTTTAAAATGTTTGATATAGATCATATATTTAAATAAAAATAAATTTTCCTACAAAATATATGGTAAAATTTTTGTCAGCATTTTGAATCATAATCTTATCTATCTCAAATTCAAGAAATTTATATAAATAAATAAATACAAATTATATATATATATAAATTTCATCCACAAAATTCTAAACATATGGAAAATTGCCTCATTTTTTCAATCAAAATTATATATGATTTCACAAATAAATTAATATTTTAATCTTATCAAAAAAAAATTCTTAGTTAGAAAATTAGTATTATTATAAAAAGATTATTTTAAATTAAATTTGATATATTACATTAATATTTGATATCCTGACAAAGATCCATGAATTTAATGTTTAATGAACATTTTCATAGTTTAAATACTGTCTATAAATTAGAAAATTTTCATTTAAATTCCAATTAAAATGGTGTGTGTTTATATAATAATATTAAAATCATTTTTTGTCCAATGAAAATTTTTCATAATAACGATCTGAAAATATTCAAAAAACATTTTTTAAGTAAAATTATAAAGTGAAAAAAAGATATTTGTCGTTTTTCTATATATATATTTTTTGAAAAGAAATCCAAATTCTAAAAATTTTTCATTTAAAAAATAATTTTTAAATTCCTATTTTCAAATATCTAATATATTTATTTCAACAAACAAAAATAAATCGAGAAAAAAAAAATATTTATCAAAATGTTTTTACTAAAGAATTACATTTTAGATCTGATTTTAAAAAAAATTTTAATTTGAAAACATTATTTATATATATATATTTATATATAAATATTTATAAAATATAAAACAACAAATTTAAAACTAGAAAACAAAAAAAATTTTTAAAAATCTTTTAAATTTCAGTCAAATTAGATTAAACACCCTCAAATTTTTATTTTAAATTTCAAACAAATAAAAATATTTTTACAAAAATCTTTTTATATCGTTTAATGCTCTTATTAGATAAAATCTTATTTAAATAATTCTTTAATTTATTTTTTCATTATAATATAAATAAATATAAATAAAAAAAATACGTAATAAACGATAATTTATATTTTATATTTTTAAAAATTTTTTATATATGAAATTTGAAATTTTTTATCAAATAAATGTCATTTGCAATATAAAATGGATATATAACTATATATATGTAAATAAAATTTAGAAATTCAATGATATAAAAATATATATAAATTTTTAACTCATGTTTTAATTTGTCATCGAAATGTTAAAAAAAAAACATTTATATTTGTTTTTTTGTTAAACCCCCTATATTTTTGTTTTCAAAATAATTCAACCAATTAAGGTTATTTTGACAGCCTTGATATTTTTAAAAAGTTCTGAAAAATAAAAGATCAGATAAAATTTGAAAAAATATAAAAACATTTTATCAACTATTTATTTTTTTATTTATATATTTATTTTTTTGAATCATGAAAAACAATCATCAAGAAGTTTTAAATGTATTCAAAATCAACATAAGAAAAATTTTAAAATATATTTAAATCAAAACATATATGTTCTTAAAATATTAAAAAAAAATATATAATATTTGATTTTAAAAAAAACAATTTATTTCAAAGAAAAATAAAAAATGAAAAAGAAATATTTTTTTAAAACAAATCTTATAAAAATATTTTAATTTTTATTGTTATTATATATATTAAAAAACATTTCATATTTAATTTTTCATTTTAAAAAAAAAAATACATATTATTTATAAGTTTTTCGTTATAAATTTATTTTGTCTGAAAATTCCTCTATTTCATATCTATTCAAATATAAGAAAAATTATAGATTATGTCTAAAAAAAATATTTTCCCAAAAAATAAATATTAAATTTGATTTATCAATTAAATATTTTATATTTGACATTGTAAAACAATGAGAATTAAATTTCAAAAAATAGAATTTAACTCAAAAAAAAATTGATTAATGATGAAACAGAAAATTTTTAATTGATACATTTCTTTCAAATAATAAATTTATAAATTTTAAAATTAATCTTGATTATTATATCATTTAATATATAAATAGGTATATATTATTTTATATATATAAATAAAAAAAAAAAAAATTAAAAAAAAAAATTCAAATATTTTTTTTCAATATTTATAATATATATTTTTGTTTAATTAGATTTATTTTTTCATTTTAAATTTTTCCTTTAATTTTTTTTATAAATGTTGTTATTCTTTATGATATAAAAAATTTTTAAATAAATTTATTATTTGATTTATTATTTTCAAAATATTTATTTAAAATAAATTTTTTTAAAAACATTCTAAAGACATTACTTTACTTTTTTTTATTTTTTTGTACCTTTAATTATATTGTATATTTATATTCAAATTTTTATATCAATTTCAACTAATTGAATTTTTTTGAAAAAAAAATTTAAATATAGTTCATCTTTTCTGGTTTTTATATATATATATTCATATATTATATATATATATATTATATATATATATATATATTATATTTTTATATATAATGCAAATAAATTTTTATTAAATTTATTATTTTAAAAACACAAATATGGCTGAAATTTAACCATTTTTTTTTTTGAATACATTTTGGATATTGTATTTTTATTTATGAAATTTTTAGGTTTATTTATATGTTATATATAATTATAAATTAGATTATATATATATATTTATCATTATTATATAAAATTTTTATTTTGTATATCATATTAAATCTTATACATAATTAATCAATTATTCATAATATTTAAAATCAAAATTATTTAATTTTTTTTCAGATTTAATTTCAATAAATGAAATTTATATTATTTTTAAAAAATTATATTCCATATAAATATATTTGATGTATTCATATTTATTTTATTATATATATATTTCTGAGTTTCATAATTTTCCAATAAATACAATATATTTATTTAATTTAAATATAAATATATTTTTATATTTTTGTAAATTTTTGGTAACGGGATAAATATTATATTCATTATTTATATATATAAACTCTATAAATTAAATTTAATAAAAAAAGTATATTTATTTATTTTATTTTGATATTTTCCGCTTATATTTATATAATATTATTTTTAAAAGGAAAAGAAATTTAAATATTATATATAATAAAAGTTATATTTATTTTTTACATATTATTTATACCAAAATTTTAAAATTTTTTAAATTATCAAAATTTTAATATATTTCCAAAAATATATATATATTTATTTTAAATAAATATATAAAATTTTTCATTTTTTTTAAAATATAAAATTCCTTATTTAGTATATACGTTTTTCCAACATCGCCCACGTGACGACGACGTGATCATATTTAAAAACGGAACGCTGATCTTATAAAAATTTCAGTTATCTGTTTGGATTAGTTTGTTTTTTATGTCCATCGTCTTTTTCATGTTGAATTTTATATAGTCTAATGTTAATTATGTTTTATGAATATGTCCTGAAGATGGTCTATTAGACCGAAACGTCCGACGTTGACATTATATTAACATTAAAACAGCATAATTGCATATTAGGATTTTTTTTTTTTTTTTTCCGTATATTTTTCTTCATATATATATATATATATATATATATATATATATTTATTTAATATATATATATATATATATATATATATATATATAATATATATATAAATATTTATAAAATGGAATATAAATGTTTAAGTATAAGAAATGATCAAAGCCCCATTTTTTCATTTTTTGAATTTTTAAATATATAAATATTGTTTGAAAGAAAAAATTTATAAAAAATAAAAATTATTTTTTAATTTTTTGAAATTTAATTTCTATTTATATATCAAATTATATTTCCATTTATTTTATTGCTAAATTTAAAAAAATTCTGCTGATTATGTCTTGAAGAATTATTTCATATTTTTTCATTTAATGAATTTGATATTATTTTCAACATTTTGTTCTTACATTTTAAAAAGTTATTCATAAAAAATATTCATTTAAATTTATTTCAGATTAATATATAAAAATTTTTATTTTAATTCCAATTTCAGTTGTTTTTCATTCCATATTCAAAATTATGTAAATTTTAAAATATTTAATATGAAATTAAATATAAAAATTTATAAAAATTTTATATATTATATATTTATATTTAATTTTTTTAAATGAATGATTCATATAATTTATAAATTATTGAATTTTGCATTTTGAAATTAATTTTTAAAAATAATTTTATCCAACGTTTGCTTTCGGATAATAAGTTTACATTCTACTTAATTATTGAACAATATAGTTCATGCCATATTGACGGAAAACTACCAGTAAAAAAAATTCTTAGAAATATTAAATATTTGTACAAAAATCAAAACCTTAAAATTTAAATTAAAACTCAGCGTTGCGACCGAAAATGTTCAAAACAATAACACATTTCTTTCTATAATATTTTTCAGATTACATCTCTATTTTCGTTGTCCTCTTATTACCGAGAAGTAAAAAAAAAAACAAATCTATTTCCATACCTGAGGATGTCTGTAGGAACAGACGAAAGCTTGTAAAAAAAATAAAAAGACCTTATGCAACTGGAATTTATAAACAGGGATCATATCATTCATATACAGGTTCGGGGTTGGTGTATCTTATTTATATTGTTTGCGAAGATGTATTCTCGCCATTTAAATCATTAACCTCTATATTTGTTTTTGTATGAATGATTCATAATTTATAAAAATTTGATATATATATATATATATATATATATATATATAAAGGATATTATATATATAATATATGTATATAACTTAAAATAAAAAATTATTGGAAAATTCTGAAATTTATGTTTAAATTTTGTTTAAAACATTTAATATAATGTAAATTTTTTTTATATTTAAATATTTCTATAAAACATAAATTCCCAAAATTTCTAAAGAACAAAAATAATAAACTTTAAAAATTAAACCAAAGTTTTTTTAAAAAAAAATTTTTATTTAAAACAAAATATATATAAGAATATTTCAAGTTTTTGTTAAAGAAATTATTTAGAATCTAAAAACTGATCAATGATAAAAGAATGAATTGATAGAGGGTGTTTTATTTTACTTCTTTCATAAATTTGAATTTTTAATAAAATGCAAAAATTTAAATTTTTGTTTATTTTAAATTAAAATATATTCGATGTTTGAATATTTTAATTATTTTTATTATAAAATGAATATTTATATATTTTAAATATAAAAATCTTTTTTATTTTTCAAAAATTTCTTGTATTTGGGTCTTAAGATTTAAAGACCTGGCGAATTTTTCTGGCGATAATAATTGAAATTTAAACAGATATACTGGTATTCTAATTTTGGAAATTTACTTTTAATTAAAAAAAATAAGATATAAAATTTATATAAATTCAATAAGACAAAATGATATTATTTAAATTATTTGAATTGTGGTCAATAAATGTTTTAATGTGTTATATTTTTCAGTTATTTTGATTCAAAATAAAAATTCATTTTTATTAAATTACGTAAATGATAACTTTATGATTTTATCTTTTATTTTTAAAATTTCTTCCATTTTTTTAAAACATTTTCCTACTTTTCCTAACCTGAAAGAAATGAAAACTAGAAATAAAAACTATTTACAGTTATATATATATACAACATATATAAATAATGTATTTTATAATATAAATAATATTTTAATATGATTCATTTTCAATCATTATTTCCCATTTCAGTATTTAAAAAAGATCACATTTTGTAATTTGAACAGGTTTTAATTTTATTAAAAGAAAATATTTGATAAAATATATATTTTTCATGTTTTAAACAATATTTTAAATATTAGAAATTTCTTTCATTAAAAAATTAATAATTAACGGAATCGGATTAAATCTATTTCTTTAATTTTTACCTTTAAAACATATTAAATTCAAAATCATGAAAATTTTTAAATGGTGTTTATATGATAATATTTAGTTTCCAAAAAAAAAAATGTAACATTTGTATGTTATCTTTATTATAAATACTGGAATTTCATTAATTTACAAATGGATTTTGCACCTCAGTCTAATTTATAAGGAATGGAAAAAAAAAGAAGAACTAGTCGTAATTTAAAATCAAAAAAATCATTTTTTTTTCTTTAAAATTTATATTATTATAGAACAAATGTTTTTCAATAATATTTCCAAATTTATGATTATAAAATTTTGAAAATTGTTAGACCACCACAATTTTTTTGATAAAATATAACATATCTGTGTAAAACATCTTGAAATAAGAAATAAAAGGCTCTAAATGTATTATTATGTATTCAATGATTAATTTTTGGAAATAATATTTCCCAATCTCTCCTAAAAGAACAATCAAATTTTTTTGATTTAAAAAGGGTTATAAAAAAAAAAAAAAACAAAAATTTTTGAATTTAAATTTTGTTTTTCAAAAAAAAAATTTAATTTTCAAAGAAAGATAAATCTCTATTTTTTATTCAATTATATTTTAACAAAATATTAAATTTTTCGCTCTTTTTAAAATTAGTAAAAATTTTGTTATTAAGATATTTTTTTTTTTTTTTATATTATGTTATAATAAAATATTTTATTAATTATTGATTCTGAAATCATTTTCACATATTATTTTTATTTTTCAAGATAATTTTTATAAAATTTTTTTTAAACAATCTCCAATTTATATAAATATATCAATTAAATAAAATAATTTAAAATTGTCTGTTTAATATATTCATCTCATATTTATAAAACAATACTATTTTTTTTCTATTTTTGTATAAAATTTTATTTTTTAATGTAATGAAATATTGTTCATATATATAAATATAAACATTTATATATATATACCTTTTTCTATTCTATGTTCTTTCAAAATTTTGTATTTTTTTATTTTTTTTTATATCATTGTATATATTTATATTTTCGGCAATTTGGATTCAGTTGTCTTTAAAAAAAAATTTTTCGATTTTGAAATTTTTTTTATTTCATGGTATAAACATTTTTCTAAATATTTCAAAAAAATTGAAAAAATAAATTTCTAATTTTGTATGTTTTAAAAATCATATTTCAAATTCCTATTAATTATAATTTATTTTGAAATATTTTATTTAAATGTGAATGAAATATATATAAAATTAAACATAGAGCAATTTTGATTATTTTTTTTAAAAAAAAAATTTTTTAAATATTAAAAAATCAATTTCATTTTTGGATAAAAAAATTTTTTTTATTTTTAAAATTCCTTTTTTAAAATATTTATTGTATTTTATAAACAAATTTTTAAAAAACACCATAAAATTATTCAAAAAAATTGATTTTTTAATTATAAGATTTGTAAAATTAAAAAATTTTTTTCAAACTTGGATTTAAAATTGTGGAAATGATTATTTTTTCAGTTTTTAAAATTTTCTATTTGTATTTTTAAATATTTTAATTGTTGAATGTCTTTTTCATTTCAGAAAAATAAATTAAAATTTTCTATTATTTCTTTTTATAATATAAGCATTTTTTTTGTGCAAATAATGTAAAATATTACAACCAAAATTAAAAAAAATGTATCTTTAAAAATAACTATCTAAATGAATTGAATCATGATTTATAAAAATTTTTATATTGATATTTTATTTACCTAAATACATTTTTTTTTTAAATTTTTTTCCTTTTGGTTTTTTTTAAATAAGTTATCAAATTTTTTGAATTCTTGATTTTTTATAACTTTTTTTTTCTAAATTTTTATTTTATGCATATATTTTCAATTTTTTTTTTTAAAATTTTAAAACATTTTATTTTCTCTTTGAAATGTTGATTAAAATAAAGGTTAATTAAATGTTTTATTTTTGGAAAATGTTTTTGTTAAAAAAAATTTTTCCTAATTCTCAAGGCTGCTTAATTTTTTTTAAAAATTTTTTTATATGTTAAAATCAATGTTTATTAATTCAAAAAATAAACTTAATTTCATTTTAATAAAAAAAATGCTTCTATTTCAATTCTTTTAATTAAAATAAATTTTCTTGTAATTCTTTTTTAAATTTAAATAATTTTTCAAAAATTTATTCCATAAAAATTCAAAATATTTTTTTTTTTTATTAAAATTAAATTATATGAAAGAAATATTTTTCATTTTAAATATATTTTAAATATTCTGTAATTTTTCATTTTTATTTTAAAATAATTTTTCTTTCTCAATTTTAAAAAAATTAACTCATATAAATAAATATATAAATATAAATATATATTTTTTTTATTTGATAATTACATTTTTTCAATTTTGTTTTTTCAAAAAATATTTTTTTATATTTTTTTTTTTTTTTTATATTTTAATTCTTTATATATTATTTATAAAAATATAATATTATATTCATTCATTTTCTATATAAATATATATATTTATAAGAATTTTCTTTTCCTTAATATTCTGTGTTTTAAACAAATATTTTTGAAATATATTCAAACTTTTTTAAAACAAAACTTTTCCGCTGTTTTCATTATATAAATAAATTTGTCTTCAATTTAAAATTTCAAATATATCAAATTTTAAATTTGATTTGTTACCAGGTAAATATTTTAAATTTTTGCTCTTTTATATTTTTTAATTCAATATCATATATATTTTATATATATAAATAATATATTATAAAATATAATAAAACTCCATTAATCAGAGATGAAATTAAATTTCTTAAAAAGGAAAAAAGATATTTTTTTCATGTGTTACTAAAATGTTATAAATTTTAAATATTTAATTTAATTTTTAAATTCAATATTAAAAATTAATTAAATTAAATCAATGAACTTTAAATATGCAAATTTTTAAATAAATGCATTTATATATTTATATAAATTTTCAATATTTATAAATTTTAAAAAAAATTAAAAAAAAGGTAAAATTTATTATAACCCGAATATCAAAAAATTCAACTTGTTTATTTGTAAACATCTCTTTAAATGTATATAAATGTTCTTTTTAATGTTCATTAATATTTAAACAAAAATTTTAAATGAAATAAGAAATAATAAGAAATTTAAATATTAAGTTTATATTAAATTATTTATGATATATCGTGTGCAATCTATTTCTTGAATTCGAATATTATATACATATACATTATTATTGTTTCCGATTATAAAATTTAAATTACTTTAAATTCAAAGTTCTTTCTAATTGTATATAATTTTCTTTCAATTAAAAACATTGAAAAGATAAAAATATTTTTTGATCTATTCATGATCTAATTTTTTATTAAATTTTTAAAATAAATATGATTTTCTTCAAAAAAATCTTTCCAAATAATGATTTTTAATCCTTCTTTATTTGTTCAAAAAAAAGTTTTCATATTGAGCCTTAAAATTTAAATTTTTGTTTGTAACAATTGATTTGTTTTCATTTATGTTTTATATTTAATTACATATATATATATTTATATAAATTTAAAAGGGCATATTTTTTTATACATTTAACTAAATATTTTCAATATAAAATTTTAAATTATGTAACCAAAAGATTTACAAAAAATTTTATTAATTGTAAAAATTTTTCTTAAAAAAATTTGTTTTTTTAAAATTATTTTTGGAAAAAATTTAATAATCCTTAAAAATTTTTTTCATGATTTTTAATCTCTATTTTGAAATTTTTAAATTTCATTTTTTTTTATTAATTTTTTTGTTAAAAATATTTTTCCTTTATTTTTATTTTATTTTTTTTAGGGTTATTAGCAGAATTAACTTTATTATCCAGTATAAAATGAAATTATGATTTAAGCTGTATAAACATAAATTTAATTGTTTGTAGTTTGACGTTCAAACTTGTTTTTTCAAACAGTGATTTCATCTTTTTAAAATAAATATCTTTTTAATCATTATATTGAAAACGTTGTCATGATTCTTTAACATTTTAAAATTGATATATTTAAAGCTATATTTTATAACCTTTGATTATATTTGTTTTAAAAAATATTCTATTTAAATATTTATATATATATTAATAATAAATTTTCAATTTATAAAATCTTTTTTAAAATTTTAAAATAAATTTTCTGACATATTTATAACCCGTTCAAAAAATATTTTATATATATTTAATGTATATTCATATATTTAAAATTTCAAATAAATATTCTTTGAATAAATCATACAAAAATTTGTATTTTTTTTTTTACAATATTTAAAATTTTATATATATATTTGGCAGAAAAAAATTCCAAATAAATTCTCAGATAATGTTTCACGGATATATAATATTTTATTTTTAAAATATGTTATGATATTTATCACACAGTATTATATATATATATATATATATATATATATATATATATATATATATATATATATATATATATAGTTTATGCAAATTTAGGTAATCCGTATGGGTAGACCTGAGGAGGATGATATCCAGAGATATCAATGTAAAATTCAGAGCAGATATGTTTGAATAAAAACAGACCACGTTAAGATTCCATGTAATAAGCTATTTCACCATAACCCCTTTAACAGGGTTCTGGATCATCAGACTTTACTTCCAAAAGCTGAAATGAAAAATGAAAAAAAAAAAATTCACACGTTTTTTACGGACCTCATCAAGTATACGTAAAATTAACGAAGTGAGGAAGTGAGGTGGGAGAGAGGATATGAGTGTGTCATATGTATCATTTTAGTTTCCTATTTTAACCCCAGTGTGTCGGCTGGATGTTGCTCAAATTTAACGCGTCTCGTCTCTAGATATAAGATGGCTAAGGGGTGAATGATAAGAACGACATTAAAGGAAGACGTTACAACAACCCCAATAAATTACACGACAGGTTTCATTCAAATTCTTAGACGCTGTCAGTTCGCGTTACTTTAACGTGCATATTTGGGAGGTTAAGGTTTGATAAATATCTAAATGTTTAAAACAATCTACGAAGAAATTAATTTGAAATTCGGTGGAGTTTTTGGGTATTTTCTATGAAAACAGTCGATTGGAAAATCCATAGACAGAACATTGAAAAAAGTAATCCATTTTATATTTAGTAATTTTTTTTTCCACTAAAACTTTTATCTTATAGCTTGTTAGGTTGACATCTATTCGTTTTATTTTTGTTCATTAAAGTAAACTCGTGATTGTTTTTGATTTTTGTTCATTAAGTAAACTCGTGATTGTTTTATGTATCCAATTATCAACAGTTATTCCCATTTAAATAATTTTATTCTCTGAATGGGGTAGTATATTTCAATCTCAATTAAATATATTTATATATATTTTTCTTTTGTGCTATTTAAAATTCACTTATATTGGATAATATTCATATAAATATTGTTTTATATGTTTCATAATCAACAAAAATTTTTTCTTTTATTTATTTCTTATCTACACATGTCTTAAAATGTTTGTACAATTTTACCTGGGTTTATTTATATTTATATACAGTTTAAATATACATATTTACACTTTATTCAAACAAAATGATATATATGTGTTTTCCATGGTTTATCATATACTTGATCTGTAATGTTTATAGTACATCCAATGTCTTCATTTCTTTTTTTTAATCTTATTTCATTTTATACACATCTCAATATTTATCAAACCATTTCTTATATCCATATATATTTTTTGTTTCCTATATAAATATTGGATATATTTACATATACACATATACATACACATCTTTTCTGTTACATAAAACAATATATAAATTTAATGATTCGTAATGGTCCTTTTTTAAAAAAAAAAAAAAAACCTTGTATATTTTCTAAACTATATATAATTTCCACATATGTATGTATTTATATGGCGAATATCTTTACAAATATGAACATAATAATTGTATGTTTCTCCTATGTCCACCTTCATCCATTTTCTGAGTGATAACACCATTTTCTAATTTTCTTCCTTTTCTATAAAAACATAAAAAAAATCCTTACCTATTTTTTATTTTGCAACATTGGTTTGTTTTAAAATTTATAATTCATATATACTTGATTTTAATGTGTTGAAAAAAAATAAATATATTTTTTCGGAATATACATAAACTATAGTATATCTTTTTCTTTTTTTAAATTTAAATTATATTTGTTGAAGATTAAATTTCTTATTTATAAGTTTTGACATTAGCAACTGGAGAGTCTTTTTGTGTTTTATAAGTATATATTTTCCATTTATTCATGAATTTATTTAATGGTTTTAATAGAATTAACCTCTCAATTCGAAATTCACTAAAAAAAAAATTTCTATTGTTTCTATAAATTCTATGTCTTGATTTTCAAATTGGTCCCAAAAAGATAAATTTTTCGATTCCCATTTTAATTCAAATTCCTGTTAAAAAAAAGGAACCCCTCAATCTTGAATTATTTAACAACTAAATATATTTTTATTTTAGTAAATAACGGCCATTCATTTTTGATCCAATGAAAATGGCAATCTTTTGCTTTTAAAATATTATATATACTTTTAAAAATGTATCCTATTTTTTAAATTCGATATATATAAAAATATATTTTTTTCTTTTGGATCTCCAAAATAAAAATTGTTTTTGTTATTTTTAAAATTAAAGTTAATTCTATCAATAAATCATTTAAAAATATTAGAAGGAAAAAATTTCAAATATTTTTGTATTCCTGAGAGTTAAAATAAATTGTTAAAAAAATGCAGAAATAAACCTTATCTATTTAAATTTGTTATTTAAGGTTTTATTAGAAAATATGCTTTGTTTATTGATCATGAACGGATTTTTGCGGGATTCATTTAAATATGGGAAATTCTATATATATATTTTTGAATTTTTAGTTTCCCAGGTTTGACAAAAATTCAGATATGAATGTTTTTATCTCTTAAGCCAACTTTTTTTAGATTTGAAAATTTAAAATCATTAAATTTCAAATTAAAGATTATGTAAACATCTGATTAAGGTTGGTCTATATATTTATTAAGCATGGCATATTTTAAATTTTGGTTTTGTCTCCCAAAGAATATTATTTGAGCATTGAAAACTTCAATCAATTTAAACCGATATTTTCATTGTTGGACAAAAATAAAATAATATTTATTTTGATAAATTAAACTTTATACATTATTGGACTAAGCAAATGAATAAAATAATTTTAATTCAAATTTGAATACAATTATTTTAAATTTTTATCAATTTTAAAAATATGGAAAATGTTCATTTTTAAACCAAAATATTTATAAAACCCATTTATTTAATAAAAAAGTAAATAAATGAAATGAAAAAAAATTTTCAAATGATAAAACTCAGGATACAGGTATACAATTCTATGCAACAATATTTCGAAAATCACATTTGTTTGCAAATTATTTCTTTTTATTTAACTAAAAGGATAAATATTTTTATAATCATAAATTGACATAAAAGGTAATACATTTAAAATTCAAGATTCTAAAAAATATTTTATCAATAAGTTATTATATAAAGATTTTTTTTAATGATGATCCATACATTATTCCTTTCATTTAATCATTTGAATTCGATTTAATTAGATGAGAAAAGCCGAAATTTGCAAATATGTAATAAATAATATAGTCCGATCTATTTGTATCCAAAGAGAGAGGAAATTCTATTATATGAGAAAATAACAATGAGAGAGGAAATTCTTGGATTTTTTAAATCATAGTAAATGAAAATGATAAAAACAACTTAGAAAAATGACAATACTAACAATATCAACGATTATTTTACAAAAAATCTATATTAATCTAAAACATTTACACCAAACATACAAACTTCTTTTCAAATTTTCTAGTTATAATAACTCCAAGAATAAAAATTCCAAAACAGTACCAAAACAGGTTTTTAAAAGAAAAAATCTACATTTTGTTTAAAAATAGAAATAAAAAAATGATATTAAAACAATATAAAAAATGATATCTAAAATGGATAACCATCTCTATTTCAATATAATTGAAAAAAAATTTATAACTACGATTTTTTAGGCTTTAAAAAGAGAAACATTTTATTTACCATTAACATCCAATGAAATTTATGAAAAACAATAATTAAACATTATAACCTGCGATAAATAAAGTCTTAAATCTAAGAAATCTTGTGAAATGATGACAATTTTTTTTTCTAATGTGTTGATAAAACCAATAAAAGTATATATTAAATTGCATGGCATTTTAAATGATTTATTTGAAATTGAAAACTGAAATTATTATGATAATTTTTCTATGAATCTTTCGAATGTCCAATGTTATCCAAAAAGGGTCATGCATATTATCTTTATAAAATTGTAAAATGACTTGTATAAATGATTTTAAATGAAATTTTCTTTGAAATTAATGAATAAACATTTTTCGATAGAATCAAATTTTAATAAAATTTTTGCTAGCATAGGTTTTATCTACATTAAAAACAAATTAATTTCCATGTATTTATATATATATTATAAAGTTATATTATGTTGAAATATTTATATTTAAATATTGTTTTAAATGAAAAATTGAAAACTGTTCTTATAAATATTATCCAAATATTTCATTTAGCCTGTTTCAGATACAGAATTATTAATCACTATTGTTATGGTGGTTTATTTCATCTATATATATATGTAAATAACACCTTTATTTTCTTTGCATGAATGAATAGGTATAATTGATTAACCCCTAAAACAAAAAAAAAAAATATTTAGTTAAAATAGCTTTCCTTTGAAAACCATTTAACTTTTATAAAAATACTTTTCTTTATTTCATTTTAATAAATTTTGTAATACATTAATGCTAAAACTTATAAAAATTTTCAAAAAAAAATTATCCAATTTTTTTTTTCTTTCTTTTAACACTTTCAAAGATACTTTATAATACTGGCAAAAAAAATATTGATCCGTGATATAAAATTTTGTCTTTTGTAAAAATATAAAAAAAAAAAAATTTTTATAGCGAACTTCAGGATTGAGGAATTTCAAATTCGAATTAAGATATTCTATTAATAGGATGACGTCCTATTTTTTAATATCAATTTTAAACTATTTAAAATAAATTGTAAATATTGATTATTAAGGTTTAAAATTTTAAAACAAAAGTTTTAAAATGGTTTCCTAAAGAAAGAAAGTGTGAGAAAAAATTTTAAAATTTTTCAAAAAAAGTTTCCAAAATAAATATTCCATCGTTATTATATATATATAAATATTTTAATACAAAAAAAATTTTTTTTATATAAAAATGAATATTTTCAATAAAGTACCAGCAAAAAATGTTTTAAAAAATAAAATGCAGTCAATAATTTTAATTCTAATCTAAAAAACAAAATATCTATAAAATCCTGACATTTGCTTGGCTTTTAAATAAAAATAAAATTTTAAAAAATGCAAAAATTTTCCTCATTTCTAATATCACAAAAATTTATCTGTCAAAAAAGTTTATTACATTTAAATCTTATAAAAAGAAAATACATTGAGATTTAAATGATTTTTGTTTTTATTTTTGCAATGTCGATTTTCAATTTCATTTTTTTGTTTTTTTTTAACAAAAAAAAAAATTTCACTTTTGTTAAATTATTTGATGTCTTTTTTAAAAATGTTTCTCTGAAAAATAAATTTTTTAAAAATATAAAATCAAAACAAAAAAATAGATGTTGTCAGATAATAAATAAATTTCATTTAAATAATTTACTTTATTCGTTTTGCAACTATCTATTTTAAAAACTTTAAAATTAACTAAAAATTTTAGTCTTGAGTTTAAATTTTTAAAAATAAATTAATTCTTTTTTATTAATGTCAATCTCATTGATATTGTTTCTAATAATTTGGGTAAAATTGTGGTTTTCTGCTTTGATTCAGCAAAATTTCATTTTGTCCTTTTTAAAATATATTTCCTTTTCTTATAAATTTTTAACTTTATTTTCATCATTTCTCTTAATTTTCCCTTGATTCTCCATTCTGTCTCATCTAAATAAGAAATTTCCATCATTTTCTTTCATTTAAATAATACATAATGTTATTTAAAAATTTTCACCAATTTTGCTTTAAAATTATTTTTCATTTTCCTATTTCCCCATTTTCATTCTTTTTTACATTTTATCCATAATTGCATTTAATTTCTTCAGTTGTCCTTAAAAGGCTAAAAAAATTTAGATAAATATGACCTTTAAAACTTTCCAAAATTTATCCCAACTAATATTAAGGTTGTAAAAAAGAAACTTGTTTGAAAAACCGTCTTTATATAAATTAACAAATGAAAACATATTGGTTCACTCAGTATAAATGAATGGGGAAAATAAAAAAAAATCTTTACTCTTCAATTGACCATTATCCAAATTTTTAAAAAATATGTGTATTTAAAATTAAATTTCAAACTTATCTAGGAATTCTAAATAAACTTGTGATCAAAATTTAAAACATATTGAACTATTTTTACTATTTATCAAAAAACATCTTCAGATTTCTTTCTTTTTTACTCAGTAGTCTTCTTCAGAATTCATGAGTAAACCTGTTCCATTTATCAAATCTTTCCATGCTTATATCAGTTATATTGTCTAAAAGAAAAATAATAATTTTACTAAAGTCTCAAAATTTAAGACAATTGACAATCCATTCACAAAACTTGAAGTCAGAATCACATTCCTATACTTTCTCAATGGAAGATATTGGAAAAATTAATAAGAATTTTTGTTAAACAATTTTAAAAATTGACATAAAAAAAACCCTTATATAGGTTCTTATCTTATGAGTTGAAAATGGAAAAATTCAAAGATATTTATTGAACATCAGGAAATATTATATATGAATTTATATAAATATATATAAATATTTATAAATATTAATAATGAAATAATTTTATTTATATTTTTTTTTTTTTTATAATCATTTCATATATATTATTAAGGCATGTTTAAGACAAAATTTAATAGTATAAAAATTTTTGAGAAAAGAAAAAATTTTAAGATCAAGAACAAAAAGAAAATTAATTTTCTGACAAAAGATAATGATTGCATTGCAAACAAAAAGACTTGTTTTATTTTAATTTTCAAACAATTTAACAAGGACTGGAAAAATCAGTTTAAAATAATATTTTAAAATTTTAGAAATTGAAAAAGATTTTCCAATTATAAAATTACAAGAATGTCCCTTATCTAGATAAAGTTTGTAATTTTAACAAATTCAATTTGTCTAAAATCTAAATGAAAAAAGTTGTTATTTAAAATCATTGTCCATTTAATTTGCAAAATGAAATTCGCAAAATAATTTAACTATTTTATCCTTTAAAAAAAATTTTTATATAAGATGAGAAATACAATCAACTATATATTCAATTTCTGATCGGAATGTTTAAATCCATTTTTCTCATTTTCTGGTCTGAATTCTCTTGTTAATCATTTTTTAAAAGTTTGTCAACAAAAAAAACCAATATGTTTCTTCATTTTCTTCCCCAATGCTTTTAAGATTTTCAAATTAGAAATTTTAAAAGGGTAGGTTAAAAGCAATAAACAAATCGTCACAAAAGCATTTCCATTGCTTGGCAAAATTTAAAATGAAAAATAAATGAAAAATAAGTCTGTTCCTAAGATTAAAAGAAAGCATTTAAGAATAAATAAAAAACCTTAGAAACTATGTATAAAATGTACTTATTTAATGAAAAATAATAAAATATATATTCCTGTGAAAAAGACATTTTCGAAATATAAATTTTATATTAAGCAAAAAAAAATAAATAATTGCAGTTAACATTTTAACAAAAAATATTGATATAAAAAATTCATATAATATATTGTAATCCAAATCGTCATTAAACAATATCATATGAATGTCAAAATTTTAAGATTGTGTTTTTTTACTTATTCTGTCATATAAATATGGGTCTATATATTTAATTATCTGTTCACAAAAAACATTATTTTAAATTTACATTTTTTAATCTGAATTTTGATTTTTTTTTATGATTTTATTTATATTGTGAAAATTTTGGAGCGAATAAATATATATATATATAAAATATATATATAATTCCAAATAAATGATGTATGTGAAATATAAGAGGTTTTTTCTATGAGAAAAAAACATTGAATCAAATGAATGAATTTGTATAAATTCCGTATTTAACATAAATCCAATAAATTAGAAGGAATTCAAAAAAATGTTTTTTGTTGATGGATTCAGATATGTTTAGACTGAAAATGATAGGGGAAATAAACTCAATATATATATAAACAAGTTTTTATACTTTTCAGTATTTTCTGTTGGAATAAATACAGAATAAAATATTTTATATTTAGTTATCAATTTATAATATATCCATATAGAAACATTACATTCCGAATTGGAATTTCTATATTTATAATGAATGCACAGTCGAGACTTCTTGCTGCAACAGTAGGATTCAAAAATGTGTTTCATCAATGCAATCACGATAAAGAAAAAAACTCACCAATATTTATGGCAAATATTTGAGAAATTTAAGATAATTTCAAGATTTTTTAAATTTTGATGAAGGTTAAAACTTGAAACATTTCCAATAAATTTTTGTTTTTGTTTCTGAATTCTATCTAGCACATTTATATATATATAAATATTATATTTTATATACATATATATATATATATATTTTGCATTCTCAAAATTCAACATTTTTTCATTTATAAATTCATTGATTTTTTATCTTTTATTCGTTTTGAATTTTTAATTTTTTTCATTAAAATAAACCCAAAATCAATCTTTTCAAAGAAAATTGAATCTCAAATTTCCAGATTGCATTATATGTTTAAATTTAAAAATTAAGATGTTGGTTTAAATTTAATATATAAATTTATTATATACATATATATATTTTGAAATATCCTATGTTTTATAAAATTTTCATTGAAATAACAAAATATATATTTATTCATATCTTTTTAATTTAACCTCTCATATTTTTTTTTTTTTATTAAATATAAAATAATGTTAATAAGTTATTTTATGAATAGGTCCTGAAGATGGTCTACTAGACCGAAACGTCCGACGTTGACATTATATTAACATTTTTGCAGCATAATTGCATATTAATGTTTTTGTTTGTTTTTTCCGTATATTTTTAATTCATATATATATATATATATATATATATATATATATATATATATATAGATGTCAAATCATTCATACAAAATAATAAATTAGTATAGTTATTTATATTAAAATTAACAAAATCTCTTCGCTAACAAAATTTTCAAAAACATTAACCTACCAAATTTGGAAATATGAATGTTATGAGCCATGATTTTTTTTTTTTCATTATATAAGTAGTATAATTCAATTTCTTTAATATGAATGTATTCGACTGTAATAATGATATATATTCATATAATGGCATTTATTTGCAAAGAGACGTATATTGTTAAAATATCCTTAAATAGGTTGCCGTTATATCGATTAACCAATTCTGACATTTTCATCTAGTACATTTCATTGATCTATATATTTTTTTGTAAAAAGATTTCGATATACAGAAACACTATCCCATTACTAAACCGTTTTTCGCTCCATATTGGTTTAAACAACCCAATTTTTTTTACTTGTAATCATTCTTTTTAAATATTAATATATATGATCCCAATTATAAATTCCATTGCATAAGGTCTTTTTAATTTTTACAAGCTTTCGTCTGTTCCTACAGACATTATCATAAATGGAATAAAATAAATTGTTCTTTTTTTTTACTTTTTTAATTTAAATTAAAAATTACAAAATTCTAACGCAATTGTTTTTTTTCAAATATTTATGAATGTGAGACATTACTGTAATTATTGAACAATATAGTTCATGCCATATTCACGGAAAATCTACCAGTAAAAAAAAGAATTCTCTTATTAATATATTTGTACAAAAAAACGCACAACCTTAAAATTTAAAATTCAAACTCAGCGTTGCGACTGCACGTTCCAAAACAATAACACATTTCTCATAGTATTTTTTTCGGATTACATCTCTATTTTCGTTGTCCTCTTATTACCGAGAAGTAAAAACAAGAACAAAATCTATTTCCATACCTGAGGATGTCTGTAGGAACAGACGAAAGCTTGTAAAAAAAAAAAAAGACCTTATGCAACTGGAATTTATAAACAGGGATCATATCATTCATATACAGGTTCGGGGTTTGTGTATCTTATTTATATTGTTTGCGAAGATGTATTCTCGCCATTTAAATCATTAACCTCTATATTTGTTTTTTTTGTATGAATGATTCATGAATTTATAAATTATAATTGTACCTTTTAATTGAAATATATATATATATATATATATATATATATATATATATATATATATTGTATCAACATTTTTTTAATTTTTTATTATAAATAGTCATCGCTAGTGATATCTTTTTATGTGTAGTAGATTCTTGAATACTCTTGAAAGACCCTTCATGTAAACTATCAGATGTAAGTGGATGCTATAGCCATCAAACCTGTGCTGATAAAGCACTTTCTCGGACAATGTAGAATATACTTTAGGTGGTCAGGTGTACGAACGGATCTAGATCTTCCACCGATCCTGTCTTAGCAACGCGACGATTAGCAGCAGTAAAGATTGGATAACTCGGCTGCCCTCAATCTAGAAACGCAATCTGACACAGTCACACAGACTCGCGTTCATTACCATTCGCGCGTCAGTATGTAAAAAATCATATCTGCCTGCTCACGATATAAATATCCTGTCATTGTTAAACGGAACGCTTCTCAGTTAACTCACTACTAGACACGTTAAACGTTGAAGACAGATTAGCCACAAATATACACGAATGACAAATGTAACACAATCTATATGTCAACATAGCGAAATCTGCCGTAAACTTAAAAAAAAAACAAAAAAAAAACGAAGGATCTGGCGGAAATATGTTTATATGGATGTTTGTCCTTGTTTGGGGGTGAGGAACCCTCTCCCAGAGTTTGTAAGTATATTTTTGATACATCCTGTATATATATGACGTGACAATATTTCGTGGCTCACTTAAGAGGATCGCGCGGCTCACTAGTATGCCGCGGCACCGTCGTTTAAAAATCACTGACCTAAACGCAACACAATTGTTATGAACTGATTACATTTACTGTTCCTACGATCCTAAGAGAGAAACAGGAGAAATAAAAAAAATTAAAAAATCTTAATAAACTTGGAAACGATTCTCTCGAAACTGTAGTTTGCTGGATTGAAATCTTGTTGAAAAAGAAAAATTGTTAGACACACGTTAATAAGTTTGATTGTTGCTTGTTTATTGAACCTTCCTAAGCTGAAAATTAAACAGCCTCCGGCGCGAAACGAAATTCATCTGAAGAAATTAAAA
>CAHIKZ030002134.1:250000-292500 GCA_903632075.3 Acanthosepion pharaonis | reverse complement strand
GATAGTCTGTTTTTGTTGCATGAAAAAGTTCAAAGCACCAACTAACTCGTGTATACGAGACGCGGAATCGAAAATCGCGCTGCAGCTCGTAACGTCACACATGACCACGCGAGAGTGAAAACGAGAAGTATTAAGTATGGGAAACCGTTGGTATAAACCAAAGGCTTCTGCTATTAATCATAGGCATTAAAAATATTTGTGTATATTCCATAGTTTATTTTGTTCAGGTCTATATTATTTAATGAAACATGCATATATATATATATATATATATATATATATATATATATATAGGTTATTTTTATAGATAGGTCAAATTATAGTTTAAAAGCATTAATTCGACGTTATTAACCAGACACTTCCTCTGTAGCTAAATTGTATAACACGACAGGCTATATGACGATTCCCTGAAGGATTCAGGTTCGATCCCTTTCAGAGGACAAGCATCTTCTATGAAATTTCTCGGATATTCACACCGGTAAATATTGCTAATACTATTTATTAAAAACAGAACATTTAATTAAATGTTTGTATATGTAAAAATAACATGTAGGCAATAGATATATTAAAATAATTGTCGGACATAGTCCATTTCATAATATATATATATATATATATATATATATATATATATATATATTACAATGAATCATTTATACAAAAAGTAGATTAGTAAAGTTAATGATATAAAATGGCGAAATCCTTTCGAAACAATATCTTAAAGTTGCATTAACCTACAAAGACAAATTATTACATGCGACACAAATTCCAGCCTGACCAAAACAAATCTATAATTGATTTATTATGATTTCCATAAAGTGCCACTACCATTTGTCAAGAATCCGACAAACCTTTCACATCCAGTGTAGCAGACACTGATTTTTTCTTTGAGAATGGTATCTTTTGTGATCGCCCACAGTTTTATGGTACCAATCTGTCCAGCGTTAGACCAATCAGAGACCGGACAATAAAAGGCGCCACCCAAGCTGGTACCTATGGCTGACATCCTAAACAATCTATCGATTTACAACAAAAACATTTATAAGTGATTTACAATTCAAAAATTAAATATTTAAAACAAAAAAAAAATGTCAGAGACAACACAAAGAACTTCGAAAGAAACATAGAATAATTTGATGCCTTCCCTAAAAAAACTCAAAGAAGATATAATTAAAATAAACATGTCACATAATGTATTCACCCAAAGAAGAGTGAACAAGGTAAAATAGATAAAAAGATAATAAAAAAATATTTCGAGCTAAGGAAGAAGTTAGGAGTAAGTCAGTGGAAAAAAAAACAACAAAAAAATAACTATAGACTGGTTCCGCAAACAAAAAACCAACATAATTTCCAATTTATATAGCTATATATAAAAGAATTCTACCTTTCTATAACATAACCCATGCTAGATAAGGCCAACTCCTCAGCTCGAGAAAAATAAAAAAAATAGACACTAGCGTAATAATTATTAAACACTCCCGAAAATCACTGTTATTCCACAATGAAGACACATGAAGAAAGAAAGAAGGAATATTTGACACTGCAATGGGAAGTTTTGATGGTGCAAGAGCTGTGCGATTATCGGTATCCATTTGCTACGCAAAGTAAGTAAAATAATCGATAAAAATGTATATAGATCACTACAGAGACAACGGTCTCATGTTCTTAAGAAGCTGTAACAAACATAACACAGACAAAACAAGAAAACAAATTAAAATTTTTTTTTAATAAGGGATTCAATATAGGCATAAAAACTAACCTAAACGAAGTACATTTTCTAGATATCAGCTTCAACCTAATAAAACCATACATATAAACCATACAGAAAACCCAATGATAACCTAATATATATACACGCGTCATACAACCACCGCCATAAATAATTAAGCAGACACCACAATCAATTAACGCCAGGCTTTCCAACAATTCTTCCAGTGGGACTATATTCAACGAAACCAAGAAAGACTATGAAGCAGGTCTAAAGAATAGTGGACTTTTTAATTTATATTAAGTTTACAGTAAGACAAATACTTTGTTTCAAATTTAGTTTTAAATATCTCAAAAACATCCTGAATTGAGGAAATCGATTTTATTTCAAGTTGAAGTGAGAGGTTTCTGGAAGTGAGGTTTTGAAGTTCCGTGCAGTTTGTGATTTGAAGAACTCAGTTTTCTGTCTGAATTGGATTTCAAAAAAAGTCGGTCTTTCAATGGAATTGGACTTATATCATATCAGATGTAAGGTTTTTCAAATTCTATATTGGTTAATTGATTGAAATTCAATATTATTTCTTTAGAATTATCATTACTGTTTTCTAAGCTTGACCAGAGGTCCTTTTTTAGTTTTAGGTCAATTAGCCATCCACAGTAATATATTAAGTGAATTATGTTACTCTTTTAGCTCATTAACAAGTCTATAGTTTTGTTTGTTTGTTGTTTTTAACTCTGATTCTGTCTCTATGTTCAATTTTGGCGAAAAATTACGGATTAAATGTAAAAAAATTCGATTTATTTGTGTTCTTCCTTCCTTTCACCCCCCCCACTTTTTTTTAGCTTGGCGTTTGTTTGTTTGTTTCTTTCTTTCTTTTCATTAGCTTGACGTTTTCTACCTTCCTTCCTTTCTTTTTATTAGCTAGGCATTTTCTTTCTTTCTTTCTTTTTATTATCTTAGCATTTTCTTTCTTTCTTTCTTTTTATTAGCTTGGCATTTTCTTTCTTTCTTTCTTTTTATTAGCTTAGCATTTTCTTTCTTTCTTTCTTTCTTTCTTCCTTTCTTTCTTTTTATTAGCTTGGCATTTTCTTTCTTTCTTTCTTTTTATTTGCCTAGCATTTTCTTTCTTTCTTTTTATTAGCTTGGCGTTTTCTTTCTTTCTTTTTCTATTCTTTCTTTCTTTCTTTCTTTCTTTCTTTCTTTCTTTTAATTAGTTTGGTATTATCTTCCTTCCTTTCTTTCCTTCTATTATCTGGGCGTTTTCTTTCTTTCTTTTCTTTTATTTTTATTTATTTTTTAATTTTTCTTTCTTTTAAAATTTTATTTATTTTTATTTTTTCTTTCTTTTTATTGGCGTATTCTTTCTTTCTTTCATTTTTCTTTCTTTCCATTAGCTCGTCTTTTTTGCGTTCGTTTCTTTTCAAAAATTATTTTAAAATAAATCTTTTAATCTTTCCATTTATTAGCTTGGAGTTTTCTTTCTTTCTTTTTATTGGCGTATTCTTTCTTTCTTTCTTTCTTTCTTTCCATTAGCTTGTCGTTTTTTTCGTTCCTTTCTTTCTTTTTTTTAAGTCTTAATAACAATCTTTCTTTATTCCTTTCTTTCTTTCATTCTTTCTTTTAATTAGTTTGGCGTTTTCTTCCTTCCTTTCTTTCCTTCTATTAGCTTGGCATTTTCTTTCTTTTCTTTTCTTTTCTTAGCTTGGCGTTTTCTTTTTTTTCTTAGCGTATTCGTTCTTTCGATCTTTTTCTTGGTGTATTTCTTCCTTTCTTTCTTTCTTTCTTTCTTTCTTTTCATTAGCTTGGCGTTTTTTCTTCTTTCTTCCTTCATTTTCTCCTTCATTCTTTTTTTTTAATTTCTTTTTTTCTCCCGTTACTTTTTCTGCTTTTCATTCCAATTTTCTTTTCATTTTTCTCTATCTTTTCTATAATTCATGAAATATTTTCATTGCATTATTCATTAAGTTGCTTTTTTTCCCTCCTTTACTCAGTTTCTCATCAGCAAACAAAATACCATATATATTTATGAAAAAACCTATATACACACCCATTGGCTCTTCTCGTCACCGGGCATACCGGATAAATATTTCCCGCCAAACAAACCAATTCACTTCCTTCGAACAATCCCTCAACAAATCACCGATCTATTTGTTCAACAAATGCTGGCAGATGGCCGGCGGCCGACGGCTATCGGGCAGAATGAACGGGGTCGATAAAAAAAAAAATATTGACGTCGGCAAATGTTTTGGTGGATAGAAAATAAATCCAAGTGAATTCTTGTTAAATCTTTTGGTACAATTACTTCTTGTTCTTCGCAAATGAGTCTTGAAATAATTGAAGTAAAAATTAATAAAAAGAAAGAAAGAAGAAATAGACAACAATACGAAGAACAAAGGAAGAAAAAAAAGAAGAAAAAGAAGTATAGACAGAAAAAAGTTTAGGAATGTCTCGATTAGTGTGGATAATGTATATAAACGGTAACTATAAAAAGAATCAATTTTCAATTACTATCACTAAACTGAAGAATGTTTTACCGCACTAATCGAATAATATGTATGTACTAATCGAATTTTGGTATATAAAAATTTTAGCGCGCCAATGGAAAACGCGTTAATCGAGGGATGCTTGTATAGAAACAAAAAAAAGGAGAAAATGAAGAAAGAAAAGAACAAAATAGAAAAATGTAACAATTAAAAAAGAAGAAAAAAATATTTCTGTCTTTCTTTCTTTTTCTTTCTTCATTCATTCATTCTTTTCTTTCTTTCTTTTTCTTTCTTTCTTTTTTCTTTCTTTCCGTCTTTCTTTATTTTATTTCTTTCTTCAAGGTGTCCTTCTTTTTATCATTTCTTTTCTTTATAATTTTTCTTTCTTTTTATTATCTTAATTTTTCCTCTCTTTTCATTTGCTTTGTTTCTTTTTTTTCTTTTATTATCTTGGCATTTTCTTCTTATTTTCTTTCTTTCTTTTTTTTTCTTTCTTTCTTTCTTTTTACTTTCTTTCTTTCTTTCTTTCTTTTTTCTTTATTTCTTATTTTCTTTCTTTCTTTATTTCTTAATTTCATGCTTTCTTTCTTTTTATTACTTTTTAATTTCTTTTCTTTGTTTTTATTATCTTAACGTTTTCTTTCTTTTTATTAGCTACGTTTCTTTCTTTCTTTCTTTCTTTCTTTCTTTATATAATCTTGGTATTTTTCTTCTTTTATTCTTTCTTTCTACATTTTGTCTTTCCTTCTTTCTATTACTTTATCATTTCTTTTCTTTCTTTTTATTACATAAACGATTTCTTTCTTTTTATTATCTTGGCATTTTCTTCTTATTTCCTTTCCTTCTTTCTTTTTATTATTGTTATATACGGTACCTCTGAACACTTCTGGGTATGTCCCAATCCTCATAAATACGTTGGGAACTATTGTAAGTGTGTGTGTGTGGGGGGTAATATGGTGTCTAAGTAGTCCACCACTAGCAGTGGTTTACCTACTCCACGCCGCTGGCGAGTATTGTATTTTGTTAATCTTATAAAGATTACCATTTTATTTCCAATCTCCATTTGGTTATTCCTCATTCAGTAACCCTTTTTAGGTGACAGCAGCAAGAAAGACAGAAAGACAGACAGACAGACAGAAAGAAGTGTTTAAAGTTTCCTTTCAACACCTTTCAAAGAATGGTCAATTCCCTTTAGATCGCGTGGAAAGAAGGGAAAAGACAGTATTTGGTTTCCATAAAGAAAGAAAGAAAGTGTTATATACCGTACGTATGAAAACTGATGGATATGTCCCAGTCCTCATAAATGCATTGGCCACTATAGTAAGTGAGGGTAATATGCTGTATAAGTAGTTCACTACTAGCAGTGGTTTACCTACTTCACGCCGCTGGCGAGTATTGTATTTTGTTGATGTTATAAAGATTATCATTTCATTTCCAACCTCTGTTTTGGTTATGTCTCATTCAGTAACCCTTCATAGGTTAAAAAAATTATTTCTTGAAATAGATAATTTAAAACATGGGAAAATATTTATTTAGCAATAAACCCTGAGTTTAGTAAAATCTAACTTTTAGATTTCTGGTGCCTTTTCTATTTCTTATAAATATTGTCATGTTAAGTTAATAAATTAGTTTTTTTTCTGTTAAAGCGTCGTTCGTTGTTATAAAGGGTGTTCCAATAACTTGGACTGATTTTAAATGTGAATTAAGTTTAAGCATCTAATTTTGTTTTTTTTCAGATTTAACAACTTAATCCTTTGATTTTCAACCATGGAAAAATTAACAATCAAACAACGTGTTAAAGTTATCGAAGCCTATTACGAAAATGGACGAACAAACAGAATTTGAATGAGAAGTTCCCAGGTCTCATTATTCTCGAAACAGCGTTAAAATAAATGGCCAACACGATCGTGCGACTTGTTTTTCTTCCAACACAAATTATCACAAAAGGTGAACCTGAATTTTAAGCCAAACAATTCAATCAGATGAAGGATAGATTGATAATAATATATGCATGAAATCGAGATATTCAGATATATAAAAAGTTTTGACCATTGAATTTAAATATTTGAACGATATTATTTTAATTTATTGCCATATAAATAACATATTCAATATTTTATAAATATATTTTTACCAACAACACTGATTTATTTAATGCTGATATTGGAATCTTAATGAAAGACCCTTTAATCCATTAATCTTTCAGTTTTAGTTAAATATGTACATTTTTATATATATGAATATATAGATATATATGATATTTTTATATACATATAATGGATATGTTCGATATATTATTCAATATTGTTATATTCCATTATATTTATGATTTTTTTAAATGTAGATGGGCCTATCATTTCCTATTTTATATAATATGTTGCGGTTAGGAATTTAATATACTTCCATATTTTAAATTGGTCTTAACTGAGACATGGTAAAAATCATTTATTTTATGAGTTTTCTTGATATGCATTTTTAAAGATATGTCAATTGTAAATTTAATGAATTTAAAATTATTTGTTTTATATATCCCAAACCTTTTTTTCAATTTTTTTTGAATTTTACCCCAAATCTTAAGGCCTCCGAAAGCCAATTGAAAGGGAAATTAAAAAAATTGTTGTAAAAGACAAAAGAGGATAAAAAAAAAAAAAAAAAGAATAAGAGAAAACGATCCATCTGAAGACGTCGATTGACATTATTGAATGGCGAATATCAGGAAACAGGAATATTGTTCTTTGGTAGAAGTAAAAAAATTTTGTCTATTCCAAATAAAGGTATGACCAGCCTTTACCAGTTTTCAACAATAAAGCATGAATTTTCATGTATAATAGTAGATTTTCGGCCAATAACAAATGGAAAACCTTTTTATTTTTTATCTGAATTTCAGGCCAGAAAGTATTTGTTAACAAATTTAGAGGCGATTAGAAATTTTAGTACATTGCCAAATCAAGGGCCAATTTTTTGCAAATCTGTCTTTTGGATTTTATCAAACCTAAAATGCTAATGAGACATTTAACTAAACAGTAAAAAACATTTAAATGAAAATGGTTGAAAATAACAAATGATCAGCTTTTTTTTGTCACGACAGGTTGAACCATGTAAACCTGGGATTTTTTTAAGAGATAAATTTGTTTTTTTTTTTTAGATACTAGAATATAGGGTTGTTGTGGTCTGTTTAAGGCCAGAAAATATTTTGAAGACGAATAGTTTAACAATGTATTTTTAACAGATATATTCAAAACAAGACTGTTTTTTTTTCAATCAAGAGTCATTAAACTTCTATGAGACGAAATTCAAAATCCTCAGCTAAAATTTATGAGAGATTTCATTCATATTGAAAATAATAGGGTTTACCATAACAATGGTTAATTTTTTGACAGTTATCAAAACTCTTGATAATTATGCAAAAGATATTTAATTCGATTTTTTATCCACTGTCGAGCCTTGTCTACCAGGAAATGATAAAACGACATTCAAATTACCCTACAGGAAAAAAAGCGTCAGTATAGTATTTATCAATCCACCCACGAGGATAGAATGTGGCACAAAGTTCATTTTTGTTTGGGTAACCCCGAATCAAATTTATTTAAAAAAAAATAATTTTTTTGAACCCACCTACTAAGGGTTCAGGGTGAACTACCTCCCCGGACGAAACCTTGCCCATCGGCAAAGCTCGTCCGGGTTCCTTTGCTAAATAATGCAGAGAGTTCGACAACGCCGACTCATGAAGCTCACAAAGGCAAATTTTTAAAATTTGATCCTAGCTTCCAAACCGAAAAAAAGTGATCAGTATTGTGTCCTAGTTTTCCTGGGTAAAAAAAAAATAATTATCGGATCTCTAAACAGAGAGACCGAACGAAAGGCGTGGAGGCGGATATTCTGACGTTGAGTTCTTCGCGAATGTGGGCCCCGAAGAGCGATTCGACCCGATGGACCTTAATAAGAACATTTTAGTATCCTAAAATCTAAATGATGTGTGAAAAATGGAAAGTCATAAAATTCTTAAACAGATTTTAATAGAGACATTTTTTAAGTGTTTTTTTTTTTTTCCACCTAAAATTAGATTGTATTTGTAGGTCTCCCATACCAAACAGCCATACGTCTTGCAGTTTTAAAATGAATAAAGGGTACCGCTTTCTTTGTCAACGAGAATTATTAACAGTCTGGTGCGCAAATTCGTTAACCTATCAATTTCACAACAGAATAACGTCACCATATATCTATATCTATATCTATATATCTATATCTATATCTATCTATCTATCTATATATATATAATTATTTTTTATAAAAAAAATTATAACATAAGTATGTTATTAAAATCATATATATATATATATATATATATATATATATATTATATTTTATAAAAAAAATTATAATAAGTAATAATGTTATAAAATCAATATATATATATAATTATTTTTTATTGAAAATTATAACATAAGAGGCGTTATAAAATCATTTTTTTAAACATCATCACTTGATAAGACACAGAGTATATTTGAAACAAAATGGCTATTTTTATATGATTTTATATATATATTATAATTTATAATTTTTTTATAAAAATAATTATATATGCGTATAACTAATATATATTGAGCACTCTTTTATAGAATAGTAATTGTTGGTTATTGAATTCATTCCGTATATACCAATATATATATGTATTGATATATATATATATATATATATATATATATATATATATATATATATATAATATTGATAATCTTATAAATATAAAATTATGTATGTCGTCCGTTAAAAACATTATTGTTTATTGTTTATAAATGAACAGAAAAAAAAAGTTTTCTGGTTGATTTTGAACTTGAACATGTAAAATGTTTCGAAAATAATCGAAGAATTAAAGATCAGAGTCAAAATAAAATAACCTCTGATAAAGTAAATAAAAATAACTAAAAATTTAAAGTGCTGTTACGTAAGTAGAACTTAAACTAACAAACTATAAAGAGACTGATTGAAACCTATTACAATTATGATATTAATATTTTATTTATTTATTTTTTAACTGTATGCTCTTTAGGTTTATTTGTTTATATATATATATATATATATATTTATTTATGTGTGTGTGTTAATGTGTGAAGAAAAATGTTTGTGTATAAATATATATATATATATATATATATATATATAATTATTTATATATTATATGCGCAGTACTTTTTATTTGCGCTCAATAGAATAATCTTAACATATTTGTTTGGATTGATTCTAATGGTTAAATGGGTTCCATTGCACAAAAATCGTCAGACAAACACTGTCGATCGGACAAAGCAGAAACAAAAATCAAACAATACATCAATCAACAAATATATATATATATAAAAAATTACCTTTGATTAGGCCATTTTGGATTTTATGGTTTAATATTTTATAATTGCTATGTATAATAAATAAACATTGAACTCATTTTGTTTTTTTATTTAAATTATTTTGAATGGATTTACATTTAGTCTCTGGATTTTATCCTCTTTAGGTTTACCCATATAAGATTATATAGGACCATTTTTTAAAAACTAACTATATATATATATATATATATATATATATATATATATATATTATATATATAAATTAAAAAACAACAGTAATATATATAATCCGGTGTTCTTATTGATACTTTTATTTTTACAAAACAGTGCTCAATGTAAATTTACATAGCATAAATATTATAAATTAACTGATTAAAATATGGTTTCTTCAAGCTACAAAGGAATTACCATGTTTCAAAAATCGAAGCTAAAACCTAAAATTTATTAAATTAAAAGCGAAATTTTGGAATAACTTTTGTTTAAATTTACTGAGTTTTAAACGCACATATAATTCATAATTTTTTTTTCCAGGATACAGGAAAATTTTTGAGTCATTTAGACAGGGCGGTAACCTGTTCATTTTTTTTTAACTATTATTGCATCAATTATGAGTTACGTTCGAAAAAAGAGTTTTGTTTAGGGATATATGTATTTTTCATCAATATATATTTTGACATCCGTTCATATGTCGTCTGTTTTTATTATTATTATTATTATTTAACGACAAAAAAGGCTTTCGGCATTTTTTTAATCCGTTAAATTCACACTTGTATAAAAAGATTCTTTCAAGAAGGGGTGTTTGGGTTAATTTACGTTATATTGAACTGTGGCACCATATACGAGGCAGAAAAGGAAAAGAAAGAAAAAAGAAGGCAGAAAAGGAAGGCGAGACGAATCGTTGGTGATCAGCAGAACACACACACGGCTAAGAGACAATGAATATATTGATAAGTAACAAATGGCGAAAGGGTGTCATTACAATGACAGGGAAATTCTGAGTAAAAAAGAAAGGGAAAAAGAAAGAAAGAATCAGATGTGTTTTGATAACGGCTGTGTTATCTAGGTACGTAAACAAAACGGCTGGTCGACTGGCCAACGAAAAATTCAATTGAAAACCTTATTTTGATAATTGACGAAAAACAGGTGTAACTAAAAAGGACTTTGGACAGATATGAAAAATTAAAAAGCCACACAAGCCGTGTCCGCTGACCGATTTTTTTTCGACGAAACAACTTTGGCCTGCGATAATAAAATTATGTTATCAGAAATATGTACCGAAGGAAAATGAATGGGGACCCAGAAAATTTTTTTTTCTTCCTTGGAGGCGACAGACTGACTGAAAACTTTAGAAATGTTTCTTTTTTGAGGCCATGTTAAGAAGACCACCCATTTTGATAATTAGCGATAAAATACCTGACAAAAACCACGTGTAGAACAAGAGTTGTCATATTGTCCGTTCCCGTTTGCTAGAAAAAATGATAACGGCGATTAAGAGGAAGAAAAGGGAAAGAGAAGATAATTTTTTTTTTAGTTCAGCAAGATATTTTTTTTTCCCGAAACAAAGCCACGGATTGTTCCACGCCCGACTAAGACATCATTGGTCAAGTGGTGATCACGTGACGCACGAAGGAGGAGGAAAGATCCCGACCAAGACCTCATCCAGAGTGTGATCACGTGACGCACGAAGAAGGCTGTCGACGCCCCATCCAGGGTATGAGAAGCTGCTAGAAGAAGTCAGTTCACGCCCCTCAGAAGTATGGTGAGAAAGTGGGAGTGAGGAAAGGTTCCCAAAAATGGAAAAGAGTGGAAAATCCCTAACCAGAAATAAAAGAGGTGGATATGTATTTAGAATTATCGAGGAACCCCCCACCACGCCGACAGACCCACCCCGGTTTTGGTCGGCGTCAATAAAAAACGAGGCCCCAACAGGCAGAAATCAGTTCGGGCTCCAGCGGAGAGTTGAGTTCCAGTCCAGTTCCCAGAGTTGAGTTCAGTTGAGTTCCAGTTCCAGCAGTTCCAGTTTGAAGCCGCCTCAGATAGCTGACCAAGATTCACGCAAATTCCGGACTCCTCTTCAACCCAAGAACAATTATTTTGAAGAGCGACTTAGATCCAGACCACCGAAATAAGTTTTTTTTTTTTTCGACTTTCGTCCAAAGACACACCGAAACGCCAATTTCTTAGAGAGCAAACAACTTGAAGCGTTAAAACTTGCCTAACGGAAAACGACGTGTCACAATCCACAGAACGGGTCGGGAGATAGATGCAGTCCTATGTATCGAACAACTAGACATAAAGTTTGTTACCTTTTTCTTTGATACTTTGAACTTTTTGAGTTTTCATTTTATTTTCTTTTATGCATATTTGTGTGTTATCACCCCCGTTGAACTCAGTTTGCATTACGGCCCCAACCACTGTTTGATCTCGTCTGCCTAAGATCAATTCACAACGTGGGTAGGCAGACTGGAGATCAATGCAGTTACCTTGGTAACCAGGCGTTGGAAGCGAGTTGGGAACGACGAGGCTGATATCAAATCTAACCAGATTCCCACCCGAATCACCAAAAGGTTAGAACGTCACATTTGGGTGCCGCGACCGATACCAAGCCAGTTGGTCGTCACAGGACGAGACAACACGACTGACGCGACAGGCGGACGTCACGTTTGGAGCAGCGACACCCGGACGGAGCAGCGAGGAGCGAACAGCTGGCGCCGCGGCGAGGACGTCACAATTGGTGCTGTTTGGGGACGTCACAACTGGTGCCGTGGTAGATCAGGATAGAACGTCACAGTTGGCGCTGCGACCGGGGGACGACGTCACAGAACTACAATTTTAAAATATTATTTTTACACTTAATTACTAATAGATTATATTTCTTTTTAAGTCAAGTCAATGTAAGAGAATTACTCTAATTATTTAAAAATTATTATTACATATCAAATATAAGTATGTATATTACCAGCTCCCATTTTTTAATGTTTTTATTTTCATTTTATTTTTTTAAATATTATTTAAGGAAAAATTTTGACAATTTCGGTAAAAAATAGCTATTTCATTCCTTTGATTCAGTAAAATTTTATTTTTTATAAACTTAGTAATATATAGTTTCTCATGTATGCATTAATCTAACTACAAACAATTTAATGACCTACATATTCTAACTTTTCTTATTAATTTCCATTTGACTGTAGGTGTTTTATTGGTTTCTTTTAATATACCAGGAATATTTCGATATATGACGTCTGTTTGTATTTATTTATCCTATATTAAGTTTGATGTTGATTGAATCTTTTTTGAATATATGGCTTGTGCAACCTATATAGATTTATATATATAAAACCTGTAGATTTTCACCTCACCAACCTAAAAATACTTAATAATCTACAGCCAATGTTTAAGCATATTCAGTATGAGTTAGCCACTTAAAACTATCAAAATACAAATCATTAAGGCTTCCAAACTAAGAAGAAATACTTTTATAACCTATGAAACAAAAAAGAGTAATTTCAAAATTCCCATGTTTATTTTTATTTTAATTATAATATTTCTAGTATTTAAAACTCGACCAAATGGTTGTTTTTGTGTGTGTGTGTGTGTGTGTGTGTGTGTGTGTGTTTGTCGGCGTGTTTGTGCGTTTAAAGTCATATAATATTTAAAAAATAAAGGACTTCATCATTTAAGCACTAGTTTATTAATAACAAAGCACACACAACCGTGTACGGGCAACTGTACGCTTACACTTAGAAGTATATATGTACACATCTGTATAAAAATAAAAAAATCAGTCGTATCTCTAGAGACGGAACAAACCCAGACAAATTCAGGTAAAAAAAAAAAAGCGAACATAATCCGCAGGAAAGTTTATTTTGGCCGAATATGCAAGTCTATCTACAAAACTTTAGAGTCACCCATGCTGATAACATGCTTAATAATACAAAATTTACTTACAGAAATAATATATATAAAGACATTTTTAAGTTTATTCATTCTTTTTATAGATACAAATATTTAAGTAAATGCTCTGTTTTATAATAAACAGTATTAAAAAAAAATTACCATGAATGTCCGAAAATTTTCACAGAAAATATTCGTCCTCCGACAGATTTCGAACCTGTATCCTATACGTAAAATATCATTTAATACACGTGCCTTTAACCGATTTGGCCAAAGAATTCAGTTAAATTTTATAGTTCAATTATTTCAGCTAAATATCTATGAATTTTCAATATATTCATATTTGCTCATTTTCTCATCAAATGTCAACAATGTCTTAAAATAATTGTCGAACTTTGTCCATTTTATAATTTTTTTAAATTCCATTTTATTCAGGCCGGTAAATAATTTAAGCCTGTTTATTATAAACAGAACATTTTTTTAAATATTTATACCGATAAAAATATGTTAGACATAAAAATCTTTTAATAATTCTTAGTCGGACTTTCATAATATTTTTTATATATATATATATATATTATATATATATATATATATATATAAAACCTGTGTGTTTTTGCAATGGACATTCGTTATATATAAATTATATATGTATATATATATATTACAAAGAATCATTCAAACAAAAATTAAATTCATGTAAAAAATAAAATTGGTTTAAAATTTACAATTTATTTCTGTTTAATTATCTCAATATTATATTGCAACTATTATTACTTTCATTTTTTTTATTCTGTTATATATATATATATATATATATATATAAAATACATCAATTAATGGAGGAAATATGTACCATAACATATATATATATATATATATATTATATATATGTATTTCCTACATATTATTTACTTTTTAAAAAAAATACACACACACACACATATATATATATATATATGAATAAAGACAAAAGTATTATCCTTTTATTTAAATACAGTATTATAAAAATCATATAGTCCTTTATTATATATGTATATTGTATATATATATATATATATATATATATATATATATATATATATATATATTATTAGTTTGTTTGATTATAATAAAACACTCGATGTTAAAATAACACAAAATAAAATATCTTCTTCTAGCATTGGCTTTCCTATAATTTTTGATCATATATATATATATATATATATATATCTATCATATATATATATATATATATATATATATATATATATATATATATATATATATATTTCATTTCATATATATATATATATATCATCATTTCATATAAAAACTAAATGTCAAACAAATTTATTACCTCCACGCACAAATTGATTTATATATAAAAAAAAACTCATTTTTTAATCACTCTTTGTGTCTTTCAAATCATCTGTGGTTAAATATATCTTTAGCGGAAAAATTAGAAAAAGTTTTTTTAAATATATATATATATATAAATAAACATGGAAAAGACCAAGTTTGTCCAAGAAGAGAGAATGTCAGATTCCGACTCCATATTTTCCGTATATGGACCCGTCAAATGGGTGTGGTTTATGAGGGGCATCAGGAATGTTGATTCCCATTCTGAAATTTATTCATAAACTTTTTTTTTTGTTTTTTAAGATGGCTTTTGAGATGAAGTGATCGTTTGCAAAAAAATAAATAAAAATCACTTATTTCAAAGTCTATGTAGTTCAATCAGATTAAAAACTATTTATGGAAATGACGTGCTCGAAATAGAAGATTTAAGATGACACATTTGGCATGAATCGTAGTCTTTATGTCATGATTAAACATTATACGGCATTTCCCTTCATCCCCATTTACGCATGGGTATATATATATATATATTTTTTTTTTCTTCAGCTTTTGATTCAAAAAATGATGATCCAGAACCCTGTTAAAGTGGTTATGGTGAAATAGCTTATTAAATGGAATCTTAACGTGGTCTGTCTTTTATTCAAACATATATATATATATATATATATATATATATATATATATATGTTTGTGTGTGTGTGTGTGTGTGTATACTGTGTGTGTAAATGTGTTTGACGCAAATCTTTCTTAGAACTAAACATTTAATTGAAAAAAACAGACAATCAGATTTTAAATTTACTTTTTTATACAATTTCTCATGCGAAAAAATAATTTTTTTCTTTTCAATGATAAGTTATATAAAAAAACTGTCCGAATGTTCTTTTTCATATCCGAGCGCTTTCGAGCTATACATTTAGCCATTTTCAAGGATTATATTTTAACTGTTAAAATAAGAAATAGTTTGTTGTATGTATGTTTTATAAAATATTTTCATTTTCCAAAACAAAGTCAAGATATTATGTCCGTGTTCAAAGTTAATATTATTAAGTGATTGTTTTTATTAATAATGCTTCCATTATTTTTATCCTTTTTTTTTGCATGTAGATGATGCTATTATATTAGTGTTGTCAACAAGTATGTAAAGAATAGTGTCCAGTAGGTCTCCATGAATATTTAAATGAGATCTAATTGAGCTGTGGTCAGAATGTGTAGAGTGAGTCTACGTGTCAAACATATTCTAGTATGGTCTATATATATTTTTTACGTATTTTGATTTAACAGGAATACAATTCCTTAATGGGCATTTATAAACATTTCTTATTTTAAAAGTTAAAATATAATCCTTGAAAATGGCTAAATGTATAGCCGAAAGACCTTTATTTCACTGCTCTTTTAATACTCTGAGATTTGAAAGGGAAATCAGGCAACTCTAATTTTATAATTTTCTTATTTATAAGAGTTGCTTGAATTTTATTTTCAGAAAAAAGAGGTCGCAGGTCGTTTTAAGATAGATTAATTAATTCTGAGAAATGCAAGAATTCAAGTTTGATGGATAATATTTTATTCATCTTTTTTTGGGGTCACTCCACACTTCTGAAAAAATAAAGAAATCAACTTACATTTTAGTTAAACAAACCATGATTATTATGTTCTATTTTTTCGTGAATAGAACTTAAAAACTATTCTTTTGTTATAAAGTGGTTTTCACAGTGGAGGCTTGTATTTCACTAAGCCGGTCCTAAATAAGGTTCGACGTACAAAACGTTAGGAACTTGAAATAATAGTTAATGACGCAGCAATCTAGTTGTGGTGGTTGATACTTTAATGTCCGACATCGACTGACTCACCAACTCACTGAGCGATATTCAGTCCCCCCCCACGAGGGCATCATATGGCACAAGGCCGGTTTGACGTGGGCTCGGCCAAAAATATGCCCTTTGAACCCGTATAAAAGGGTTCAGGGTTGGTTTACCTCCCCGAAAGAGACTCCGCCCTTCGGCGTAGCCTCGTTCGGGCTCCTCCCCGCCCGAAGGCAGAGAGTTCAACCGGTCAGCCGGTTGTCCTACTTCAGACTGAACTCAGACCAACTCACTGAGCCCCCTGGCGACTGCTACTACTACTACTTATTATATGTGGGAGAGTCTATTAACAATAGAATAGGTATGTTCAGGTATAACACCTTTCAATCCAGATAAATTAATCTATGTCCGTATATTTCCTTACCTAATAGATAGATTTTTTCCAAGAGCCATTTTTCTCATTTCTTATTACTCTGACGTCACCATCGAATACAACAGATTCTGAGATTACAGAGCAAAATAATTGTATTGAATGTTCTTGCATGCAACATTTCGAATTTTTTCAGACTATCCCTTAATTCTTTGGATCTTTGAATCCAAATCTGCTGGTTATGGGAAATGCTATCTGCCTTAATCTCAAACCAGCTAACTGCATGCTCTTCAATGATTGATTTAAGAAGTTGATGACGCTTGTCAGGGTGTTCTGAAGATAGGTACCTCTAGTCCACATACACATTAACCTGATTGCTAAAGGTGACCATCTTTCATTATTTAATGGCCCAGTTTTCCAGGTAGCAAATGTAAAGTTAACTTTACCTTTGAAAATTTCCAGGTTATATTCTAAAATGAGACGTTGGTCTTTACTTAGAACTTTCATTTTCATCATAGGCGTCATGTTATCAAGAAGGCTACTGATTTTCATAAATTCTACTTGTGGCAAATCATGATGATTCCTTCCGGACAATTTGCAGTGTGAGCTTGTAAAAGCAGACGGCCATCTTATTGTACTATCAACATATTTAAAACCAGCTCTAAATGGTAGCACATTTTCTTGATTCTAGGTCTAAAAATAGAAAGGTTCAACCATAAGTTCTATTCTAACGTTTTCTTCTCTCGCAGGTCTTGCCTGTGAAACTCTCTTCCGGCTTTCTACGATCTTCAAAAATTCGTATGAAACATCAATACCCTCATCGATGTGGTTTCTGTTATTTGGTATAGTCCTTTAAATGTTCTAGTTCTCTTTTCGCTCTCAGTAAACACCCTGCGTCTTAGTGGGATTATCGCCTTCCTTAGGGTGAAATGATTAACGAAAAGGAGATCATCGTCCAGGTTAATCCTCTGATGCACTGGTGGGACAATGACTGCAATATCTACTTTAGTATCTCTCTTGAGTCTAGATCTGATCATTTTACGGAAATAGAAAGTTTCAACCGTAAGTTCTATTCTAACATTTTCTTCTCTCGCAGTTCTTACATGTGGAATCCTCTACCGACTTCTTATTTCCCTGTCATCTACGATCTTCAAAAATTTAAATGCAACATCAATCGCCTTGTTTAATTTTCCTGAAGCCTGCTCTTTTGTTGTCCTGTCTCCATATTAACGTCTTCTCAATCGCTTTCACTCTCAGCAAGGACTAGCGTCCTAGGGACGTTATTACCTTGCTTGGGGTGAAATGATACAGTTTTATGTAAGTAATGGTATTATGCATAGGATGTTGATCCTTACGTTTTCATTTTCTGCTTGTAGCTAGTTCAAAACGTTTGTTTATTCACTTACTTTAACTTATGTTTTAATGTGGAATGCAGACGATTCTGAATAATTCTGGCAATTACTTTCAGCCAAATATTGGCTTTGCCTTTATTTCTCTTGTCCACCAAAGCCTATACAGTCCGCAAATAATTGAAGTTTAAACTAAAGGCTACTTTAAGGTTGCGTAATTTGACGCAACTTTTACATTTTCTTACTTTGGATAGTTTATTAAAAAACGTTGTTCATTTATTTTGTCCGTTTAGTGCATCCATATATTAGTGTCCGGTCTGCAATAATTTTCGGAAAGAAATGAAAATGAATGACGAGGTCTAAAACAAACAACTGCTATGCGCGTAAAAGACGAAGGCGTTCGGCAGGAGTAACTAATCGATAATGTAACTTCATCCTACTGTCAAATATCAACCGCTGAGGTCATTAATTGAATTTTCTGGAGTCGTTTCTTTCTTTCGTTCTTTTTTTTTCTTTTTAATTTCTTACTTTCTTTTTCTTGCTATTTCTTCCTTTCTCTTTTTCGTTCTTTCTTTCTTTTTATCTTTCTTTCATTTCCTTTCTTTTTATTTCGTTTTCCTTTTCTTTCTTTCTTTCTTTTTTCTTCTTTTTTTTTGGCTTTCTTTCTTTAGTTTCTCTTTCTTTTCTTTTTCTTTTCTTCTTACTTTCTTTATCACTTTTCTTTCTTTTCTTTCTTTTTTCTTTCTTTTCTTTCATTTCTTTCTTTTTCTTTATTTTCTTTTCACTCCGTTCTCCTTTTCTTCATTTGTTTCTTTAATTTTTTATTTATTTTTCTTTTGTTTATTCTTTCTTTTCCTTTCTTTCTCTTCCTTTTCCTACTTTCTTTTTCTTTCGTTTTCTTTTTCTTTCGTTTTGTTTTTCTTTCATTTTTTCTTTCTTTTTTATTTTCTTCCTTTTCTTTCTTTCTTTTCCTTTTCTTTTCCTTTCTTTTTTCTTTTTCTTCCTTTTTCTTTCTTTTTCTTTTTTTTCCGTTCTCCTTTTCTTTCTTTCGCTATTTTTCTTTTTTCTTTCCTTGTTCTTTCTTTCTTTTCCTTTTTCTTTCTTTTCTTTTTCTTTCTTTCTTCTTTTTCTTTCCTCCTCATTTTATTTCTTTCATTCTTTCTTGTTTGTTTGTTTTTTTTTCTGTCTTTTTCTTTTACTCTTCCTGTTCTCTTTCCGTTTTTTTCATCTTTAGTTAAATTTATTCTTTGTTCTGTGCCCATATCGCCATTTCGAACACTGATAATTATCTTTGGAAAAAACATTTTTTGTGCCTGCATTTTGTTTCCAAAATGTTTCTTTTCTCGCTGACTGCTAAGCTCATTGGAGGATAGTAAAAGTCCGCTGGACAAGAGATATGTCCACAGGAGGATGGTATTTCTTTGGTTAAATTTCGAAATCCTAAATTCTTCTCTAGACCTGCAACCCGGATCGTAGATACCGATAGCAGATATTAACTCAAACACGATTAAAATGATGTCCGACCACTTCCAAAAAAAAAAAGAAAAAAAAGAAAAAAAAAAGAAGAGAAGCCTAAAGGATTTGATTTGATCTGCAAACCGCAAAATGAAAATTGTTATTTAAGCGGGAGAACCAATACTTTTTTTTAGGGTTTAAGGTTTTGAGTTTGAGAACTGTAAAGGGATCATCTTTTAATTCTGATTTACGGTTTTTACTAATGTTTAGAGAGTTAGTTATTTTTACAAATAGTTATAGAGTTTGTAGTTATGACAAAAACTAACCGATACTAAGATTTAATAAATACTAATCAAAAATTAATAATGGTTGACAATGCTTCATCTAATATTTAAGTTCAACATAATATTACTTTAGAATGACAGAAAAATTAATGATGAAAAGCAATTGATATGAAGTTCAAGGAAATCCTTTGTCAAAAATGAATAATGATTGACAATGTTTCATCTTATAAAAATTCCAGAACTTGGCAACAGTGTCTCTCTTTGCCTTTCTATTCGAACAGCATCTTCTCTCACACTTCCCGACAGTGGAACTCCCTTCCTCCAACTTGCTTTTCTGATAGCTATAATCTTTAAATATTCAAATGTAATGTCAAGCGACATCTTCTGATATACATTAAACATGGCACGTGGAACTAGAACAGTCTACCCCAGTGAGCAAAATAACAGGTTCAATTCGACATTTCACCCAACTGAAGAAGGCCGGAGAGTAAAACGTTGTAATAAATACGGCGACAAAGATGAGGACAATAGTCCGAATAATGTACATAATACCTCATCTCAGAAATATAGACAGATACTGAAGAAGTCCGGAGCGTACAACAGCTGAAACATTGTAATAAATATGGCGACAAAGCTGAGGACAATAGTCCGAATAATGTAAATAGTGTACATAATACCTCATCTCAGAAATATAGATAGATACTGAAGAAGTCCGAAGCGTACAACGACCGAAACATTGTAATAAATATGGCGACAAAGATGAGGACAATAGTCCGAATAATGTAAATAATGTACATAATACCTCATCTCAGAAATATAGAAAGATACTGAAGAAGTCCGGAGCGTACAACGGCCGAAACATTGTAATAAATATGGCGACAATAGTCCGAATAATGTAAATAATGTATCTTCTGATGCCTTAGTCCTGTTCACCGTCCTTCTCTTTACCTTTCCTCACACAGCCCTCATTGCTCTTGCTCTCACTCTCTGTAATTCCTTGAATGCTAGTTACACCACCCCCGTCTTGCTTAAGGTGAAATACTTAACAAATATATTACGACTACTAATCCTTCTAGTAGAAATAAAGCAATTGAAATGGTATTTGAAATAAATACTAGTCAAAAATGAATAATTCTTGACAAAACTTCATGTAATAAATATCTAGATAATATCTCGAGTACTAATGCTACTAATTGAAATTATAATGAAGGGAATACTAGTCAAAAATGAATAATGCCTGATAAGACTTCAACAAATAAAAATTAAATATAATATTACTACTGCTAATACTCCTGGTGGAAATAAAACAATTGAAATTTAGATGAAAGAAACATTAATAAAATTATTAATGGTTGACAGTGTTTCATCTAATAAAATTCTAAATAATATTATTACTACTACTAATTTCACAAATGGATATAAAGCAAATGAAATTAAGGCTAAAGAAATACCATTCAAAAATTCGTTCTGATTGATAATACTTTATGTAATAACAAGAAAATTCAACTTAAAATGTCTACTGCAAAATGATGGTCACTGGAGCTGCCGTGGAAAACATCTAAAAGAAAGATGGATGAACCAATTATGACGTGAAATTATAAAATGTACCGTTTTGGAGTTATCGACAGTAAAAGTTTGGATTCATTCGCGTCGCGGGCAGCCATTACTGGCGTTGTTTGTATACATTCGCAGCAGAATGGTTATCAGTGTCGATATCATTGCGCAAACTGAGCGTGTGTATGTAAACAGTTCTCGTGCGCAGTAATTGAGACCAATTTAGACAAGAAATGTCAGTTCCGAGGTTAACTTTCTGCTGTCTTCCGCGTTTAGCTTTCCGCAGCGAATGTATGCAAACAACGCGAGTAATGGCTGCCGCCAACGAGGCAAATGAATCCCAAATTTACCTCTCGATAACTCCAAAACGGTAGATTTTTAATTAAATTATAAGCATTAGTTCCGTTTCATTTTCAAGCGAATATTGGAATAATTATTTTTAAATTTACTGAGTTTTAAACGCACATATAAATTCATAATTTACTGTTTCCAAGGATAGAGAGGAATCCAATCATACCATATTTTAAATCAGTTAATTTATTATATATATATATATATATATATATATATATATATATATATATATATATATATATATATATAAGGTAATCCTAAAAGAGCCAGGCAAACCTACAAATTTTAAGAGATTAGTCGACGACGTTAGAAATTTAGAGTGGATCGTTGACATTAGAAGGAGTCGAAAAGACAATCCTTAACAAGTAACAAGGGATAAAATCTCTATTCTCATTCAAAAGACCGACGAGGAATAAGAACCCGGCGATAGGCAAACCTATCTACTCCGGTTGGGAAAGAAGAAAAAATAATGAGTGAAAAAGTTTTAAAAGATTAGTCCGCGACGTTAGAGAATAATGTGCATCGCTGTCTTTGGAAGACGATCCTAAACGAGAAACAATTGATAAATGTGTACTCCTGTTCAAAAGACTGAGAAGGAGAGTGAACGGGTTCCCCTATCGCCCGGTTTACACACACACACACACACACACACACACACACACACACACACACACACACACACACACACAGGCGATAAACTATAAAGAAAATAAAAGGTAGCAAACGATAATATTTACCGAAATTTAACACGATAAACAAAAACGATACGTAACACATTTATCGGTCGTCATGACTGCATATGCACTAAAGGGACAATTTACATAAATAAAGAAGAAAATCAATAACAAATCCACAACGTTTCGGCCGTTGTACGCTCCGGCCTTCTTCAGGTCATTGAATATCTGAGATGAGGTATTATGGTGACTTGCATTATTTACATTATTCAGACTGTTATCCTTATCTTCACTACCATATCCACAACATTTCGGCCGTTTTACGCTCCGGCCTTCTTCAGGTGATGTGATCTTTGAGATGAAGTATTATGATTACTTGCATTATTTACATTATTCGGACAATTATCTTCATCTTCATTGACAAATCCACGACGTTTCGGCCGTTGTACGCTCCGGCCTTCTTCAGGTCATTGAATATCTGAGATGAGGTATTATGATGACTTGCATTATTTACATTATTTGGACTGTTATCCTTATATTCATTACCATATCCACAACATTTCGGTCGTTTTACGTTCCGGCCTTCTTCAGGTGATGTGATCTTTGAGATGAAGTATTATGATTACTTGCATTATTTACATTATTTGGACTGGTATTTTCATCTTCATTACTATATTCACAAAGTTTCGGTCGTGGTACGCTTTGGCCGTCTTCAGGTGATTGGATCTCTGAGATGAGGTATTATGATTATTTGCATTATTTACATTATTAGGACAGACATTTTCATCTTCATTACCATATTCACAAAGTTTTGGTCGTGGTACGCTCCGGGCTTCTTCAGTTGATTTGATCTCTGACATGAGCTATTATGATTACTTGCATTATTTGCATTATTCAGACTGTTATCCTCATCTTCATTACCATATTCACAACGTTACGGCCGTTGTACGCTCCGCCCTTTTTCAGGTGATTGTAAATTCGAACTGCCCCCTTATTTCGTCTACTGAAGTAGATTGTTCTAGTTCCACGTTCCATGCCTCTTACGGATGTCTGAGTTATTTCCCTTTAACTCATCTCTCCTAGTTTTGGTTTACTCACAGCTCCTTGGGTCTCACAACTCCTTGGGTACCTAACGAACGTCATTATCCACTGGGCCATGTGTCCTTGAGGACTAATAATAATGTAAATAACTAAAGTAATCATAATACCTCATTTCAGAGATATAGACAGATATCAAGGACGGAAAATAAGAAAATTTTGTACCACTGCAAAAAAATATATTTTTAATATATTTGTGTTCTTATGATTATATTTTTGTATTTTTAGTTATTTTTTTATTTATTTTTATTTTAATTTCATTTTTTTCAGTTTAATTTTAATTTAATGTTAATTTTTATTTGATTTTATTTAATTTCTTTATTTATTTTTAATTTTATTTTTATTTTTTATTTAATTTTTACTTATATTCTTATATTTTTTATGTATTAAGAATTATGTATTTATGTACTTCACGATAATTTTCATTTTTCTTTTTATTTTATCTATAAGATCAAACGATAAAATAAAATCCAACATTCTCGATCCTCTTCTGCCAGCGATTAGCCTGCATCTGAATCTGTCCCAGATGCCAGTTCGCTAGCTTTAAACCCAAAATACTGTAAACAATCTTTCTTCTATACATCAAAGGTGTTGAATCGTTAGCTGCAGAGGAAGTGTGCCATTGAGTGACATAGTCACTCGGGACCAAATGGTGGATGTGGAAGAATCTGAAAACCGTCAATATATTTGGACTTCTTAATCGACATCACATTGTGTGGTCTCATATTGTTTTGCTGAAACACAGCCCGACCGACCTCGATTGACCAAAGCAGGATACTCCTTTTTAGTTTGCCGTACACGTGATCTAGCTGCTTGCAATACAGTTTAGCGTTGATGGCGCGACTGTGTGGAACAAGCTCGAAATGCAGTAATCCTTGTAAATTCCACCGACAGGGATTGCGACATATTATTTTCTTTCAGCTTCCTAAGCAAGTCAGGACTTTCTGGCCACCCTAGAATACTGGGGAATTTCAATTTTTTTCTGAAATAAAAAAAAATACAAACTTTAAGCGAAACGGTTAACCAAATACACAACTGAACTGTGTCATCAGTCCTCTCTCTTTAAAACTAAATCAAAGAGGGAAAATATGCACAGCTACTAAAACAATGAACACCAAAGATGAAACGCTATATAGAATAATTATAACTCTTACATAAAACCAAAGACTTCTGCTTAAAGAGACATGGCTGGTGGGACTTAATATAAACATATTCCGACAATTCGCAATTAGTACTGAAAGCATGTTTTGGTTGTAAGACTGGTTGTTATCCAGTCTGTGAAAACCTTTGCTGGACGTCGCCCTTTCCCCAGATTTTTACCTTTTCCCTTCATAGCGAGGAATATTAAATAAGCATAGCATGAGAAAATGTGTGTGTTTGATCTTATCTCACCGGCTATTCATAAACAATTACCCATCTTCTGACCAGAATCAATGTTGCTTAACTTCGGTGAACGTACGTGAACCTGCGTTTCAACGTATAATGTCTATAGCAAATCTGATCAGTCCGATATGGTCAAATTTGTAACTGATATAAAAAAAAAAAAGAAAGATGATCTTCAATCTGTTGTTAACTGGGGCAAAGGATGTTTTGTTAATTTCAACGTTTCCCAAACGAAGCTGCTCTCTATTAATGATCTGCGAGACGATATTCTGCCTTCCAACAGCACGGCTGATGCTAACCTCCAGGGAAATGACTCGTTGTGCCCTCGTTCTCGGCTAATATGAAGTGGAAAGACTATATTAAATTCATGCTTTGATTATTGAAGCTACATATGGTTCGATGCTCCGTCTGCCCCCAAAATTTAGCATCATTTTAAAAGCAATTAACTTGAAAACTATTAAGTCGAGCTCAATGAAACTAAACAGTTTACGTGTTGAACATCATAAGTATATTATGGGACCGATTTCATAAGTGTTCGATATGTACACTGCCTGTCAAGTCGGTAGATAAGCTTTTGATAAACACGATGTAGCATGTCTCCGGTAGCATTATCCAGTGCGGAAGTGATTCTCTGCTTGAGTTCATCAGTGTTAGCAGGAAGAGGGGGCGGACATAAACCAGTCCCTACACATAAAAAGAAATCATACGGGGATATGTCCGGTAACCGCAGCGGCCATTTCATCAGAAAACTATCTTCATCACCACCACGCCCGATCAATCTCTTTGGCAGATTCTCATTGAGATGAGCACAGCCTGTTGTCTTCTATTACATATAAAATCGTCATCTGTTTCTATACATTCTGTGTAAATGTGAGGTTATTTCATCAAGAATTTAAAAAAATATTGACCTGCGAAATTATGTCAGATTTTTGGGGGACACCTTGTATACCTTGTGATCCTTGGTGAAATCCAAAGAAGAATCAGCAATATTATGGGTTCTGACTTGACATCTCGGCTTCAGTCACTTTCCCACCACCATAAGGTTGCTTCTCCGCGTATTTTTCTATAAATATTTTCATGTTAAGTGTTTCGATGAGCTGTTTGTTATAGAACATAGACTTAATTAATATTCACTAACACTCAGTAACCCACTTGCGTCTTAGTGGCTTTATTGCCTTGCTTGGGGTGGAACGATTAAAAAAATCTATTAAGATGAAGAACAATAAAAGAACGAGAATTAAGAAGATAGCGGTTAACATTGCATTTAAATCTTTGAATAGCAAAGTTAACTGGAAAGTAAAACCTGGAATTGAGTTTCATAAACAAATAGCGTGAGAGAAGAAAATGTTAGAATAGAACTTGCGCCTTCTTAGACTAACGTTCTCGGCTGACATGAAGTGAAAAGATTATATTAAATCCATGCTTAGAATATTACTACCATATATGGTTCGGTGCTCCTGCTATATATCTAGGGATCCTTGATGAAATCAAATGAAGAATCAGTAATATTATAGGTTTTAACCTGGCATCTCGGCTTCAGTCACTTTCCCACCGATGTAAAGTTGCTTCCCTCTGCCTTTTCTATAAATACGTTCATGGTTACTGTTCGGGGGGGATCGGTTCGTTAAGGCACCTAGATTTAATGAATTTATGCTCAGTACTAGACTGGCGAAAAGTTTCATCAATTTATAGTCCAATTGATTAGATGTGACCGTAAGCTCTGTAGTAAAACTTTCTTACTTAATGTTATAGTGGAACACACCTATTCTATAGTTAATAGACTCTCCTACCTATAATAAGTAGTAGTAAGAGTAACGAGTGAGTCAGCCAGTCGGTCAATGTCGGACGCCAGTTAGTCGAATACGAAAGTATCAGCGACCACAACTAGATTACTCAACGTTATACCTATTATATCAAGTTCCTAATGTTTTGTACGTCGAACCTATTTTAGGACCGACTTAGTACAAATACAAGACTCCACTGGGAAATCACTCCACAACACTTACTCGCTTGTGGAACTCTCTTCCTGCTACATGTTTTCCAAACAAGATCTTCGTGATCCCACTTCTATAATTTTCGGTCCTCAATAATACTTCCGTTTTCTAAATCTTTCACGCCAAGTAAACCCCTGTGTTTTAGGGGCTAAAATGATGGAACGCATTCTTATTCTTATTCTTTTATTGTCCTCTCTCCTTTGTAGTATTTTTCTCATATTCACTAACACTCAGTAACCGATTTGCGTCTTAGTGGCTTTATTGCCTTCAACTCTATTCCGGCTTGTTGTTTCACAGTCAACTTTGATCTTTCAAATATTGTATGCAATGTCAATCGTTATCTTCTGTCTTCTTAAGTTCTTGTTTTTTTTATTGTCCTCTCTCCTTTGTAGTATTTTTCTCATATTCACTAACACTCAGTAACCGACTTGCGTCTTAGTGGCTTTATAACCTTCAGCTCTATTCTGCCTTCTTGTTTTACAGTCAACTTTGATCTTCAAATATTGTATGCAATGTCAATCGTTATCTTCTGTCTTCTTAAATTCTTGTTTTTTCATTGTTCTCTCTCCCTTGTAGTATTTTTCTCATTCACTAACACTCAGTAACCGATTTGCGTCTTAGTGGCTTTATTGCCTTCAACTCTATTCCGGCTTGTTGTTTTACAGTCAACTTTGATCTTTCAAATATTGTATGCAATGTCAATCGTTATCTTCTGTCTTCTTAAGTTCTTATTTTTTTTATTGTCCTCTCTCCTTTGTAGTATTTTTCTCATATTCACTAACACTCAGTAACGCACTTGCGTCTTAGTGGCTTTATTGCCTTGCTTGGGGTGGAATGTTTAAAAAAAGCTATTAAGAGGAGAAAACAATAAAAGACCAAGAATTAAGAAGACAGAAGACAGCGATTGACATTTCATTTAAATCTTTGAATAGCGAAGTTAACTGGAAAGTAAGATACTGCAATAGAGTTCCATAAGCAAACAGTTTGAGTGTGGGAGAATAAACTGTTAGCATAGAACTCGCGTCTTCTTGGAGTAACGTTTTGGGTTGACATTAAGTGGAAAGATTATATTGAATCCATGCTCAGAGTATTACTGCCACATCTGTTTCGTTGCTTCTGCAATGAAATCCAAAGAAGAATCAGCAATATTATTGGTCCTGACCTGGCGTCTCGGCTTCAGTCACTTTCGCACCCCCGTAAAGTTGCCTCTTTGTGACTTTTCTATAATACTTTCATGGTAATTGTTTGTATGAGATTTTCATTATGGTACGTGCACTTAATGAATGTAAGTGCTGTACTAGACTGACCACAAGGTTTCATGAACTCACAGTTGAAGTGATTAGATATAACCATAGGTTCTATGATAATAGTTACTTTTCTCACACTTTTTCTCTCACTTGTGGAACACTCTTCCGACTGCTTGCTTTCCGGTCAATTTTGATCTTCAAAAATTTAAATGCAATGTCAATCGCTATCTGCTGTGCTCCTGATTACCATTCTTTTGTTCTCGCTACTTAGTAATGTAACTCTTCCACGCTCAATAATTCGTTGTGTCTTAGTGGCTTTTCTGCCTTACTAGAGGTAAACCCGATAAAAAAAAAATCAACATATTATATGGCCTTAAAACAAATTCATTCAGTAACCCTGTGTCCATTAACGCTAGTATATTCCTACAAAAGCTAAGGTTCTTTATAGTCTATTCCTACAAAATTTGATGGACTGTGTTTCTTCTTTTGTGGCTCTTTCCTTTGTTAGCTTGAAACAGATTCGACTGACAGGACGTCACATTCAGCCCTATAGCCTGTCCAGCTCAGATAAACGCATGGCCGTATAGCTTAATTGCCCGTGGCACTGTCATTTTCTATAACATGGATGTGTCGGTTTCCTTTCATGTCGTCAGCTCGTCACTTCCGGAGAGATATTGGGAAGTAGGACTGGCTAGAAAACTTTGAATCACCACTTAGAAGGTATCAGGATTTAGCTTTGTAAATTAAGATTTACCAGCGGGAGGTCCCCGACTTTCTGGCAGTCTGCTGATTTAGAGACAACTTTAGACACTGGTGACTGCAGGAGAAGGTTTGGCATCCGGAGGGAGCATCGGTAAAATTCTCCCTGTCGCCAGCATTTATTAGACATTAGTTTATTCCTACAAAGTGTGATGTTCTTTTTAGGGTATCGCTGTATTTCTTTTGTGTTTACGCCTTTATTACCTGGGAACCGATTTGCGGCATAACCTGGCCAGCTCAGATTAACCTGTTGCTGTATAGGATAAATACTTGTGGCGCTTTTATTTTCTATGACCTGTATATGTGGTTTTGCTTCCATGTTGTCAGGTATTTAACAAAAACAGCTCGTCACTTCCGGAGAATTTGGCTCATTTCCGGTTGTGAATAAGGCATGCAATTTGAAACACGCAAAATGCTCATTCGATATTGTTTCAATAAACTATACATAAAATATCCAACTGTTTTCTTTTTCTCCTTGTAATTTTCTATCATAAAAAAATGTCTCTTTTGTTTCCGATATCCAATATATGCTTCAATTTAACACACGTTTAATTGTAGGATTGTTTATTTTCCCTACAGAAAAAGAAAATGGCGGACACGTTTCTAAAAATGCTGTATATGACAGAGGGAAATTATGTTGCATTGTTCGTATAAAAAGCACATTGATTGATATATGTACAGCATTTTCTTTTACGTCTTAATTGATCTTAACCAGCCTGTGAAAACCCTTGGTGTACGTCGTTCTTCCCCCCATATTTACCTTTAAGGTTCATAGCGAGGAATATGCTATTAGCCTACCGCTTTTTCTGTTTGTTAGAGTTTACCTCACTAGGTACTCACAAGCGATTACCCCTCTAGTTCTGACAAGAAGCAACGTTGCTTAACTTCGGTGATCAAACGAGAATCTGTGTTTCAATATAATGTGGCCATAGTAAATCTGATCAGTCCAATACGTTTGCTTATTTTACTACAGAAAAAATGGCGGACACGTCTCTCAAATTGCTATATATAACATAACAAAATCATTTTACATTGTATAAAATGGACATTGATTCATAACTCTCTCTCTCTCTCTCTCTCTCTCTATATATATATATATATATATATATATATATATATATATATATATATATATATATATATATATATATATATAAATAAAAAAAACCACTTTAAGGTTCGATGTAATAATTTCAAAAAGCCCTTTTAAAAATAACTGCGGATCATCAGACTTTACTTCCAAACAAAAAATGAAAAGAAAATTTAAATTAATTAAATTTACATTAATTAAATTTTCTTTTCATTTTTTGTTTGGAAATAAAGTCTGATGATCCGCAGTCCTTTTAAAAGGGCTGTGGTGAAATAATTTTTTACATGGAACCTTAAAGTGGTCTGTTTTTATTTAAATTATTTGCTCTGGATTTACATTGAGCTCTCTTGATTTTATCCTCCTTTGCTTTTACCCATACGGATTACCTAGTTTTTTTATAACTATATATATATATATATATATATATATATATATATATATATATATATATATATGATAGAAATTTTGTTGGGATTTGAATAATCATTTATAGTAATTTATATTTATCGAGTCTAGAAGAATATTCAACAGTCCGATTTTGGGATCCATCATGTAGTGTGTATACTCTATCGAGAATCGAACACATACCGTTACGATAAGACATGAGCGTCATACCACTGGACCAACGAGCCTCAGTGACAACAAAAAAACTAACTAGACTCGATATAGTGCCACTACTCACTAAATTCAGTGGTGATACTCATCAAAGTATAAATAACTCAACGGATTGTGCCCCCAAGAGCCACGTCTTCCTTCACCAAGTTGCTCACTGCAGAGCATTATTAGCTGGATCAAGCAAGGACATATAAGTGATAGAATATTTTGGCGGGGACTTGAATTTGAATTACAGTAATTCATCGATTCTAGAAGAATCCTCAACAGAATGTCGAACGCACTAGACGGCCGTTTCGTCCTATTTGGGGCTCATCAGCAATGTTCATCCGCTACTGATACAACGCAAACGTCATACCACTCAACGGGCCACGGCGATGAAGAAGAAATTGTCTAGACTATATATAAATTCATTGTAATATAAATCAAACTGCACCACATATTTGATTTAAAAGAACTGATCCGATGTGCAAATTTTCGGGAAAACAAATTTGCTCTACTTACTGAACTATTTAGTTCATGATACATTGACTAATAAACTCTTAAAACAAAAACAAATTCCTTAAATTGCCATATTAGTAAAAAAACGCACTCACTTAAATTTTCAAAAATTCAACCTGAGCGTTGCGACTGCAAACTCCACAAGTTTGTATCTGTTTGCAATAAGACATTTCAAAAAAACATATTTCAGTTTGCATTATAATTTTTTTGTCTCGGATCTCGGGTGCTACCTGAATTTTACCAAAAAGAATATAATTTCCATGCCTGATGATGACCGGAGGACTCGTTGAAAGTACTTACATATTTAAGGAAGACATAATAGAGTTTATAAATTTTATATCATTAAATTTACTATTTTACTTTTCGTATGAATGATTCATTGTAATATATATATATATATATATATATATATATATATATATATATATATATATATATATATATATGAAAATATATAGAAAATAGGAAAGTTCCTTAGTATTTTAGTTATTATTTTTAAAAAATATTGCTCGATACAAAAGTAGAGCATAAATAAAATTATTTTGGCTCTTGTTTTGAAACATGAGACCTCTTATGTCGCGAGTTGGAATCATATTTTTTTAAATAATTATAATATATATATATATATATATATATATATATATATATATATATATATAGCATTTTCTTTTATGGCTGAAACGAACGAATGTAGATGCCCGAAAAAAGACCCGCGACAATTTAATAAACGTCGTTTTACAGAAGTCGAGGCCTCGCTGTATGGTTGACTGGATTTCGCACTAAGTATCATTAACTCGCTATATGATATAGCAGTTCAGCACTCTTTTCTTTGTTTCTAAAATATTTTTCTAATACATTGTATAGCTTCTTAAAGGGATCTTCCCTTACTCCAATTTGCCTTTGTCTACCTTAGTGTCACATTTTTAGTCATATTATAAAACTACTAACATATTCAAATATCAGTACTTGCTTTATTTCGACATTTTTTTTATTTGTATCTTGGACTGTCCACGTTACAGTCGCATCGGGTCGAAACACCAAGTTCCTGCACGATCACCGAAATAAATAACGCCAAGTCTGGCCACGACCTAGACGGGTGACCGCTTGGGTTTAAAAAATATTAGTGCTGTAAGCTTGGATTCGCAACGATACTCCTAGGTATGACGATAAACTACATCCAGCGGCAGCTCTGATCGGGAGATTGGAGTTTTTGAGGCGCATGAAACCACCTCTTAATGACTGTTGTTCCCAAGTCCACCAGGGGTGGTAGCACCTGATAGGGTCCCACCTGTTGGCAAATAGTGAGGCCCCAAACCAAAAGAAACACTATGAATGTATAAAACTCAATTTTTATAGTAAAAAATACCAGCAATATATATTTTTATATATAAAAAAAAAACTTTGTTACCATATTTATCACAGCGTTTCGGCCGTTGTACGCTCCGGCTTTCTTCAGGTGGTTGGCATGTCGGACTGAACCCTTTATTTCGCTCACTGGGGTAGACTTTTCTAGTTCCACGTGCCATGTCTAATGGATGTCAGTTATCAGTTATCTCCTGATAATTCAGCCTTAACCAGGTATTGAACTCACAATTCTTTGGGTCCTGGCAGTGGAGAACTTGGAGAGGTGAATTAACTATGGCTATGGATTAAATAGTAAGACTTGTAACACCAAATCAGTATAATCTAAAAAGAAAATTCTTACAATCTAAAAATATTTTCTTACTTTAAATAACCTGCAAAGGGTTGATAAGTCATAAAAAACAAATCAATCTGAGAAATACTGATTAGCTGCCTAGACATGTCTTTTAGATTTATTTACATTCTCTGGAATATAAATGTATGGAAACTAACATGACCACAAAGTGAGACTTCGGTTTATATATTGATTGTAATATAGAATTGATCCCTCACTTTATATCCACATCAATTTCTTGTTTGTTCATCAGATTCTGTTTAGGTATGACCCCACCAATTCTCTCCCCGCTCGTTGCCTTGGGGGGGGGGGGGCGTAGAAGAGGATTCATATTTGCACGTAAGTGAATGTAATGGATTCGACTGGAATTCGAACTCGGCTCTCCGATTCCTCAATCCGAGCCGCAATCCATTACTCCACCGTGCCTCTTCATGGCAAGAAGAGTTGGATTCATGCCTTTCCCAAGTCTAAGTGAAATGTAATGAACTCGACTGGAATTCGAACTCGGCTCTCCGATTCCTCAATCCAAGCCACAATCCATTACTCCACCGTGCTTCTTCAGGCCAGAAGAGTTGGATTCATGCCTTTCCCAAGGTTATTAGCACGTAAGTGAATGTAATGAACTCGACTGGAATTCGAACTCGACTCTCCGATTCCTCAATCCGAGCTTCAATCCATTATTCTACCGTGCCTCTTCAGACCAGAAGAGTTGGATTCATGCCTTTCCCAAGGGTATTATTACGTAAGTGAATGTAATGAACACGACTGGAATTCGACCTCGGAACTCCGATATCTCAGTCCGATCCGGTATTCATTACTCCGCCATATGAAAAGTTAACATTGAAATGTTACCACTGAATCATTTCCTTTGAAATATTAACATTGAATTGTTACCAATGAAACGTTACCGTTGAAATATTACCATTGAAACGTTACGATTGACGTATTGCCGTTAAATTGTTACCATTGAAATATTACCACTGAAATGTTAGCATTGAAATTTTACCATTGAAATGCTACCATTGTTACCATTGAAATGCTGCCATTGAAATATTACTATTGAATTGTTACCATTGAAAAGTTACCGTTGAATTGTTACCATTTGAACGATATCATTGAATTATAACGATTAAATTGTTACCATTGAAAAGTTACCATTGAATTGTTACAATTTAAAAGATACCATTGAAATATGACATTGAATTGTTACCATTGAAATAATACCGTTGAAATTTTACTATTGAATTGTTATCATTGAAATGTTATTATTATTGAAAATTTACCATTGAATTGTTACCATTGAAACGATACTATTAAAAGATGTCAATTGAATTGTTACCATTGAAATGTAAACATTGAAATATTACCATTGAATTATTACCATTCTAACGTTACCATTGAACTATTGTCATTACAGTGTTACCATTGAAAAGATACCATTAAAATATTACCATTGAATTTTTACCATTGCAAAGATACCATTAAAATATTACCATTGAATTGTTACTATTAAAACGATAGCAATGAAATATTGCCATTCAATTTTTACCATTGAAAAGTTAGCTGTTGAAAAGAACGCTCCTATATTTTGTCCCAACCCAATGCACAAAGAATTTATTTCTGGAGTGATGAAGGCTCGAAAGTAACAGTGTTGAAAGGTCGCATTAAAATTCCGTGAAAACGAGGCTCCTCTTCCGAAGGGAGATAGAACATCACGTGACATTTTTCCTTGTCTGATTTAAATTGTCGGAAGGAGGGAGGCAAAACGAGAAGCTTGTTATTCCCGTCCCATTGATTGCGGTTCGCATTCGAATCAGAGAAAAAGCGATAAGACTTTCCGTCACAACCCGAAGATGATAGGAGAACCGGCACGACAAGCTGATTTTGCCTGGAGTAGTTATACTACGTGATCAGTGATCCGTATTATTTCAAGACGGTGACTTGTTACGGAACAAGACAGCGATTATATTTGCGTATGACAGGTCATATCTTCATTTATAATAACGATTTCAATACCAATAAGAACATTGTCGTTATTGACAATACTTATAAGGTCTGTATATACACACACACACACACACACATATATATATATATATATATATATATATATATATAGTTAATTGTATTGCCTGGTAATCCGTATATATATATATATATAGTTAATTGTATTGTTTGGTAATCCGTATACATACATACATGCACACACACACACACACACACACACACACACACACATATATATATATATATATATATATATATATATTCTAATTATTTTTTCTTATTCCGTAAACATATATATATATATATATATATATATATATATATATTATCAAAGTATATAATTGGTATACATAAATAATTCCAATAACCAACAATTACTATTCTTAAAAATGCTCAATACAAAAGTAGAGCATATATAATTATTTTATAAAAAAATTATAACATAAGTATGTTATAAAAATCACTACAAAAATAAAAATTTTTTTTCAAAAATTTCTGTGTCTTATCAAGTGATTTTCATGAAAATAAAATAAATGGTTTTAAAAGTTTCAGATTAATTAATTTCCTAATATAGGGGATACATTGTTAATAAAAAATTTAGAATAACCAATCAAAAAATTAAGTATTTTTTTATTCAAAAGTTTGAAAATCAAAATCCTGCTATTATAGCTATTTGAATTTTAAATACGAAGTAATATTTCTTTCTAATTTTTACTAACTAATAATTATTTCTTTATATGATTTTTAATATTAAAATTAAAAAAAAAAAAATTTTAAATAATCTGAAAATTTTAAAAATTTAAAAACTTTTCAAAATTATTCCTTGAAAAATAATATGTTTATTCAATTCAATTGAAACAATATAACAAAATTTTCCTGATTTAAAATTATATGGTGAAATTTTTTTATCTTTTTCTAAAAAATATTTATATATATTATATTGGAAAAAGAAAAGCAAAGATTGTCGTCAAAACGAAATAAAATAAAGAAATCTTTAAAGAAAGAAAAAAATTCAGAAAGAAAGGGAACATTCCTTTATTTTTTTTTAATTTCAAAAAGAAAAAACATGAATATGGAAAGGGAGGTTTTCTTGAAATGCTTTTTTAAAATTAAGAAAATTTTCTGAAAAAAAAAATTAAAAGAAAAATAGGATTCTTCGGAAGAAAGAAAAAAAGAAAGAAAGAAAGAAAGAATTCTTAAGGAAAGAAGAAAGAAAGAAAGGGAGGATTCCGGGAAGAAAGAAAGAAAATAAGAAATGAAATATTTAAAAAAATAACAAATAAAGAAAGGGAGGATTTATTTCTAGAAAATTTCAAAAGAAATAAAGAAATTTAAATGAAAGAAAGTGAACAGATTATTCGAAAGAAATCCTAAGAAAGAAATTAAAGAATCCATAAATTAGAAAGAAATAAAAAAAAAGGGAAAATTCCATAGGAGGATTTTTATTCCAACAAAAGTAAAAAAAGAAAAGAAAGGATTTCGTGAAGTAAGATTGAAAGAAAGGATTCCGTGAAGAAAAAAAGGAAGGAAGGATTACATGAAGAAAAAAAGGATTCCGTGAAAAGAAAGAAAGGATTCCGTGAAGAAAGAAAGAAGGAAAGAAAGCATTCCTTAATGAAAGAAATAGTCATAAAGAAATAAAAAAAAGAAAATCGTCATAAAGAATCAAAGAAAGAAAACTGAAAGAAAAATGAAAAAAGAAAGAAAATCTAGTAACAACTGAAAGACATTCTTGCTTTCCTTTTTTTTCTTGCATATATATATATATACATATATTATAAATTAATTGATTTAAAATATGTTTTTTTTCGCTACACAGTTCCAACCATGTTTCAAAAATAGAAGCTAAAAACCCCGAATTTAATTTTGCAATTAAATTAAAAGCATTAGTTCCATTTCATCTTCAAGCGAATTTTGGAGTAACTTTTTAAAATTACCGGGTTTTAAAGACACAGCTAAAATCACGTTTCCATGGTTACAGAATATTCTACTTAAATTGAACAAGGGATGTCTAGATTTTCCTTATGTCAGTATCATTGTATCAGTTATTAGCTACAATTTGGTACGGGGTAGGGATGTATTTTACAATGAAACCTGACATCAGTTGAATGGATGTCGTCTGAATTTAAAAAAAAAAAAAAATAACGGTAAAAAAATTTTTTTCGTCATTTTTAAAATTTAAAGATATTCATTTTTTTTTTTTTTTAATATCTTTTTATTTAACTACGATTTGAAATATTCTCCTTTTTTATATATATATATATATATATATATATATATATATATATATATATATATACATACATATATATATATATATATATATATATATATATATATATATATATATATATATATATAAATACATATATATATATATATATATATATATATATATATATATATATATATATATATATATATATATATATAATATTTTTCAAAGAATAATTATACTTTTGTCTATAAAAGCAGCTCCGTCTGAAACTAATAATAATAATAATAATAATAATTTCAATAATAATAATAATAATGGCGTGCCTATTCCTACCTATTTCGTCCCCTTTCTCATGTGACTTCAATAATGAAGTGGTTTCAATAAAGCTTGCGCCATTTCATTCCGTTTCTATTCTTTTGTCCGTGTCTTCACTTTCCACCGAACAGATTTGGTTACTCAAGCGAAAAGATAAGCGCATCAGTCATGTGACATCAATCGCATTCTTTCCTTCCGTCTCCAATCACTTCCGTTATTTGACGTTTGTCTTCTTTGTCTTCGGTTTTTCTTTCTCCCGTCCGCCATTTTTTTGGCCACTGTTTCTTAAATGTTCTTATAAAGGTTAAATTTTTGTTTTCTTGCGTCGTTGGAGTGAGTGGCTTATTTTTATCTAGCTTCTGCCTAGGGTTCATTCCGTTACCATTGTCTTCATCTCTTTTTTTTCGTCTTCTCATCACTTATCTTTGTCACGTTTTTTTTCTTTGATTTCTTTTCCTTTTTTTTCTCTTTCATTTTTCTTTCTTTATTTTCTTTTATTTCGTCACTACTATTTTCTTTTCTTTCTTCATATTTCTTTTATTAAGAAATGCATTCTTTCTTTCTTCATTCAATCCTTTCTATCTTTTTTCTTTCTTAGCGGTCCTTTCCTTCCTTCTTTTCTTTTTGTTTCTTTACGAAATCCTTCCTTTCCTTCCTTCTTTCTTACTATCTTTTTTCACGGATTCCATCGTTCTTTCTTTCTTTCGGTATGGAATCCTTTCTTTCATCACGGCTTGCTTTCTTGCTTTATTTCCTTCTTCACAGAATCCTATCTTTTGCAAAAGTAAATTCAATTTATCTTTTCTTTCTTTCTTTACGGTTGAGCTTTTTGTTCTTTTCTTTTTTATTTCATTTCTTCAAATAAAATTTTCTTTGTTTTTTTTTCTTTCTTTCCTTCTCCACAGGAATCCATCGATTCTCTCTTTCTTTCTTTCTATATTCTAATCATATTTGTTATCTGCTAACAGTTTTCTTCATATATATATATATATATATATATATATATATATATATATTAAAACATTTTTATTTCAACATTCTTTTTATAGATAAAAATATTTAAATAAATGCTCTGTTTTCTAATAAATAGTATTGAATAACAATTAACGGCCTTTCTTTCTTATAAATTTTCATATAAAATATTCGTTATTCCTTACATAGTTCGAACCTGTATCCTATACAAACCGTCATATAATTGACGTGTTTTTACCGATTTATCCATATTTCAGTTATATCGATGTATATATATATTTTTCTAACTTTTAAACTTTCAATCTTCCATGAATCTATCACATACATTCATATCTTTAAAAAATTTTTGTGGAAAAAATCCTTGTATTATCAACTAAATTTTCCTTAAAGATTCTTTATAAGATACGAGTTTTTTGTTTATTAATTTCATCTGTTCTAAAAATTCTTTTTTTGTAAGATCTTTTACTCAAGGAAATTTGTTTATATAGGTCATTATTTTTTATATATAAATAACTTTTACAATCTTCCATACCTTTTAGTAAATATTTCAGATATATAATATATTTCTATATGCGCAAATAATGTTTTTTTGCTAGATAAAAAGGAATAACGAGTAAAAAATTAAAACTAAGAAAATTCTTTCTTTTTATAAATGCGATGTCACTTCAGGGCGTAGGCATTTATGACCCTCCACAGATTCCGTTTATATATTACCTATGAATTGTCATTGTCACGAATTCCAGGTCGTGTATAGACCAGTAAATGTGGGCTTACGAAAAACATGACAATTTTTGTATGCTGAAATTCGTTTGTTCCTAAGTCCCGCAAGATTGGTCTAATTGAAATTTTACATCCATTTAAATATCATTTCTTGTTCCTCTGAAATTAATGGATATCCCATTAATGTTATCAGGCCAATTATTGATAGCAAAATCAGGCGGTTTAAAGAACCTGCGGTTTTTGGACCTAGTCAGTGTCCTATATATTTTTCATACCTTTCTTGATAGGAATGTCAGCTAGTATCAGACAAAAAAATTCGGCGTCTATTTCGTCTTCCTATAATGCTGTTAAGTTTCGCACAGTTTTTCATACTAGACCTTTTCTTCCGGCCTTTATTAAAAATAGGTTGTCCTATTTTCATAAGAATTTAGTTGTTTATAAATTCAAATGCCGTTGTGACGCAGTGTACATAAGACGAACCATTTTAAGTTTGGAGACGCGGGTTGCGCAGCATGTTCCCGCCTATTTTGCGTTCTGGAAAGTCTTATCCATATATGTATAGAAGAAATATCAGGCATTCCATGAGTCTGCAATTTTTCAAAATTTTTGCCAACCATTCTTGTACCACTGAACACGAAGACATTGGTTTTCCGTTTTACACAATGTTCGCTCCATACACCATCTTCGAAAAATGATACCGTTTTTCATTAAGTATCAATAGCCTATCCTGAATACATACAATTTGAACATTTTTTTTGTTCCTTAATGTTCTGTTGGATTAGTTTAAATCCCCCCCTTTTCTTTTCATTAAAACTCTTGTGAAAAATATATATTTTTTTCAACCACGTTTTATTCAATTTTAATTTTGAGTAAGTAAATTTGCATTTTAGTGCCATTTCCACCTTTCCTTGCTCATTTATTTTTATTTTTTTAGTGTTTCTTTATACTCATTTATATTGCCAACGAATACCTTTGTTGAAAAAAATTGGATTATGCACATTAGGTATGACGTCCGTTTTGTTTAAGGCTATATATATATATATATATATATATATTAAAATTCATGATCTTCATTAAAAATCGTTTTATATGAAGATCACAAAATTAAAATCTAAGGTCACAAAAATATATATATATATATATATATATATATATATATATATATATATATATATATTTATATATAAAAAAAATAGAATGTGTATAACGGAATAAATTCTTTAATCAAAAATTATAATTCTTAAAAGAGTGCTCAATACATATATTTGAGTCAGATATGATTATTTTTTTAAATTATAACATAAATATGTTATAAAATCCCATAAAAATAGCCATTTTGTTTAAAACAAAATGGCTATGTTTTCAAATTTTATAACATATTTATTATATAAATTAAATAAATAATATATATATATATATATATATATATATATATATATATATATATATATATATAAATGTTTTTATATATGCATATATAGATATGTATTTATTTATGTATTTGTGTGTGTATGTTTAAAAGTTTGTAAATTAAAATTTTTGACACAAATAAAATATAATATTTATATATATATATATATATTTTTTTTTTTTTCAAAATTAATTTTTAACAATGTCTATTTGGTCGTTTTTATTCAAAATTTTTTATTTGTCCTTAGATTTTCTTTTTTCTCTCAGGAAGAACTGACGGGGCTCGACGTTGCTTAACTTCAACTAGTATTTATTAATAGTTTCGATATTATATTGATTCCTCATCGAATATTATTTTTTTTTAAAAATTATTGGCATTTTTCCTTTTTTTCTTATTGATAATGTATTAAACGTTTGACTCCGCGTATCCAAGATGTTTTATTGGCAACAGAGAAGAATCATACTTTGCTTTCATCTACGTCCGTGTTCCATTTGGCAAAAAGCTTCTTATTTGCCAAAGCAAATCTGTTTTCTATGCATCAAAGAAGCACAAATTAACATTATTTGCACCAATTCTTAAGAATAATAATAAAAAAACCCTTCTGTTTTCTTCATTCAATTCCTCTCTTTCTGTGTGCTTATCAGGCAAAGGAGGTCTTGTGTAAAGTTTCTCTGCCTAAAATAAATAAAAGAAAATGGTCGAAAACCGAAGGTGCGACTTCGATAGCGTTCATTGAAACATTTGTTATCTCTCCTTTGTAAAATTACTGCTATAGAATAAACTTACATTATCATCATCATGTGATCGTCAGTCTCATGACAGGGTGTGTTTATTAGGTCGTAGCACAGCTCCCACCCCATATGTCGCTGTTGCATAGCAAAAAACCGAATCTCTACGAATAATCATTTAGTTCAATCAGGTTTTCCTTTTCAGCACTGTAAAAGAAAATGTCGGATTAAAAAAGAAATGCCGGATTAAAACACAATTTTTAGGAATGTACGCTGATGTTTACTGAGTAACCTACCCATGACATTTTTTTTACTGATATCATTCCTTGTGCAGACCAATGCACTCTTACACCATCAAAACAACATTGGCCTGCACTGGTGAGCGGTTTGCCACATGTCAGATGCTTAAATACTCACAGGTTTTAAATCAGAATTTTCCTTTTCTTCGGGAGATGTCCTAAAAAGAACTAAGGGGATCTCTTATCTCCCAGTGTTTAACCGCGCGTACAGACATCAACCGAGGTATTTTATGTCCCCGCGTTAACACACATATACGGCGTATTAAACAGGATGCCGTAGTAAACAGCCCGTTGTCAAATGGACCTTTCCTTGTCATTAGATTACTATTCAGTATCTGTCTATATTTCTGAGATGAGGTACGATGCACATTATTTACATTATTCGGACTATTGTCCTCATCTTTGTCGCCATATTTAATAAAACGTTTCGGCCTTCAGTATATGTTTATATTTCTATATTTATTTAATATATTTAAATACACTATTTACATTATTCGGACTTTAATTTTCATCTTTGTCATATTTATTACAACGTTTCGGCACTTTCGTATAAAAATATATTTCTGAAAAGGTAATGTGTTTTATTTATTATTCTGATATTTTTCATATTTATTATAACGTTTCGGCCTTTCATTATGTCTATATATCTTAGATGACGTATTATTTTCATTTCCATTATTCGGACTTTGTCAAATCTTTGTTTTATATTTATTACAACGTTTCGGCCTTTGTACGCTCCGGCCTTCTTCAGGTGTATGGAATGTCGAACTAAACCCTTTATTTCGCTCACATGGGTAGACTGTTCTAGTTCCACGTGCCATGTCTAATGGATGTCAGCTATCA
>CAHIKZ030002134.1:127500-245000 GCA_903632075.3 Acanthosepion pharaonis | reverse complement strand
TCCGAATTTATTCGGGAAGCCAAGCAGACAATTGATGAAAACCGTGGTCAATCAATGAGGTCAATTGCCAAAAAGAAAACAATCAGAAGAAGTGTTCATGAAAACATTCGATACAAGTCCTACGTGTTGAATAGAGGTCAATTTATGTCTGAAAAAACAAAAGAAAACTGTTTAAACAGATCCAAAAGGCTTTTAAACAAACTTAAAAATCCTTTAAAAGTTGGTGTGATTTGGTTTTTCTCATATGAGAAAAATTTTGATCAAGATAAAAAACTTAACAGAAGAAACGACAGATGACTTTGATCAGATCCTTCTGAGGTGCCAAGAGTGATGAGAACAAAATTTCCTTTATGTGTTATGGTATTTAGCAATGAAGGACCCAAGCTCTTAGAGTAAATGTTGCTGCTTACATTGAGGTTCTAAAAACAGTTGTCAAGGCCTGGATTGACAACATATGTAACGGCAGGTCTTACATATTCCAGCAAGGCTCCATCCCACAAGTCTCTACGAACACAAGAATGGGTGACTGACCATTTGTACGACCACATCACACCCAACATTTGGCCTCCTAACTCTCCAGATCTTAATCCACTAGACTATTATATGTGGAGCCTTGTTGAGAAGGAGGTTAATAAACAGCCTCATAAGACCAAAGACTCTCTTAAAGCTGCAATAGTTCGAGTAACGTCTGACATAAATAAGGACCAATTAATGAGAGCTTGCAGCCGATTTCGACCTCGTGCAGAGGCAGTTATTGATGTTAATGGTGGTTATATTGAATAAAATTAAATAATTGTTAGCTAAAGTTCATTTTTACTTGTTTGAAATCAAATATAATTATATTCATTTGTTCAGCAAGTTTTTTACTAATCCATAAAATCTGTCCCCAGATACCAGTTGCTTCCTGGTATATATATATATATATATATAGTCTTTGCCCTTTCATCCACGGTTCAAGATGCTACTTCATAAACGCTATGTATGCATCAGCAGTCATTTTGACGCCATCTGGTACTCTCCATGGACCCACTAATGTTTTTCCAATAACACCACCCCAGATCATTATGCCTCCACCGCCTTGTTGGCGTCTCAAACGCTGATGTCGATTCTGTCCGTTCATTACCCAGCCTTTGCACCATCTGTCTGGCCCATGAAGTGTTGCTCGAGTTTCGTCTGTGGACAAAATTTTAGAGAAGTCAATCTTCATATTGTCCTCGGCCTATTTCAATCGATTTTGAATGTGATCTCGTCAACGCAGGCTTCGATACCGGTTTGACTCTTGTTGCTATTTCCCTCAGATACCGACACCGAGTACTTTTAGACACAGTAGGATCCCCAATGCGACTGAAAAGCTCTTGACTGATAAGTCCAGGGTTCTTCGTGGCCTCTTGTTTAAGTCGTGACATGAGACGACGTGAAATAACCCTCGGCTTGCCTTTTATCTGCCCTTTTGCGTACTTGTGTAGGGTCGGCGGTGAACTTTTTCACTGTTTGATGACATTCCCTATCATTTTAGAAATTTCTAGGGTAGATTTACCTTTTGAGAGTTCTGAGGTGATAGTTTTCTTTTCAGAATCATTAAACTGCTTTTTTGGCCCATCTTTTCACTAAATTCTTATACTATTCTAATAATGTGGCACGCTCAAATCATCCTGCTGATAACAAATATGGCGCCAGTTTGTTTACATTGCGCAGATCAGTACGAAAATTTCAGTGATTGCGCAGATCATTGTTGCCAAAATTGTGTGAAAAAATTTTCACGAATTGATTGGACGATTTTTTGAAATATTAGAAAAAAGTTATCTTGATAATAATTTGACACGCAGTGTATATATATATATATATATATATATATATATATATATATATATATATATATTTATATATATATATATATAAAAATCTTTATATTAAATAAAATTAAACATCTAAAAAAACATTAGATTAACTACAAAATGTTTCATTCATACAATATCACTAGTATATATGTATATTTTTGCATATATATTTCTCAGCTATAATATATAATGTTACAGTGAATTTTGTCTTGTATTCTAAATGTTTATTTTTACCGAATTTTCGAGTTTTGTTATTTATTTCGTCGATAAACTTGTTTTTTTTATTTTTTATTTTATTTTTTTATTTATTTATTATTTATTTTAAAATGCCAATATTTTTATTTATAATAGTTGGGTTTTTCAATCATTTAACAATTTTTTTTGGTTTGAGAATTTAATTAAAAGTTTGCAAAAGTTCAATTTTTCCCAAAAAGGATGATATTCTTAAAAGGAGATGTTTAAAGACCGAATTTGGGAAGAATGTTTTTATATATTACAAATAATTTACCTAAATTTATTTTTTATTTTCGAACGTTGGGATTCGCAAAAAAAAGTTTTTGTATTTATTATTTATTTATTTATTTTATTTAAATTTTTTTTTTTTTTATTATTGAAATTTGATTATAATTTCAAAGTTTCTTTTTTTTTTTATTTGTAAAAATTTTTTTTCATGCCTGAACTTTTTGATATGATAGTTCAATTTATTTAATATATTTGTCGACATATATATATGGATATATATTTTATATATATACCTGGATTATTGATTCTATGTATATATAAATATTTCTTATTTATATGTATAATATAATTTTTAAATAGATATGATTTTTCAAGATGTTATATATATATATATATATATATATATATATATATATATATATATATATATAAATATATATATATATTAGAATATATATAATCAAGATAGATAGAAGATATCCATTCGCTATAAAACATAATTGATTAAAAATGGTTATTTTCCATAGTGCGAGTTAGACAAACGATCTCGATAAACTTTTGTTTTGATTCTAGAAAATCATGAATATTGAAATAAATGTTTTATTCATCATCAGGCATAGTTTTTAGATATATTTTCAAAAACTTGATTTATTTATACTTGATGTCGATAGAATCATTAATTTTATATCTATATATCAATGTAAGATCTCGACGTCATGTTATGTTTACGTTTTCAAAATTTTAAGTGAAATTTTATTTAAATATTTCTTTTCCGACCACATTCTATTTTTTGAAAAGTGAATTCCCAAATATGTCAGATAAGTATATAGTTCAATAATATTATGTAATGTCGCCAATAATCGCATTAAAATACTTCTTTGAAAAATTCTATGTTCTATTATTTTTTTGTTTTCATGTAAATTACGTTAGTTGAATAATGTTTTTATTTTTCTATATATATAATATATATGTATATATATAACAAAAATATATGAATAAAATTCAAATAGTGAATTTTTTTATGAAATGTAAAAATATTTGTGAAGGCTTGAGCTATCATCATCATTTTCTTTTTTTTACAAACGATAGAAATTTTGTTTTTCAAATGATGACGTCATGTTATAAATACAAATAAACATATAATGCCATATATTGACAATTCTTCTTTGATGATTTCATGAACATAAAAGCCGTTTATGATCAAGGAACATTTTATTTATTAACAGAATTTTATTCCTTGTTTGATTGAGTTTTGAAGTCTTTTTTGAATTTTAAGATTTTTTGATTTTCTCTCAACCTGAAATGTTCATATTGTCACTTCTTTTTCTAGTTCAGGCCACTGGAACTTTGATCAAGGATTAGAATATTTTCATATTATTCAATTGTTGGAAAGTGTTTATGGTTTATTTTCTCCCCAAAACAGAAGTGATATACAAAGTGGAACAGCTCATGATCAAACATAATAGACATTCGTTGTCTGTTATATGTAATAATATATGTTTACATGCATACATACGTACATACATATATATAATATATATATATATATATATATATATGTTTTGTATTTTATTTTTAAACATTTTTGAAACATTTTTTTTAGAACTGTGTAATAAAAAAAAATTATTTTAAATAAATCAATTTATAATATATATATATATATATATATATATGAAGAAAATATATACGGAAAAAAACAAAATAAAATCCTATATACAATTTATACTGTTTTAATGTTAATATGTCAACGTCGGACGTTTCGGTCTAATAAACCATCTTCAGGACATATTCATAAATTATAACATTATCAATACAACATGACAAAGACGATGTACATAAGCACAAGACTTATCCAAACAAATAACTGAAAGTTTTATAAGATCAGCGCTCCGTTTAAAACATGGTCACGTTGTCGTCACGTGGACGACGCTGTGAAAACATGTATATATATATTATTTTTAAAGATATAATTTATTTAGGTAAAGGCTCTGCTTTTTTAATTAAACAGTATTAATCATATTTTCAAGCGAGAATTTTCTTTGGTTGAATGCTGAAAGCACGTCATTCTATATGACGGTTCCCATAAGGGTTACAGGTTCAATTCCTGTCCAAGAGCGCATTCTTTTACAAATTTTGAATGTTCGCCGGTAAATGCAATAGATTTTAATTAAAAAACATTTTAAAGATTTTAATTAAAAAACAGATCACTTAGTGATCAATTTAGTGGCACGCTTAAATTTATGGAGTCAGGACATCAGGAAAATATACTCTACAGAAGAGTCGTCATGGAAATATTTGCAGAAAACAGAGGGAAACCACATGGAAGGGAACAGTATAAAACGAAATAGACACAATAGGTCTATCTTATCCATTTAAACATGTTTTGAATGGCCACCTATATATATATATATATATATATATATATATATATTCTATATATATATTTATATATATAATTATTTATTTAAAAATATGATTGCAACTCGCAATAAATAAATATTTATATTTATGCTTTTTTTTCTATCGAGCACTATTTTTTTAAAATAATAACTAAAATACTAGGAACTTTTGATTATTTACCTTGTTTCCTTATCCTATTTTCTATATATTTTCACATAATATATATATATATATATATATATATATATATATATATATATATATATATATATATTAGACTTTTTCTGATTTCGACGTATGAGTGTCAAATCTCAGTTCCAATAAACTGATCAACAGACCAAAAAAAAAAAATTGATTATAGTGGTGAAGGCTTTAAAATATTCACCAACCATTTTTTTTGAAGAGCCGAATACAGAGATCTGGTTTTTGTGCCACAAGGTCCCAAAATGTCCCTTTGCAGATTTTGAATTCAGAGTTGTCCTTCTCATAGACCAGTTGCCATCCCAGTCAAGTCCGAACTCAGTCTGTACATAGCTTAACGGAGAAGTGGAGGTTTCTTACCTTTCCCAAGGATAATAGTACGTAAATGAATGTAATGGATCCGTCGGGAAATTTGAAATCGAATTTTCGATTCCTCAATCCCAGCCAGTATCCACACACACACACACACATATCATATATATATATATATATATATATATATATATATATATATATATAATATTTAATTTAACTTTTTAGTAACACCGTAATTCCCCACCTGATGAGACGTCTAAGAAGGGTTTTCCTTTTTTTTGACGTTGAAACAAAAATGTACAATTTTTTAGTGGATATGTGTATGTTCTAATGTAACACTGCATAAGATATATATATATACGCATTGCTCTTCAACTGAATTGAGCTCTCCTGCTTACTGGCATATTTCATATAGAAAACGTTAAAATGTCCCTTTCTCTTCTTCTTGCGACGATAGCCTAGGGGTAGGATATCTGACTAATTCCAAATCGGTCAAGTTTCGATTCCGGCTGGAAGCAATTGGACGTCTAGTTAAGACTGAAGAGCTGCAATATATATATATATATATATATATATATATATATATATTGCGTATTTAGGAAGCATTCCATTCATACAAGTTTCATTAAATATGACAGAATTAAGTTTGTTTTTTGTTTATATAATTTCTCATATGATCTTATAACTGAATATCTATATCATTCTGTTCACATATCTATCTATGAAAAATTTCTCAGTGTTAAGCTGTAGAAAAAGACTATTTATAAAGGTAAAAGACAATAGGAAAACTGTTTTATTCGCCGACGCATTTCGTCTAATGTGGACATTTTCAAGGCAAATGGAAATGAACATTTTTTCAATAAATTCATTTCGTTTTTGCCTTGAAAAAATTCACATTGGACGAAACGCGGTTTTCTCATTGTCTTTTACCTTTATATCTATCTATCTATCTATCTATCTATCTATCTATCTTAGTCTGTTCATATCTATCTATCTATCTATCTATCTATCTATCTCAATCTATTCGTATGTATCTATCATACTCTCTTCCTGTCTATCTGTTCTGTTCAAACTACACAACTTATTCTGTGCAAATCTATCTATCTATCTATCTATCTATCTATCTATCTATCTATCTATCTATTTATCTTAGTCTATTCATATCGATCTATCTATCTATCTCAGTCTGTTCGTATCTATCATAATCTCTTTCTACATATCTTTTCTTTTCAAACAAACTATACATCTCATTCTGTTCGAATCTATCTATCTATCTATCTATCTATCTATCTATCTATCATAGACTGTTTTTATCTGTCTCTTTCTCTCTCCACCTCTCTTTCTCTTTATCTATGTGTCATAGTCTGTTCTTATCTATCTATCTATCTATCTATCTATCTAATTTCGCTTTACTCGATATCTTTATAATATTCTATTCCTCATTTGGCATTATATCTGTCGTACAAAATAGAACGAACATATATATATATATATATATATATATATATGTGTGTGTGTGTGTGTGTGTGTGTGTGTGTGTGTGTTGTGGTAGGATCTACCTAATTTGCATAGTAGAGTACCGACCATATAAATATGGTTGGTACCGGGAAGAGAGAGGAGGAATCAAGAGATTCAATCCAGAGACTCTAACCGACTGCGACTCAGTCAACACATTCTCCAGGAACGGTCTTACCAGGAATATACAAAAGACTATATGTAAATATTGTGTACACTTTCTTGTTTCAATACATTTTGTTCTAAGTACATTTTGTGTTGCATTATTATTCCATGCATTAGTCAAGTTTCAACAATATATATATAATAAAAAGGCTTAAACACTAATAAACCATGGCAGTTGTCATCATCATCATCAGCAGCAGCATCAGAATCATCATCGTCATCACCAGCATCATCATCAGCATACAGCAAAATCCTCCTCCTCTTTATATATAAGTCTTCCTCCTCCTCCTCCTCCTCATCATCATCATCATCCCATATTTAGCGACGGGATAGGGAAATTTCTACGGATATTTTATTGGCGTGGAACTCGCCATATGCGCTTACCTAATCATTAGCTTTAGAATTAAGACTGATCAGGATCAAATAGGAAAACTGTGAAATTTTCACGGGTTGAAATTAGTATTTAATTAATTCCCGTAAACAGCTTAAATTTATCGTGTAGTAGTTTTATCCATTTAACCAAATCTATAGGTGCAAATCGAAACCTCAAAGTCATCCTCTTGGCTAAAATATTACCTCAAAATACCTAAAAAAAAATTACTTAAAAAATGCCTAAAAAGATTAGAATTTTTTTTATTTTTTATTTATTTATTTATTTATTTATTCCTGGCGATTAAATTAACGATTTGTTCTGATGACGTCATTTTATCACAGCACAATTTTATGGGGATTCGTGTTTCTATTAAACAAGGAAATCTCGTGAAGCAGATAAAATGGACTCGACACATACAACGCCGGCTGTCCTAAACCCGGAGATTGTCAATAAATAATAACCGCCAAAAAGATAAGGGATAAAAAAGAAAGAAGTGTATCAGTGGCATTAACTTATAACCGCAGGAAATTGGGGTATATTTTTTTATGGATATGCGGAAGGAAAAATGAAATTTGAGAAATTTCTAAAAATGCATTCTCAAAATTAGCAGGGTATAAAAAAAAATCTTTAAAAAAATCATATTACAGTTTCTTGTAATAAAAATGCGCAAACTGTTTAACGATAAATATTTCCAGTATAAATTTTTTTCTTCTTTTTTTTTCCTTCCATTTTGTTTTTATTGCAGGCGAGGAATTTTCAATTTGTTTGGATTTTACACTTCAACGGATGTACAGAATCAGTTCGATAGAAGCCGGTTTTTAAAGACACCATTCCAATGTAGAAATATCAATGAATTTATGATTGACAAAGAAGACCCCAGTTAAAAAAAAAAAAAAAAAAAAAAGAAAATTTTTGTGTGATCATTTTAAAATTTTTAATTCGAAACCACATTTCATTAAAAAAAAAAAAAATAAAATGTCTGTTTTTAAAAATATTATATACATATATATAAATATTTATATATATATATATATATTAATAAATAATAAGTCCTTCAATAAAATCCTTGAATTATCCTTCACCAATGAATAAAATTGAAGAAAAAAAATTGACAAAAAAAAAACATCTTGAAAACAAATAAACAAAAATTTTAAATTGATTTGAAAAAAATCCATTTAAAAAAAAATATTTTAAAAGCCCATGCCCAAATCTTGGTTAAAATTTCCACGATAACAATTTTTTAAAATTTATTTTAAAGTAAAGATAAAAAAATATATATAAATATATTAATATATATATATGTTATATATAAATATATGTAATAAATATGACAATTATTTGAAAATAACTCTAGCGAATTAAAAGTTTTTAGAAAAAATAAAAAAAAAAAAACCATAAAATTAAAAATATCACAAATTGTAGGTAATTTATTTTTCTAAAAAAAAAATAAACAAAAACCAAAAGAACGAAAAATTTTCGCTGCATTTTCATTTGGAAAAAAAAATTTAATTTAAAAAAAACCGTTAAAATTTGTCGAAAATTATATAAAAAATTCCGTTAAAAACAATTATTTTTATTTCATGCGTGAAACATAGTTGGGTTTTAAAAAAAAAAATTTTTTTTTATTTCAATATATAATAAATATATATATATATAAAAATTCTTTGAATTAAAATAAAAATATATACTAAATCAATTGATTTGAAAACTTGGGAACGATGGAACTCAGGATTAAGGTCTTCATCTTCAAAGGATTATGTAAACAAGATTACAAATTAAATCACATTTATTTTCCTGATTTAAATCCTTGTTTATATGTAAGATTAAAATAAATATCTGATTATTGTTTATCTTTTTTTCGATAAATATAACGGTAAATTTTAACGAGCTATTAATGTAACTGTATTTATAAATATAAAAAAAAAAACAATTTATTTCAGTTTTAATTTTATACAATGTATTAATTATATTGCAAAATCTGGCTAAATTATTCATTTTCATGATATTTAACTTTTAAATGGAACATATAATTTTCAAAATTAAAAAACTTGTAATAGTCCAAATTTTTTGAATGTTCTGTCAAAAAAAATAACCAATATTTTTTTAATTTTTTTTTATATTACAAAATTCCAGTAATATTAAATTTTGGGAATGCTAATCTTGAAAAAAAAGCTAAATTTATTGACTGAGGGATAAAGGTGTATATTGTTAATATATATATTATATATATATATAATTATATATATTCTATATATTATTTTATTTATATTACAGAATTTAGAAAAGTATATAAAAATAAATATATAAATCTAATTATAAATATAAAAATTTACTTACTAAATTTCATCCTTTGATGAAAAAAATAAAATCAAAAACATGCGTTTTAAAAAGATGGAAATATAAATGCCTTCCCTTAAAACATTTAAAAATGTATATAAATACATTTTAAATTAAATAAAAAGAAAAACAAAAAGTAGCGCCCCAAAAACTTAATTAATAAACCAAATTTTGGTAATCTTTAAAAAAAAAACATTATTCTTAAAAATCATATAAAATATATTTTTTATATATTTTTATTGTTAATAAATATTTTTATTTATATTTTTTATATATATTCCATATTATATATATATATTATATAATTTTCTTTTTTAAATATATATATATATATATATCGGCCTATATATATATATATATTTATATATATATATTCTAAATGTGAAAAAAAGTATACAATTCTTTATTTCTTCCCTTTTTTGTTTTAAATTTCTTTTTTTTTAATTAAATATTGGAAAGATTTTTTGAGAATGGATAATCATAAAAATTATGACTTTTTTGGCGAAAATGGAATATATGTATTTGAATAATATTTATATATTATATATATATATTCTTATTGAAATTCATTTAAAAATTTATTTTTTGTTTCACTATCATTTTGATCCTATGTATCATAAAATTAAGAATAAATTGGAATAAAAATTTGACAGAAATAAAAGACATATCATTTAATTACATATATATATATACAAAATATATACAAGAATTCATCTATAAATTTTTTTTCAAAAATACGGTAAAACAAATTCTTCTGCATTCTTCTGGACCCTTTTTGGTGAATTTATAAATCCTTACCTTCTGTTCATCTTTTCTAAATTACATTCATTTCTTTTATCCACACCTATATATAGTATTTATTGCAGTCTATATAAATGTGACCATATAAAAAGTTTGATATGGTCCATCTTGAAGCCATTTCACAATCCTTTTAACAAGTATGGTGCAAAATCCTTGTTGCCCCTTTCATTTATTACAAGTCAAGAAATTTGATTGTTTACCTTCAAACTGTGCAGTCGACAAAATCCATTTACATTTGTTTTTGTGCATCAAATTACAAAGATAAAATGGCATCAATTTTCATATTTATAACATATTTCAACGCGTACATGGTAAAATAATAATTTGAAATAAAATTAATTTCTCTGGTATCCAAACTGCAAAATCGATTTAAGCCTGTTGCTGATTTAATTTGGCATTTCAGTCCCAAAAAACTCTAATTTCGAAACGGTTAAATTTTTAGCCGTGTTATTTAACCAATAGCCTTTAAAAAGATAGAAACCTCAACAGAATGCAATACATAGCACAACACGGCCGTTTCGTCCTCAATTTTTCACTCATCAGCAGTGCGCATCCACTACCGAAAAACCTGAGAGTATGGCTTCCTTTCTCAAGCTCTGTTTTGCCTTCATTCATGTCATTGTCGCGCTACTTAGCCCTGCCTTACTGGCAACTCTGATCACGTCAGCGTATCTATTAACATCTCTTTCCACTCCCCATCCTGCAAAGAACCTCCTACTATCATAATTTCTTAATTTTTCTGGGTCCCCATTGGAATGTGGTTTTTAATCACCCTGTTCAAAAGTGTGCGTCTGAGCTCTCCCCCTGTTTAAAAGCTGGCATCGAGGCTTTCATCATAGCAAGAAAATTAAAAAGTTAAACCTCGCTCATATCCTCGGTCCTCAGCTGCTTGCACAGCTACTATAGACCATAGGAACCACTTCTTCCGCCTGTAACAAACCGGCAAGTCCGATTGCAACAGATGTCTCTTTATCTCTGATCCCAATGAGTGCAAGCGTGTCCTCGATGAAGCAAAGTTACTAATTGCTGATAGAATGAAACAGCGTATTGCATCTCGAAAATTTACTTCTAAAGTTTATTGGCGGCTCTGCAAAAGTCTTCTGAACAACAGCAAATTCACAATCCCTCCTTTATTCAATCAATACGAAGTCCTAACTTCTTCAGATCATAAGGCTGAATACTTTGCTCGGAAATTCTCATCCAATTCAACATTTAACTCTTGACTATCCACACTAGATTTTCCCCCAAAACCGAGGCTCTATTGAGTGAGATGAGTATAGCCATGTCGATGGTATTAGACATCATCTCTAAATTAAACTCTCATTAAGCAAAGGGTTGTGACGGGATACCATCAGTAGTCATAAAGAAATATGCTCCTGTGCTGGCTCCAGTTCTGTCCGAAATATATAACTACTGCCTGGCTGAATCTTGCTTTTCAGCTTTTTGGAAGTTCTCGTCTATTGACCCTGTTTTTAAAAACTCTGGATACCTTTCTGATCTTCTACCGTCCTATCAGACTCTTTCCCCTCATTCGGCAGATTCTTTGAGGATTTAATCTATGCCAAAGTGGTTAAGCACCTTACTTGACATGATCGACTCTCTGACAAACAATATGGTTTCTTCTTTGTCCGGTTTACCGCTGACGTGATTATGGTTCTAACTGAATATGTAACCAAGCTCAAGTTCGATAAAGTTTGACATTCGAAGGGCCTTTGACAGATCTTTGGCATCTTCAGAAATACGGTATTACAGGACAATTATTTGATTTAATCGAATCATTCCTGTCAAACCATGAAATGAAGGTTGTCCTGAACGAACGCTGGTGTTCCCTTTTGATGTCCCCAAGAATCCTGAGTCCTACACTTTTCTGATCTTCACCAACGATCTTCCTGATGTCATCAATTCTCACGTTGGTATCTACGCAGATGACACTACCATTTACTCCTGTTTCAATAGCAAATCCGGCATTGCTGACATAGTTAATCAGGCCGTTGGTCGCGAAAAGGACCTCCAATCTGTGGTTGACTGGAGCAAGAAATGACTGGTAAACTTTAATGCCTCCAAAACGAAACTGCTCTCATTTACCCACTATAGAGAAACCTACCTGCCTCCTATCAGCATGGCTGATGCTCTACGAGAGCATCTTCCTACGCCTTGTTGGTCTCACGTTTTCCACTAACCTCAGGTGGAACAACTACATTGAATCAACCACAAGAAAAGTTGCTTCCCTGTGTCACGCCAGAAGGTTTTTTTCTCGCCGGACTCCATTCTTCACGTCTACAAATCTACCATTCGTCCTTACGTTGAATCCTGTTGCCATATATGGTCGGTTGCCCCCGCTGTTCATCTCGAGGTTCGCGACAAAATCCAAAAACTGACATGCAATGTGATAGTCCCTGACATGGAACATCGTCTCCAGTCACTTTCTCACAGACGTGATGTGGCTTCCCTTTGTCTTTTCTATAGATATTTTCGTGGCATCTGCTCTGACGAGATATTTTCACTGGTGCCTCGACTGCATGAATTTAAACGTGCTACTAGAGTGGCAGGTCGGTCCCACCATGTTACTGTCGAAACTGTCAAATGTAACCGCCTCTTCTACGCCAACAGCTTCTTCTATCGCACTTCCCGAATGTAGAACTCTCTTCCTCTTATTTGCTTCCCTGATAAATATAATCTTTAAATATTCAAATGCAATGTCAATCGACATCTTCTAATGCGTAGATTTTGATTTCTTTTGTACTGTTTACCCTTTCATTAACAAAGTCTCTTTAATTTTGCTCTCACTCTCTGTAAGCCTTTGCATGCTTTTAACACTCCCACCTTGCTTGGGGTGAAATGCTTATATATATATATATATATATATATATATAAAGACATTTTTATGTTTATACGTTATTGTTATAGATACAAGTATTTAAGTAAATGCTCTGTTTATAATAAACAGTATTAAATAACATTTACCGGCCTGAATGTCCGAGAAATTTTTATAGAAAATAGGCGTCCTCCGGCAGGAATCGAACCTGTATGCTATACGGAACCGTCATATATAAAGACGTGCCTTTCGAATTACAGAGAAGCGTTTTATCATATTTAGTTTTAGTCGATTTTACTGTTTTTAAACCACAATTCTATACATGATTTTCTCTCATTCATACATATTTGCTCAATGTCATCCAAAATGTAAAAAATGATTCATTTCTATGAAATGGACAAAATCCAATATTTATTTTTTTTACATTTTTTATGTTTATACGTTCTTTTTTGTAGATGCAAATATTTAATTAAATGCTCTGTTTTATAATAAACAGTTTTAACAACATAAAAATGTGTAAAAATAATTGTTTTTTTTTATCATTTCATAATATATATATATATATATATATATATATATATATATATATATATATATATATATAAAATTAATTAAAATAGTTTTTCATTTCTTTTTAATAAAGGTAATTATATTTTATTTAAATTGGATATCCAATTGAATTTGACACTAAATTAAATGATGCGACATTAACCATACTATTCATTCTTTTTCTAAACGTGATTGTTATATTTGAATTGTTAAACAGATTTAAATTAATGATCCTGTATCAAATAGATAAAGAAATGATATCCGCAAATTCCAAATAATATTTTTTTTCTAAATAACATATTTTTTTCAACATCTTATCCGTAATGCGAAAGATTTTATTAGAAAATCTTTTAAATAATAAAAATAAATGGTAATATTATTTTTGAAGATGAATAATTTTGAAATTGTCAAATAAATAATACCTAAGATCATCAATTTTACAGGGAATTCAACAATTTTTATTTAACATTTTAAAATATTCAAATTTAATCCTATACATTTTAAATGATGATGCCTTAGGAAATCTTGTTATGAAAGTATTCTATTTTTGATAGTACTAATTTAATTTTTTCTTTCTTTATGTTATTTATATTTTATATATTTATGATATATATATAATTATATATATATATTCAATTTATAAAAGATCTAAGAAAAAATTAAAATGCATTAAAATTAATTTGTCAAATAGATAGGTAGGTATTTAAATGTTCAATTGTAACAAGGTATTTTTTATAATAATAGGTTTTTTTTTCATTAAGAATAAAATTTTTTGGGAAAGGTTGTTTGAATTCCAATTAAATATATGTTTTTGTATAGAAACCAGAAAATATTAAATTTTATAATGATGAAAATAACATTATTTTCAAAAAAATACAAATAAAATTTCATACATTTATATATTAAAATTCATCACCTGTATATATATAGCTGAACCAGTTTTCTGCTTTTTTTTTTTGTTAGATTCAAAAGATTTTATCCTTTTAATCATAAATTTCATGTTCAAATTTTTTTAAAAATTCAGAAAATCTGAAGAAAAATAATCAGTTTCTTAAAATGAATAAATCCTTTTAAAATATTTTTTTTTTTGGGGGTAACTTCATGGATAATCTGTTTTTCCATGGCAAAAAAATATAAATTCAAAATAATTTCACTTTTTGAAATTATTTTGAGAGAATTTTTTCTTAACTTTTCTTGAAGTTTTGATTCAATTTCATATTGGTTTTTTTTTTCGAAATGTACTGAGAAAAAAATTATATCCTTTTTATAATTATTAAAGAAGAAATTCTTGTTTGTTTTTTATTGTTGTTTTAATTCCATGTCTTTATGAATTATATTATTTTCAAATATAAAAAATAAATTTAAAGATCATTCTATTTTTTAAATTAGACTTTTCTGTGATTTATTTAGTAAAACAATGTTTTTATCCTTGAAACATAAATTGATTTACTAAAGATTTAGTTTTTGCTTTTTGTTAAATTCTATTTCTATTTCAGTTATATTGTTTTCTTCCTTTTTTCATTCCTACTTTTCAACATAGTCTTTTTTATGTTATGTTATTATTATTGTTATTTTCATTTTTGTTTTATAATTGTTATTATTATTGCTATTATTGTTGTTTTTATTATTATCATCATAATTATTATCATTATTATTATTTTTAGGATTATTATTTTTGTTATTATTTTATTATTATCATCGTAATTATTATGATTATTATTATTTTTTTTTATTATTTTTTATTATTATTTAATTATTGTTGTTGTTATTATAATTACTAATTATTTTTAAATATTATTAAATTTTTTATATTTTTTTTTATAATATTGTTAAATTTATTATTATCATCGTAATTATTATGATTTTAAAATTATTTTTTAGGTTTTATTATTTTTTAATTATTTTATTTATTGTTATTGAATATAATATTATTATTTTATATTTTCATTATTTTTGTTATTTTATTTATTATTTTGTTCTTATTGTTATTATTATTAAAAATTTTTATGATTATTATTATTTTTAATTATTATTTTTGTTATTATTTTTTATTATTGTTTTGTTTTATTATAAATATTATTAATTTTAGGATTATTATTTTTTTCATTATTTTTATTATTAATGTTGTTGTTATGCTTTATTATTATTTTTTTCTTTTTTATTATTTATATTATTTTTTATTATTGTTACTTATCGTTATTATTATCATATATAATTTTATATTATTATTTTTATAAATTATTATTTTGATTTTTATTTTAATTATTGTTGTATAAAATTATAATTTTTATTATTTTTTCAATTTATTATTTTTTAAAAAAAATTTATTTTTCAAAATTGTTGTTGTTGTTATTATTATCATCGATTTATTATGATTATTATTATTTTTAAATTAATTAAAATTTTTTTCATATTTTTTATTGTTTTAAGAATAACAATTAAATTATTATTATTTTAGGATTATTTTTTGTTTATTTTTTTATTGTTTTTGAATATAATTTTTATTATCATTCAATTAAATGATTTGCAATTATTTTTATAAATATTATTTTTTATTTTAATTTATTTTTCTAAAATTAATAATAAAGAATTAGATATTTTTGATTATTAAAATTATATTCATTATTGTAAACTGTTTTAAAATATTATTTTTCGTTATTAATGCTATTATTTAAATTTTATTAATATTAATTATTATTACTATTATTATTATAAATATTTTTTTATATTTAATTTTATATTCATTTTTCTGACAATATTACTAAAATTAAAATTCTTATTATTATTAATATTAAACCTTGTTACTATTGTTATTATTATTGTTAAAATTGTTGAATTTATTATTATTATTGTTTAAAAATTATTAAAAATTATTATTAATGTTATTATTATTGTTATTAAAAAAATCATGTTTTTATTATTTTCATTAACATTGTTTTTTTTCCATATTATTATTACTATTATTATTATAATTATTGTTATTATTATGATTATCATAAAATTTATTTTCATTTCTTTTTTTTGTCCTTTTTTAACAAATTTTAAAAATGGGCCGTGAAAAAAACCAATCGAGCAATTAAAAAAAAACAAATAACTAACTTATATTTAAAGTTCTTCTAATCGTAAATTTTTTTTGTTCTTTTAAGAACAATTTTTTGTAAATCTTTAAGGATTTTTAATAATTTTCATTTTATTAATATTATTATAAATTTTAAATAAGAGCGTGTTGATTTTAAACAAAAAAAAAATGTGTTTGACAACGTTAAATTTGTTTTATCAAATCAATGTCAAACAATTTTATTTTCTTCATAAATATTTGAAAAATATTTACAAAAATTTATTATTATTATTATTATTATTATTATTATTATTATTTTTTTTTGATTTCTGCTGTATATTTTATTTCCTTTTGGAGTTCAAACCAAATTCAGGTCAGAAATGGCATCATGACATTTTCACTTTTTCCTTTTTAAAAAAAAAAACAGTAAATCTTTTAAAAAAAAAATTAATAAACCTAAGTTGTTATTTTACATTGATAAATCTTCCGGTGTATACAAAAATTTATAAAACAATTTTGTTACATTATTTTTGTTTTATGAAGATTTACCAGGGATCCTTTCAATTTTATTTTGAAATTATGATTATTATTATTATTATTATTATTATATTATTATTGTTGTTGTTGTTGTTATTTTTTGTTATTTTTCATTGATTTCTCTTGATATCATGAAAAATATTCCTTCCCAAGCAAGATCTAAAATCAGAGATAAAAAATAATCATGACATTTTCCATTGAAAATCAACTTTGTAAAAAATTAAATTTCTGAGTAAATGTGAGAACCATTGTTTGTATTTCTTTAAGGCATGAAAAAAACTGAAAATAACTTTCAGTCAAATATTAGACCATTTTTAAAATGAAATCGAAGACAGTAACTAAAAGAATTGATATCTTCATGAGAATAACATTTTTTTATTTCTTTTTCAAGATTTTGATTTTTTGATGACCTTACCCATAATAACATAATGGACTATTCCATACGTAATAAATACGGCGCCTCAAGAGGAAGCAGGGAGTTCAGTCTGAAGTCGGGCGACCGGCTGACCGGCTGATCGGTTGAACTCTCTGCCTTCGGGCGGGGAGGAACCCGAACGAGGCTACGCCGAAGGGCGGAGTCTCTTTCGGGGAGGTAAACCGACCCTGAACCCGTTTATACGGGTTCAAAGGGCATATTTTTGGCCGAGCCCACGGGCTCGGAGATCCCACGTTAAACCGGCCTTGTGCCACATGATGCCCTCGTGGGGGGGTGACTAAATACTGTTCAGTCTGAAGTCTGGAGTGAAGTCCGTCAGAGTCAGTCAGTCAGTCAGAGCAGAGTCGTCAGTCAGTCGAGTCAGAGGCAGTCCGAAACAGAGTCGCGTTCAGACAATTACTACTAAACCTGATTGTTCGTACTAACACTTTCTACTTCTCTGTATATATTCCTGTTTGTAATATATCTGTGTTTATTCCATATCCGTGTTCGAGTTCTTCTTTATTGGTTCTACCTTGGACTATCACCGTGGTACAAGGAACCGGACCATAACAATATATTAAAATCCTAAATATCTATATCTATCTATCTATCTATTGATTATATATAGGAATCATCTATATGTATAATTGTCTTGATACACATTTAATCTCTCTATCTATCTATTTTTTTTGTTCAAATATTTATCTATCTATGATGAAAAATTGCCATCCGATTTAACCAAAATTTAAAATAATATTTATGAATTTTCTTACAATTTATTTAAAAATTGCAAAAATAATGTGAATTTGTTTTTAACTTCATTGATTTTGATTTGAAAAAAGTAAAAAAAATAGTTTTTTTAAAATGTTTTTTTTTTTTCTAAAAAAAAAATATATATAAAGTTATATTATATATATATATATATATACATAGATGTAAATTTTTATAAAAGGCTTCAATTTTAAACTTAAAGTAGTTCATGCTATTTATGTTTCTTTACAATTTTTTTTTAGAAAAAAAACTCAAAAATTTTCATTTTTTTTTTTTTCTTTATTTTTTTTTTTTGGATACTGGACGATTATTATTTTTCTTCTTTCTGAAAAATGTCTTCTGTTTCTTTTTTTTTTCTTTGTCTCCTTTTTTTTGGTAAAATTTTGATTCTTAGAAAAATCTACTAAGACAATGATGGATTTTTTTTTAAAAATTGAACTCTAATACTCCCTCCCATTCTTTTGTTAATAGAGATTATATATATATATATATATATATATATATATAAATATATATTTATCTATATATATAAATATTTTAAAATTTCATTTTCTGAATTTATTTAAATTATTTGTTTTTAAATATATACGTGACATATTTACACAAAACCATCCGGCCTTCAAAATTTAAATACATTTTTTGCAATTTTAATAAATAAAAAACAAATAAATTTTGTAAAAACAAAAATTGATTAAATAAAATTTATTAAACGAAATATTTTTTAAATATTAAAAATAAATTCCTATTGTAACCATTTATTTATTTGCTATTTATCAAATGTATCTTCCTGATCGTCTTAATAAAGTTTTAAGATAATTTTTAAAATTTTTATTTTTTTGATTTTTATTTTGTAATAATGATTTGATTAATTTTGCGTATCCATTAAAAAATTATGATTCTTATTTTTTTAAGCTTTTTTTTTTTTTCTTAACAACACAGACTAATTTCTTTCCGAAACAGTTATGTCAACTATAAAACAGATTTTTATAAATAGAAATCAGCGCCTTGATTATTTTACGATTGAGCAAATTTTATCTCAAATTTATATAATTTATTCAATAAAGGTTAATATTCTCCTTATTTGCTTTTTTTTTTATGTAATTTCTTTAAAGGCATAGCTTTAGGAAACTGTCACAAAAATGTAAAAAAAATCAAAAACAGAAATATTTTAAAACCAAAATAATTGAATTTAGAAAAAAATTCAATTTATTTATTCCATGATGTTAATTTGTAACATTTTTTTATGTTAGATTTAAAAAGGTCCTTGTAAAAAATGATATTTTCGACATTTCATTACTTCAAAGATACATTGCAATGATATTAAAATAAATATATATATAAATATAATATATATTTAATTTGGTCATAAAAAAAATAATGTCATGTTCAAACTATTAAAAATAATTTATTATTAAACTTTTTTTTTTCTTTTCAATAAATTTCCCATAAAATTTGAAATATTTATTTCGATAACGTGTCTTTTTTGGTTTTATATAAAAAAATTATTTTAGTTTCAATTTAAGAATGTTCAATGAAATCATGTTTTCTTTTTTGCATTTATTATTTGGACTTCTATATTAAATCATTGAATCATTTTTTTATATTCAAAATTTTATTTTATAAATTATAAATTGATGCATCATATATATTCTTATTAATTTTATTACCAATCATATTTTCAATAATCTTTAATAAAAGATTTCGTTATTTTTTTTTTATTATTATTTTTATTATAGTAATTTTTAATGTTTATTATATATAAAAGGAATATATATATTATTATTATATATATATACGTATTATTAATTCAAATTTAAGAATATTAATTACTATTGTTATTTCATAATATTGATTTTAAAATTAAACATATTATTAAATTATGGAAAATATTTTTTTATTATTATTATTTATAAATTAACCATAAGAAATTTATTAATTTTATTTTCTTTTTAAATTTGGGCGCCTTTTTTTTTTTTTAAAATGAATTATTTGTTTTTTTAACCTATTTTATATATAATGGACATCATTTTGATTTTTTTGACTTTAAAAAAAAAAAAAAATTTGTTTTATAACCGTTAAAGCAATTGTTACAAAAACAACGCGCTGTATTGAAAAGATCAATGACGTTTTTTGTTGTCTCCTAAAAGAATTGGCATGGAAAATTCATGTTTTTTTGTTTTAATTTATTTTTTATTTTTTTCAAACAAATTTAATTTTTAAATATATTAACCCTTGTTTGCCTTTGAGTAAATTTGTTTGGAACGTTTCTTTTTCTTAAATGCACATTTATAAAATTTTATTTCTATTTCATACCGTAAAAGAATTATTTTATTATTTATATTATATAAAAAAAAACAATATTGCCATAAAAAAAAATATTCATTTTGTCTAATAATATTTTTTTATAACGTTTTTTTATTTTTCTCACGGGTTTTTATTAACAATAACATATTTCATAAAAAAATTTTTTTTTCCACATTACATTTAATTTTTCAATTAATTTTTCCTTTATTTTATTACTGAAATATTCTAAATAAAAAAATTTAAAAAAAATTTCCATACATAAAGATGTCTTTATGAAAAATTGGTTAATGAAAAAACTAAAAAAATTTTATGCAATTAAATTTATTTAAACCTAAATGATAAATTATTTATTTATGGTTATCTGTTTAATGTTTTACTTTATTAAATTTGAAAATTGATTTATATTTTGTATTCTCGTTTTTTAAATCAAGTAACTAAATATTTTTTTTTTGTGTCATGATAATTATATAATTAATACTACGATTAAAAATTAAACTTTTTATATATATTTTAATATATATATATATATATATATTTATATAAATTTTAATATATGTTCATTATAAAAACGTATATTTAATATAAAACAAAGCATAATATTTTTTCTAAATAAAAAATTCCCAAATTTAACGTTTCCTTCAATTAATCAAGTTTTTTAAAACATTTAAAGGTCGCCTGGAATTTGTACATTAAATAATCAGATTTATATATATATATATATATATTATATATAATATATATATATATCATAATTTCCTACGATATTCTAGATATGAAGATTTCTATGGTATATATTTACTCCCTGTTTAAACGCCTGAGCCTTTTTTACTTATTGTTTAAAATTTTTTTTTTTTCAAATATTGGACAATATGCTGTTGGTAGTTTATTTTGACCACGACATCAGGTAAAAAAATTTTAAACATTAAAAATTTTTCCTTCTGTTGAATTGACCAAAATCAAATCAAAAAAATAACAAATAAAATTTCAAGTAACGATGTTATTAGGTTATTTATATATATATATATATATATATATTGAGTATATATATATATATAAAACTTGTTCGACATTTTATTTATAAAAATGTTTATTTTCAATTTTTCGACTTCAATAATTATTTAAAAAGAATACCTTCCTAAAAAATCGATTGGTGACAATAAAAAAAGATTATTAAATGGTTTCAAAATTTTTTATATGGTAAATTTCAGAAAAATTTAATTTTTTGAATTAAACAAACGACATAAAAGTTAAAAGTAAATTATTCAATCCTCAACTGTAAATTGATGAATTGTTTGTATATAATTGATTTAAATTCATACAATCTAAAGTTTTATTCATTTTTTCATTTGTTTACCAACAAATATTAATTTGACACACGAAGAATGAAATTATTTGTTACGTAGCTTGCAGTGATATCATTTGATGGAAAATAAAAAGCAAAAAAAGAATTGAAATATCATTTTTATAATATATAATTTTAAAATTTTTGCAAAATCAAATTAGATGGCTTAATTTCTATTTTTTGAATGGAAATGCCCGTCACATTCAAAAAAAAAAGCTAAAACGTAAATGGACCGAATTTTTTCATCCTTCTATGATTCAAAACTGTCTTTATTCATTTTATTGATTTAGATATAGAGAAGGTTTGAGGGACACAAAATACCAAGAAAATTTATTCAGTGATCTTTTCAGATTCATTCTGAAATACAGCATAATATTGCACAATTAAATTTTTTTCCCAAAAAATCTTAAACAGTTAAGATGGTCATTTTGAATACTATTTTGAAAAATAAAAAAAGGTGGGATCATTTGTTAAGTTGATAGCAATTTATATCATTTTCCGTAAATGAAAATAAAAAAATACGTTCCAAAAAAAAACCATATTATATTTAAAAAAAGAATGAATCAATTTATTTACCCATAAATTTGAGTTAGGATATTTTGTTATGGTCCGGTTCCTTGTACCACGGTGATAGTCCAAGGTAGAACCAATAAAGAAGAACTCGAACACGGATATGGAATAACACAGATATATTACAAACAGGAATATATACAGAGAAGTAGAAAGTGTTAGTACGAACAATCAGGTTTAGTAGTAATTGTCTGAACGCGACTCTGTTTCGGACTGCCTCTGACTCGACTGACTGACTCTGACTCGCTCTGACTGACTCTGACTCTGACGGACTTCTGACTTCAGACTTCACTCCAGACTTCAGACTGAACAGTATTTAGTCACCCCCCCCCCACGAGGGCATCATGTGGCACAAGGCCGGTTTAACGTGGGATCTCCGAGCCCGTGGGCTCGGCCAAAAATATGCCCTTTGAACCCGTATAAACGGGTTCAGGGTCGGTTTACCTCCCCGAAAGAGACTCCGCCCTTCGGCGTAGCCTCGTTCGGGTTCCTCCCCGCCCGAAGGCAGAGAGTTCAACCGATCAGCCGGTCAGCCGGTCGCCCGACTTCGGACTGAACGGTATTTAGTCACCCCCCCCCCACGAGGGCATCATGTGGCACAAGGCCGGTTTAACGTGGGATCTCCGAGCCCGTGGGCTCGGCCAAAAATATGCCCTTTGAACCCGTATAAACGGGTTCAGGGTCGGTTTACCTCCCCGAAAGAGACTCCGCCCTTCGGCGTCGCCTCGTTCATGTTCCTCCCCGCCCGAAGGCAGAGAGTTCAAACGATCAGCCGATCAGCCGGTCGCCCGACTTCGGACTGAACTCCCTGCTTCCTCTTGAGGCGCAGTATTTATTACGTATGGAATAGACCATTATGTTATTATAGGTAAGGTCCCATAACAATATGACATTAAAAAAATAACAAACAAAAGGACAAGCGTTCGCAAAGAGCATTATATACAAAGTTGATTGACATATTCTATAAACTTTATTGGGACATTTCAACCAGTCACTACTTTTTTAAAAATTTTCTTTTAATTTTCAAAAATGGTTTTATAATAGGTGCCGACCTTTAATATATGCTTTGCTGTCATAATCACTTTCCTTGTTTCATCGAAAAAAATAAATTTTGGTGTATACCCAGACGTTGAGGCAATAAAACGACAAGATTAAATCACTCAAATATTGATTTTTTAGAAAAGGAAAAAAAATAAAACAAATTTATAGAAATATGCAAAATATTCCAGCAGTTTTAAATTAATCATTTACACCTGATATAATAGTAAGTCTGATCTGATCGATAATGTTTAATATGGCAGAAAACGCAAAATTCACTCGATTTAAATTGAATCGTTTGTTAATTCTAACAAAAATAACGAATTACCTAAAATTGTTAATCGTCTAATAGAAACCGTTGACCTTTCCATCAGCAAGGTTGATGCTAAATCCAGGTGAAATTCAGGCATTGCACCTATCGGATATTTTCGATAAATTTTTTTTCAGATGATATGTAATTTTTTTATTAATCGTCCGAGAAAACCTATTCTGCCTTCCACCAACAAAGTTGAAGCTAACCTACGGGTGAGTGATTCAATTCACGTTGTCGGGCTGACCTGATACGATCCTATGATATATAGTGGATTAATTGGCTCAGAGAACCTATTCTGCCTTCCATCGACAATCTGATACTAACCTCCATCCGTGTGACTCATTTCGTCTCTTCGGGCTAACTTTTTTCAAAATGACATATAAATAAAATATTTTATTTTCATCAATTGCTAAAAATCTCTTTAGGTATATTGGTTCATCATCTGTTGTAATCAATTTTCACTAACCATATGTATCTTATATATATATATATATATATATATATATATATATATATATATATATATATATATTTTTCAAGAGTTATTATTTTCTGTTTTTTTTTTTTTTTCTTTGGGTTTAAAAATTGGAACATACATTTTCCTTCCAATAGAATAAATTATGACCATGGAATATTAAAGTATTTTACGCCTTTTTTATATATATATATATATATATATATATATATATATATATATATATATATATATATATAGTTAAAAATTTCTATAATTTCTATAATCCGTATTTCATTTTTCATTTTTAATTTCATTTTTTTCAGAAGCTATCTGATGATCCAAAATTCTTAAAAGGAATTGGTGAAATAAATTATTATAATGGTAAAACTTAAAAATTTTTATTTTTCTTTTTAAAATATATATATATATATATATATATATATATATATATATATATATATATATTTTTAAGTTTAATTCAAAAAATTCGTTGAATTTTTTTTTTATAACATATGGTTTGGTTTTGTTGCTATATGTTTATAGATCCTTTTCTGAAATTTTAAAAATTTTAAACGTTAATTGTCCTGACCTGCCATCTCGTTTTCAGACACTTTCCCCATTTTGTGTGTCCATTCTTATGAATAAAAAAGATTCGGCTGACAGTTTTCATAAAACATAACATTCTCCATTTTTTTAAAACACATAATGTTTTTTGCATATTTAAAGGAACTACATAAAGATATCCAAAAGAAAGAAATGGAAAAATATAAGGTCTAATAATGTCAAAGAAAGAAAGAAAAATAAAGAATCCAGTCCGAGACAGTGAAAGAAAGAAAGAGAAAAAATAAGAAAGTGTAAGAATCTAAAAGAATGAAATAAAGAAAGAAGACAAAAGAAAGGCAAAGGCATTGAAAGAAAGAGAAAAGGGAAGAAAATAAGAAATAAAGAAATAAAGAAAAAAAAGAAAGACTAAGAATCTAAAAGAAAGAAATAAAGAAAAAAGACAAAAGAAAGTCAAAGACATAAAAAAAGAAAGAGAAAAATAAAGACCTTAAAAAAAGAAAAAATGTAAAACAAAGAAATCTAATGATTGAAAAAGAAAAAATATATCCTGGATCAAAAAAATAAAAAAAAAAAAAAAAAAAAAGGAATTTCTATTTTTTCAAAGAAAGAGAAAAATGTCAATAAAAGAATTAAAAAACAATGAAAGAGATACAAAAGAAAAAAAAAAGAAAAAATGAATACGAAAGAAATATAAATAAAAAACAAAAAGTTTTTGGAAAATTAAAAAAAAGAAATAAAAAATATCAAATAAAAAAAAATAAGGAAAAAAAAAAAAATTTAAAAAAGAGAAAAAAGTCGAAACAATTTAAAGAAACAGAAAAAGGTCTGAGAAAGTTAAACAAAAAATAAAAAGAAAGAATCAAGAAAGCCAAATAAATTTACGGAAAGAAAGAGAAAAAAGAAAGTAAAAGAATTTTAATGAAAGAAGAGGAAAAAAATGAAAAAAAGAACGTCAAAAAAATTCAAAGAAAGAAAGAGAAAAAAAGAAAATCAATGAAATTGAAAGAAAGAAAAAGTAAGAGAAAAATTAAAGTGAAAGAAATTAAAAAAAGAAAGAAAAAAAAAAAAAAAATAGAAAAAATAAATTTAAAAAAAAGAAAAAAAAATGAAAAAAAAAAAAAGAAATTCGAAGAAAGTAAAAAAAAAGAAAAAAAAATTTTCTTTTAAGAAAAGGTTTAAAGAAAAAAAGAGGAAAAATAATGTCAAAAGAAATTTTTTTAAAAAAAGAGAAAAAAGTGTATTAAATTTAAAGAAAAAAAGAGGAAAAATAATGTCAAAGAAATTTGAACAAAGAAAGAGAAAAAAGAAATCCGAAGAAATTTAAAGAAAAAAAGAGGAAAAATAATGTCAAAGAAATTTGAACAAAGAAAAAAAAAAAAAAAAGAAATTTTTAGAAAAAAAGGAAAAAAATGTGTCAGTTGTTTTAAAGAAAGAGAAAAAAAAAAATTAAATTTTTTTAAAAAAAAAAATAATTGTCAAAAGAAATTTGAACAAAAAAGAAAAAAAAAAACTTTAAATTAAAAAAAAAAATTTTCTGAAGAAAGAAATTTCAAAAAAAAGAAAAAAAATTAAAAAGAAATAAAACAAATTTAAATCAAAAAAAAAATAAAAATTTAATTTTGAACAAAGAAAGATCAAAAAAAATTTTCTAAAAAAAATTTTTTTTATTTAAAGAAAAAGAGGAAAAATAATGTCAAATTTTTTGAAATTAAGAAAGAAAAGAAAAAAAAAAATCCAAAGAAAAAAGAAAAAGAGGAAAAATATGTCAAAGAAATTTTGAACAAAGAAAAAAAAAAAATTCATTTTTTTAAAGAAAAAAGGAAAAAAAAATGTCAAAGAAATTTGAACAAAGAAAGAAAAAAGAAAAGAAAAAAATTTGTTGAAGAAATTTAAAATTTTGTAAAAGGAAAAAATAAAGTAAAGAAATTTGAACAAAGAAAGAGAAAAAAAAAGGAAAAAAAGAAATCTTGAAGAAATTTAAAAAAAAAATCAAAAGAAAAATATTGTCAAAGAAATTTGAAACAAATGGAGAAAAAAGAAAAAAAAGAAAAAAAATTTAAAAAAAAAAAAAAAAAAAAAATAATGTCAAAGAAATTTGAAAAAGAATTTTAAAAAGAAATTTGAAAGAAATTTAAAAGAAAAAATGAAAAAAAATAATGTCAAAGAAATTTGAACAAAGAAAGAGAAAAAAGAAATCAAAATTAAAGAAAAAAGAGGAAAAAAATAATGTCAAAAGAAAATTGAACAAAAAAAAAGAAAAAAAATATTTAAATTAAAAAAAAAAGAAAAAAATAAAGTCAAAGAAATTTGAACAAAGAAAGAGAAAAAAGAAAAAGTTCAATATCGAAGAAATTTAAAAAGAAAAAAAAAAGAAAAAATAAAAATCAAAGAAATTTGAACAATGAAAGAGAAAAAGAAAAAATTTAAAGAAAAATCCGAAGAAATTTAAAGAAAAAAAAAAAGAAAAAAATAATGTCAAAGAAATTTGAACAAAAAAAGAGAAAAAATGAAAAAAAAAAAAAAATGAATATCGAAGAAATTTTTTCAAAAAAAGAAAAAAATTTTTTTTTTTTTAAAATAAAGTCAAAGAAATTGGAAGAAAAAAAGAAAAAAAAAAAGGTCTTTGAAAATCAAAAAATTTCAAAAAAAAAAAAAGGAAAAAAAGAAAAAATTTAAAAAAAAAAAAAGAAGGTTGAAAAAAAAAAAAAAAAAAAAAAGGAAAAAAAAAAGAAAAAAGAAAGAAAAAAAAAGAAAAAAAAATTAAAAAGAAAAAAAGAAATTTAAAAAAGAAGGAAAAAATTTTTCAATAAAAAACAAAACAGAAACTGAAAAGAGAATGTCAAAGAAATTAATGAAGTAAGCAGAAAAAATCAGAGAATGTTAAAGAAAGAAAGAAGAAAAGAAGAAATCAAATAAATTCAAAGAAAGAAAAAAATCATAATGTCTAAAAAAAGTGAAGAGAACAGTAAAAAAATTCAAAGAACGAAAACGAGAAAAGAAATAAAATATAAAAAGGAATGAGAAAATAATCTAAGAAAAAGATATAACTTTTTAACTATTTTGCGTTTTACCATTTCTTAAAAAATGATATTTTTTTTACTGTATTAGAAAGGAAAAACTTATGAAAAAAAAAAGAGAAAAAAAACACCGAACAAAGATTTCAATCGATCATGGCACGTTGCAGTAAATGAAAGAAAACATCAATGATTAAATAAACAAATGAATAAAAATCTCATTTGAATTATTTCACACTTTCCTTGCGGCACGCCGTACTTGTGAATGAAATGTTGCTTGCATAACAAGCGCCTGAGGCTGACCAATCAACATTTACCTAGCGAATATTTTAATCACCAATCAGAAGCCAGCACTAAAACGCGAATTGTCATTAAATTCAAAATAAAATTTGGACACGATATTAGCAATTATGTTTCAGCCAGCAGCCTGTCTGATCATCTTCTTTTTATTTGCCACAAATGGAGAAAAAAAAAGTGTCACGGACGTGTCTTACTCCCGGCTATGGAAAAAAAAATTAAAGTAAAGGAACATTGCTCTGCTAAGGTTAAGCCTCTCTTTTCGCTGGCCTGGAAAACGCTGTGATGAAAATTAAACATTATTATGACTTCATATTGAATTAATAGGAGTTTATTACGTCTTTATGAGCGATATACATGTGGTTCATGGTCATTGACTGACAACAGTGTTTCGTTCCTATGAGGCGTCGTAACCTGATTTTCCGTCTAAGTTTCAACCTACCGTCGATTTTTCTTGAATAAACACTTATGTCACTCACCTATGGTGATCTCAGTCTGTTCTTTCTATCTATCTATCTATCTATCTATCTATCTATCTATCTATCTATCTATCTATATATTTCAGTTTCTTCCAATTTATCTATCTAGCAGAGTGTGTTCATCTATCTATCTATCTATCTATCTATCTATCTTAGCCTGTTCGTATCTATCTCAGCCTGTTCACATCTATCTATCTATCTACTATCTTAGCCTGTTCGTATCTATCTCAGTCTGTTCACATCTATCTATCTATCTATCTATTTGAATTAGTTCTTATCTATCTATATATCAGTTCATATCTATCTGTCTGTGTATATCAATCTGATTATATCTATTTATGTTTTTCCATATCTATCTATCTATCTATCTATCTATCTATCTATCTATCTATCTATCTATCCCAGAGCTATGGGTAAATAGCTGGGGCGAGACTGGGTTCTTTAACTTTGGACACCAACCGGTCTGCGAGAAGGAAAACTCTGATTTCAAAACCGCTTTGGAGAGGGTTAGGCTCCGTCAGGCTATCTTTCCCAAGAAACTCTACTTCTACTGTAGTAACAGTACACATGGTGCCTCTACGAGTCACGGGATGAAGAAAAATAACATGGCAGATCCGAACAGTATCCTCAGAGGGGAAGAAGTGACTTGAAGAAAGAGAAATGTAGTTCTTGTTGTGGCATTGTTAGGACCAGAAATAAAGACACAAGAGAGGAATTGAGTTAAACAAATATATTAACAGAAACAGTAATAAAAACATATACAAACGAGAGTGTTACAGCAAGAATGTTCGGTCCGACTGTCAGAGCTGACTGCTGGAAACTTCCCTCTCTAAAAGGCAGTACCTGCTCCTATTTATAGCTGGTAGAGTCCATGCGTGCGTGGGTTAATTAAGATAACACTAAGTATAATCTATCTATCTATCTATCTATCTATCTATCTATCTATCTATCTATCTATCTAAGTGTTGTGGCCTTGTTAGAGCCAGAAATAAAGACACAAAGAGAAGAATTGAGTTAAAAAATATATTAACAGAAACAGTAAGACGAATGAGAGTGTTGCAGCAAGTATGTTCGGCCTGACTGTCAGAGCTGGCTGCTGGAAACTTTCCTCTCTAAAAGGCAGTACCTGCTCCTATTTATAGCTGGTAGAGTCCCTGCCTGCGTGGGTTAATTAAGATAACACGAAGTATAATCTATCTATCTATCTATCTATCTATCTATCTATCTATCTATCTATCTAAGTGTTGTGGCCTTGTTAGGGCCAGAAATAGACACAAAGAGAAGAATTGAGTTAAGCAAATATATATTAACAGAAACAGTAATACGAATGAGAGATGGCTGTTGCAGGCAAGTTTATAGCTGTTTCCTGCCTGAGATGGAAAGATAACACAGTATAATCTATCTATCTATCTATCTATCTATGCTATCTATCTGTGGCCTTGTTAGGGCCAGAAATCCTATATATTAACTAAAAGGCAGTACCTGCTCCTATTTATAGCTGGTAGAGTCCCTGCCTGCGTGGGTTAATTAAGATAACACAATTAAGATAGATAATAATCTATCTATCTATCTATCTATCTATCTATCTATCTATCTAAGTGTTGTGACCTTGTTAGGGCCAGAAATAGACACAAAGAGAAGAATTGAGTTAAGCAAATATATATTAACAGAAACAGTAATACGAATGAGAGTGTTGCAGCAAGTATGTTCAGCCTGACTGTCAGAGCTGGCTGCTGGAAACTTTCCTCTCTAAAAGGCAGTACCTGCTCCTATTTATAGCTGGGAGAGTCCATGCTTGCGTGAGTTCATTACCATAACAATTCTACTGAAGGATGATGCAAATACCATGGATCGAATATATGAGCAACCACATTTTAGAGAAAATGGAAACAAAGAACACTTATAATTAAGACAGGGTTGAAATTTCTAGAGCACATAAAGGGGGATTGGAAATTTTGATACTCACAAGATAGAGTAAGGGAAGGGGGGAGAGAAGGAGGAAAACCGTTCATAATCTTCCTAGCGAGTTTTGAGTAAATAGCTGGCGGTATAAGTTTTAGGACTGTTAATAAAAAGATAACATTTATTAAGAGCTACAAAGGACAGGACACTGTGGAGAGCCATGATCGACAACGTCCTGTTGGGATAAGGCACATAGAAGATGAAGAAGAATCGTTACAGATAAAAACAACGAATAACTAATAAATGGATGAGAGAACAATGTTTAGGAGAGATGATAAAAAAAACAAAGTTTGTTAAGAGCTACAAAAGACGGGACACTGTGGAGGAAGCATTGACCGCCAACGTCATGATGAGGCATGAATGAAGAAGAATAAATTAAGCGTTCCGGATCAGAAATATCTAAAAAAAATATTTTTTAATAAATTTTATAAAAGTTAATGGAGGTGTTCTGTTTGCCATATTACTTGACTAGCAGTATGACCCGGATTTTTCATTTCGGGGAATTTTTTTGGCGTTCAAATGGAGCAGTTTAAATTTAAACTCAGACCACAAGAAAATGATTATTAGTAACAACAGTTGGGTGCAGCTGAGACACATTCCCGAATTGGGGGGGGGGGTAACAATTTGAATGGGGTGTGGCCCTGAAAAGTGTCGTTTTTGCGTTCTCAGTCTTGCAAGAAAAGAACCTCTTCCATGGACTGTCATAATAATAATATACGATAATTTTTAGTTATAATATAATTTTTTTTTATAATTCTAATAATCTTTTGCGTGAGATTCCAACTCTCTAAATTGATTGTACGCTGTTTTTAGAGACATTAAATTTTGCCTTTGATTTTTGCGCAAAGTGTAAAAAAATTAGTTTTTTTCGATTTTTCACCTTCGAGTTTGTAATTTTTTCCAGTCAATTAGGACTCAAAACCGGCACTGAAAAATTATCTATCAAACAAAAAAAAATCATCGAAATCGGATGAAAACTGTCGATAAACAACATCCGATCCCCCGACACAGACATACATACACACACATTTTGAGAAGTGGAAAATGGAAGCCAAAACAATTATGCTCATTCAATGTGTTTTCTTAAAATGTAAAAAGAAAATGTCGAATATTGAGCCGATAAGAACTTCATGAACGGCTGGCGCGAAATAGCTGCAAAAGCAGACGATATTTTTTTTAAATACTGAAACAGACATATTTCGTTAAAAAAAAAAGCATACTGAACTGTTAAGCCATATCAGTCCTCGTCTATAGAAGTAAATGTCAGACAATCTCCTCATTGATGAAGAAAAAACGAGATAGATCAAAAATGTGTTACACCAGATGGATGCTGGGAATACCATGGACTGAACATTTGAGCAACGGCGATGTTTTATAGATAATGAAAACAAAAATGACACTTATACTTAACATCAAAAAGAGAGGGTTGAAATTTCCAAGAGACATAATAAGAAAAGAGGGCTTGGAAAATTGAATATTCACAGGGCAGATAGAAAGCAAGAGAAACAAAGGAAAACAACGCATAACATACTTAGAGAGCCTAAGTAAATGGATGGCATAACAAGTTTAGGATAGATAACAAAACGGCAACATTTATTAATAGCTACAAAGAACAGGAAATTGTGCAGAGCCATGATCACCAATGGCGTAAAGGTACACGGTACATAGAATTATAAGAAGAACGATCTCGTGTAAAGTGATGACAGAACATAGTTTAGGAGAGACAATAAAAAACAATATTTATTAAGGGCTACAAAGGACAGGAAATTGTGGAGAGCCATGATCGCCAATGGCGTGAAGGTACACGGTACATAGAATTATAAGAAGAACGATCTCGTGTAAAGTGATGACAGAACATAGTTTAGGAGAGACAACAAAAAACAATATTTATTAAGGGCTACAAAGGACAGGAAATTGTGAAGACACATGATCGCCAATGGCGTGAAGGTGCACGGTACATAGAATTATAAGAAGAACGATCTTGTGTAAAGTGATGACAGAACATAGTTTAGGAGAGATAACAAAAAACAATATTTATTAAGGGCTACAAAGGACAGGAAATTGTGAAGAGACATGATCGCCAATGGCGTGAAGGTGCACGGTACATAGAATTATAAGAAGAACGATCTTATGTAAAGTGATGACAGAACATAGTTTAGGAGGGATAACAAAAAACAAAATTTATTAAGGGCTACAAAGGACAGGAAATTGTGAAGAGACATGATCGCCAATGGCGTAAAGGTACACGGTACATAGAATTATAAGAAGAACGATCTTGTGTAAAGTGATGACCGAAAATAGTTTAGGAGAGATAACAAAAAACAAAATTTATTAAGGGCTACAAAAGACAGGAAATTGAAGAGACATGATCGCCAATGGCGTAAAGGTTACGCAAATGGAAGAACGTAAAAGGATGACACGGTTTATAGAATTTTATAAGAAGAACGATCTTGTGTAAAGTGATGACATAAATTATAGTCTTAAAGGAGAGATAACAAAAAACAAAATTTATTAAGGGCTACAAAAGACAGGAAATTGTGGAGAGCCATGACCGCCAACGACCTGAAGGGAAACGGCACATAAAAGAAGAACTACTTTGTGTAAAGTGATGACAGAACATGATTTAGGAGAGATAACAAAAAGACAAAATTTATTAATAGCTACAAAGGACAAGAAATTGTGGAGAGCCATGATCGCCAACGGCGTGAAGGAACATGGCACATAGAATAAAAAGATCACTATTTCTGTTGGTTTAATACGAGATTTCGGATCTTTGGAAACGCCGGATATCTTTCTGATTGAATTATAAAGATACAATGTTATTAAAAATCCTTACCATTTATTATTATTAGAATAAACATGTTTATCAATTGTTTCCTTTAGGACTTCTGTGATATTATGGATAATCCATGTTGAGGGGGAAAAGAAGTGGATTTACAGGGTGGGGCTCAAAAAAAGCAACAAAATAAAATTGTTACAGTTTCTACTAATGTAGGAATTTTTTCAAGATTTTTTCAGAAGAGGTGGTAAATATTTTTCAGTGCACGCCAACGTGAACGAGAAGCGAAATGAAGCGTTAAAAGGGGTGAAGTGGTTTTTATCTCGATCTCAAATGCTAGTTTGATATGCCAGCGGATGGTTGCTTTTCATGTTCGGTCTTCTAAGCGCCATCCACTTCAATGGGTAATAAAGTGATTTACGGAGATCAAGTGGCAACAAAACCGGAAATAGTGTATATCCGGGTGTTGGTCTTGTTTAACAGTCATGCTTTGGATTGGGAAGTGTTCTGCTCCTTCAAGCGGTTCCGAGTTCTCCATTTAGTATTACCATTCACTGCGTCGGGTTGAGTAGCTGGACGTGGAGTTGTTAAGAAAAAGAGTTGACGTAGCTCTTTTCCCAAGTATCACCTACCTACCTCACAGCCCGGATGGCCCCTTTCACAGTTTTCGGCGAATACCGACGAGATCAAGGATTTGAAATGCAACCGGTCGTCGGAAGCTAGGGCGAGGGTCATATTGTATAATTACGCCTACACTATATACAATTATTCACCATTGTACGACCAACTTACCCACCTGGATGAGCAGTCGAAGTCCTGAATAAAATAGCTACAAATAATACGAGAATCAGGGTCCGTATAATTATTTCTCTTGTTGCTGGACTCAGAGAGGGAAACGAACACATATATAAAAATAATCATATCTTTATTGTTCGGGTAGCGGCGAATAGGTAGAATGAGGGAGAATCAAAGAGGTTAGGATTGCGCACACAGGAATTGACGGGGACAATCTTCGGAGAACCTCTAGACAGATTCTCTCTCCAGTTCAAGAATCAGACCGGTTATATAACATTTGCACGCCTGCGAATTTGGTTAAACCTTCTTCCGGTGTGTTGCCTACACAGCTTGCCTTCCACTCAGGACACCGTTACAGTCTGTTTATTTTAGCCGTCGGATGCATTTCCTGTTTACGCTATCACCAGTTCCGATTTCCGCTCACAAACAGATGCAGCGGAAGTAAGGCCAACTGTCTTTCCTCAATTCTATGTGGCGGCTGTCTTTTCCCGTGTTATCTCGTGAACATGCAGCGGGCCTTTTCCCAGCTTTGGGCGCAGGCAGATAAGTTTGAGAATCGGATTGAAACGTTGTGTCCTCACTGGCCGGTCGTTGGAAAGCTTGAGCAAAGTTTGGATTGTATATTTAGAATTACGTCAGACCTTTTCAAAACAAAATTGGAAAGAAAGCAATATATATATATATATATATATATATATATATATATATATATATATAGTTTTAAAAATATGCAATATTTATGGGATGACGTGCAAATATCAGAGATAGAGCGTATGTAAATATAAAAAGTGAACATTGAATTCAACACGCAGGACTTCTGGGTGTTGATTTCAATTCATTCATATATATATATATATATATATATATATATATATATATATATAGATAGATAGATAGATAGATAGATAAAATCAAAAAATATGGGATTGTAGAAACCCTGAAGACTGCCCGTTGGAAAATAAATGCCGCAGAAAATATGTGGTATACCAACACACTATCTCATCCATTGAGATACACTGATAAGATATACATTGGTTCAACGAAGAATGAATTTAAAATTAGATAGAGACAACACAAAAAGCTCCTTCAATCATATTAGAAATAGAATCAGACATCTCTATCCAAATATTTTTGGCGCTTAAAACACCAAAAGTAAAATGGAAAAATAATAAATAGAACAACAACTTGTAAAACCTGAGATGACCCATGCCCTTTATACCTACATGAAAAACTACACATTAGTAAGTTTCTAAATAATGAAAATTTTTAAACCATAGACATGAGTTGACGGTTTTTTCACGACATCAACAAATTTTCGTATTAAATAATTAGCATAAAAATTAAATTTCATAGTCTAATAAAAGGTTTAAAAGCTTAACCCAATCATAAATTAGAAAAACCCTTTATAAGTTGTAGTTCAGTGCGACGCGTTTATGCACGAATCAGCCTTTTAGGAAAATAAAAAATAAAACAAAATTCTCTAGACACTTAACGACATATTATGGTGCCAAAAGCTATCTTTCGCTGTGACTTACCAGACGATGCGCGTACATCTCAAATGTGAATGCAGGTCAGGTTTACATATGAACTAAAAAGGTAAACAGTGGACAGCTTTTTACTTGAGTAAAAAAAATACACATAGGTCTTCTTTACACAGTCAGAAAAGTGCATGATTGATTTACACTGAAATAAAAAAGACACTGGTTCACACTAATCTCAAAAGGGTAGACGCAGTTCTTATATATACACGACGCAGTAAAATAGATATAGGTGTTGTTTTATAGTGTTACCTTCTCCCGGGAAGTAGTATGCACTTAACTGCCTCATGGGTAAAGCCGTAGATATTTATAGTCTTTTTTGAATTCATATGTAAATGTGTCATCTCATCTCACTCTACCAAAAAGGTTTTATCTCCTTATTTTTATTGGTGATTTTTTTTTATAAGTGCGACACTGAGATCCGTAGACGTATTGGGACGGCCAAGGACACATTCCAAAAGCTGGGCAGAGTACTGCGAGACAGGAGGATATCTTTGGTAACAAAGAAAAGAATACTGAGCAGTTACTCGATATCTGCTCATCTTTACGGCAGCGATTGTAATGTTCTCCAGGCCCTCATTCCTCAATATGTGTCCCAGAAACTTCAGCTTCCTGTTCCTGGGATTAAGTATAAGCCTTCTATTTGTTTGCAACCTCTCTAAGACCTCATAGTTGCTCACACGCTCACTGCATGATATCATTAGCATCCTTCTGTAGTATCACATCTTCCCTGAGTCTCTTCTTCATCTTTGAGGAGACCGTCCAACATTCGCTGCCGTAAAAGAAAGACACATGACCCGTAGAAGTTCAATACTCTTTTCTGTGTTACCAATGAAACCCAACTGTTTCGTAATACACTGCCTAGCTTTTGGGATGCGTCTTTGGCCATGATATCGTTAGCATCCTTCTGTGGCGCCATACCTCTCTTGCTTCGAGTCTCTTCTTCATCTTTGAGGAGACCGTCCAACATTCGTTGCCGTAAAAGAGGACTCCTGTCCCGTAGAAGTTCAGTACTCTTTCTTTGTTACCATTGAAATCCTCCTGTCTTGCAATACTCTGCCCAACTTTTGGCATGCGTCCTTGGCCATTCCAATACGTCTTCGGATCTAAGCGTCTCAGTTACGGTCCTCCGTCAAACCACTTCCCACTTATTGAAACTTCTGCACCTGTAAATCGCATTTCTGTCTCATCTTTTTACTGATGACCATGCAATCTGTCTTCTTGTAGTTTAGGCTAAGTCCCTTCTTCTCGCTCTCCTTCGCGACCTTCTGCAGGAAGTTTTTTTTATTTTATTTTCCATGTCTTATATCAACACTGTTTCATCTGCTTATCTTATATTGTTACAATTGAGTCTCTTTATCTTTGAGGAGACTTTCCATCATTCGCTGCCGTAAAGGAGGACAGATGTCACGTAGCAGCTCAGTACTCTTTCCTTTGTCATGAAAGAAATCCTCCTATTTAGAAGTCCTAAAAAAGATTCCGATTAAAAGATTCTATTTAGTTCTTAGATACTTCAACGTTTACTTTTAATTAACGATTGGCCAGATGATATGTCTTCGTTAGATATGGAATATCCCCAAAATGATATTTCTTTAGTGGTGTGCGCACGTTTTTTTTTTTTTTTTTTTGTTAATCGTTAATCATTTTTTAACTTATTTAATACCATACTGGTTTTCCATTTTAATTCATCATCGTTAGTTGCACCAATACAAATGCCATCCTGGTAGCATAATGTATTTTTTATATCACTACCAATAACTATAGCCCTTTGAAAAGTCGCACATGCGGTTTTAATTCCATTCCGGCATTTTTTCCAGGTTAATAAACCTATTGACTTATTTATTTTGGGGATTTCTTTAAAGAATTCGTCAAAAGATATTTGATGGTAGGCCGACTTTAGATCAATTTTAGAGAATGTTTTCATACCCGCAAGGAAGTTCAAAGCCAATCCCACATTGGTGATAGAATATGAGTCTGCATATATTTTATGGTTTACACCAATTTAGTAGTGACCACAAAATCGCAGATCCCCATCCTTCTTTCTTGCAATTACAAATATGGAGGCCCATTTGTTCTCTCCTGGCGGAACACATTCAAGTACATTTTGTTCCACAACTATTGTAAGTAGATTAGCAGTTTTGTGCTTGAAAATATGAGGGATGATATGTTCCTGTAGTTTTAATTTTGCTTCATAGTTTATTAATATCCCAGTTTATTCTGCCTTGATAATTTTGACGAATTTATCAGGGTTTTAAAATCCTTCAGTCTACCAAAAGCATACGTATTTTTATACAAGATCAATATACCTATTCTACAATATATTTTATATAGTAATATATAGAATAATATATGCATCACATTAATAGAAATAAACTGTTTTTAAAAAGGTTTTTTAAAGTTTTTATTATTAATGGCAAGCCAAAGAGTGATCAGTTTTGAAACAGTTAAATATCTTCAGTATCTGTCTATATTTCTGATTATTCGGACTATTGTCCACATCTTTGTCGCCATATTTATCTCAAGGTTTCGACCGTTGTACGCCCCGGCCTTCTTCAGGTAGTTGGAATGTCGAACTGAACCCTTTATTTTGCTCCCTGGGGTAGACTGTTCTAATTCCACGTGCCATGTCTAATGGATGTTAGTTATCTCCTGTTAATTCCGCTCTCAAAGTTCCCCACCGCCTTAACCAGCTAATGAACTCACACTAACACAGTGGATAAAGGCGTTAGTTAGTTCCAGTGACAGGACCCAAAGAGTGTTGGCCTGAAAATATGAGGGGGTATTTTCATTTAGTCTTAATTCTGCTTCATAATGTTTAACATTCCGGTTCCTTCTACCTTGACTTTGTTCACTAATTTTGACGAATTTATGTTAAATACATCATTTCCTATTAGACCAAGATCCTTTTCACAGTTTGTCACAATAATTGGTAATATACCAAACTTATTTTTTAATTCAATGCAGACTTCAAAATAGCCTAACGTTCTTATCACGGATCCGTCAAACTGATTCAATTGGAAAAAGCTTTCCTTTAATCTTGATTTTCTTAATTTCTTCGAGAAATTTCTGGGTATCAACCCCACTTCACTTCCTGTATCTATCTTCATGTCTAATCTAATTGATTTGAATTTTTAATAAATCTTTTTCATGTTTTTTTCTTTTTTTCAATGAAAAGTCGTCCATACTTATTTCCTCTTATATGTTGCACCGTCTCTACTTTTTTTCTTTTTGGATTTACACATATGTTTAAAATGATTCATTTTGAAACTCTTTTCACATTTTTTTTTATATGCCAGACATTTTTGTTTTTCCCTTTGATGTCAATATCCACAAAAAGTACACATTATTCTGCTTTTCTCTTTATTGCATATGTGTCCATTTTCTCTACCGGAGCCATAACTTTTGGTATGGTAAATTTCCGAATTCTTGCTACTGAAGAAATTCGACACACTATTCTAGTAACAACTTTCACAGTTGTAAAGACATTAGAGTCATTTGCTGATACTGCTCAATTTGAAAGCCGTTTACCAATTTCCTTTGGATCAAATCCTCTTCGATAGACTGGTTTTCCGAACCAAGTTTCACAAATTTACAATATTTAGCGACCTGTTTAAATGAAGAAGATATTCGATAATTTTTCGTTCATTTGTTTGAGAAATATTCATGAGCTTATCTCTCTCCGCATTCACTAGTTTTTTCTTCGGTGCTATATTTCTCACAATTGACTTTTATCGTCAAACGCCATTTCCTTCAACCATTTTGTTTTCTTGTTTTTCTTTGATGATTATATCGACAATGTCCGCATTATTTTATCGTTTTACTTTATCTTATGTGTCCATTTCCTTCAACAAATCTGTAATTTTTGTTTTATTAAATTATCCAATGAATTTTTGTTACTGAAGAAATTCGACAGACTGTTCTAGTGACAACTTTCCGATTTGTAAATGTATTACAGTCATCTGCTGATACTCCTCGTTTTGAAGGATGCTTACCAATTTTATTTGGATCAAATCCTCTTCGATCGACTGATTTTCCGATTCCAGTTTCTCAAATTCACAATATTTAGCGGTCAGTTTTAAATGAAGAAGATATTCGATAATTAGTTCATTCATTTGATTGAGAAGTATTCATAAACCTCTTTGCATTCACTAGTTTCTTCTTGGTTGCTATGTTTCTCACTATATATCGTCAAACGTCATTTCCTTCTGCTGTCTGGTGTGTGCAAATGCTGATAATTTTATAATGGCCTCACAACAAACAGTTGCCAAGAACTGATCAGTTATTTGGTTTTCTTTGATTGATTTTGAATCCTTTTCGCATTTTGTTCTAGCTAGTATCCTAAGCTACGCCTTTGCGTATTCATAATTATCAAGTGATAATTATTATTTTTTTTTATAAGCATTTCACCCCAAGCAAGGCTGGAAGCCACTAGCACGCAAAGGGTTACATAGGATTTGGAACGAGAGCAGATAGGAGTGATAGAGGAAAGGAAGGATAGTGGATAGATCAAGGCAACTGGAGATGTCTATTGACATTACATTTGAATAGTTGGAGATTATAGCTATCAGAGTAACAGGAATAGGGAAGGGAGTTCCACAGGCGAGAGGTGCGAGATATGAAGCTATTGGAGTAGAAGAGACGGCTACATTTAACATTTTCAACAGAGAAAGAGTGAGAGCGGGATGCCAGCCTCGTACAACGCTTGAATTCATGAAGACTGGGAACCAGAGAAAGTAGTTCATCGGAGCAGTTAACATGAAAGTATTTGTAAAAAAGGCAGAGAGAGGCAACGGCACGTCTGTGAGAGAGCGACTGCAGACGAGATGCCAGATCAGGGCCAGTTGCATTGCATATCCCTCTCTGGATCTTATCAAGAACCCCGAGGCAAACAATTATGAATACCAAAAATGATTTAGTATTTTGTTGGGTAACCTTTTGCTTTAATAACTGCTTCAATTCTTCGTTTCATGCTATAGACTAAATTCTTTAGTGATTCAACGTCCTTCACCAGATTTTCCAGCATTTCTTTAATTCGCGAACAGGTTCATCTTCTGTGTTAACTTTTCTATTACAGGCACGCTTGTCCATTATTGGAATAAGGTCAGGAATCACTTACTAAAGAATTTAGAATATATATATATATATATATATATATATATATATATATATATATATATAAATTAAAAAATAGGTAATCCGCATGGGTAAACCTAAGGAGAATAAAATCCAGAGAGCTCAATGTAAATCCAAAGCAAATAATTTAAATAAAAACAGACCACTTTAAGGTTCCATGTAATAAATTATTTCACCACAGCCCTTTTAAAAGGAGTGCGGATCATCAGACTTTACTTCCAAACAAAAAATGAAAAGAAAATTTACACATTTTTGACGGGCCGTATTGAACATATGTAAATTAACGAAGTGAGGAAGTGAGGTGGGGAGAGAGAAGACATGAGTGAGTTAGCAGATATTGACACATTTAAATGGTTAACTTAACGGAAGTTATATATTTATATCGAAGGGGTAGAGAAGAAAAAACTCATAGAGAGAAAAGGAGAGAAGGGAGTTAAGAGAGAAGAGAAGATGTCACTAATTTTCTTTGTAAAAAAAAGGCTAGAAACAGAGTCTGTCATTTTGTTTTACTTTGAAAGTGTTATTTTGGGGGTTCATAAAGATTATAATGTTTGATATAAATTTGAATGTCTCTAGACTGTCTACAAATAATTTAATTTGATGTTTGTTAGTGATTTAATTTTTTTTTTAAATTTTGGTGATTTTCTATGAAATGGTCGATTAGAAAAATATTCATAGAAAGTACAAAATTTTATTTTAAAATATAAGTTTACTTCTAGTAATCTTTTTTAAACTATTAAATTTTTTTTTTATTGATTATTAAGTTGACATCTCTATCCGTTTGAATTTTGTTCATGAATTTAACTCGTGACTGTTTCTAGATAGGTAATCTCTTTTACTTAAATTTTAGTTAAGTTAACTGTTTAAATGTGTCAATATCTGCTAACTCCCTCATGTCTTCTCTCTCCCCCCCTCACTTCCTCACTTCGTTAATTTACATATGTTTAATACGGCCCGTCAAAAATGTGTAAATTTTCTTTTCATTTTTTGTTTGGAAGTAAAGTCTGATGATCCGCAGCCCTTTTAAAAGGGCTGTGGTGAAATAATTTATTACATGGAACCTTAAAGTGGTCTGTTTTTATTATATATATATATATATACACCTGTATTAAAGCCCTGTATTAATAAACGAATTCTATTATTCACTTTTCTTTGTACAAATACAAAAATCGACTTTCTATGAGTGCGTCCATTTTTTATTTTTTTTTTACTAGTACTGTGTATATACGGTTTTCAGGAATGTTAAAGGTAAAAATTGTTTGCCATCATCCAACCACAATCTGGCCTATTTGATATGGTTTCTTAACCTTCTGCAGGGGTTGTCGGTCGCTTCTAACTATAAAAATATGTTGTATAGTCGATTTTAATAATATTGATGCGTAATATTATATCACTTGTGACATATCACAACTACGCCTGCTATAAATCGTTATATTAACCTGATCAGATCAGAGTATGGTTACTCTCCTGCATATTTCTGTTCCGTTTTCTCGTTCACTCAATTTACCCCCATAAATGTATACCAGTCTAATATAATTTCAGGCTTTAATTCATCATGTCAGCTTCTCGCACTAAAACATTTGTTTCCCGTATTTTATTTCTGTGCATTCTGCGTTTCTCTAAATGGCTGAATATTGCCAATCAAACTTTTCTCACAAATAAAGTTTCGCTCGAACTCACAAAGCGAAAGTGTAAAGTAAAAGGAAAAAGTCTTTAACTTGTCACACTACCCATTTGTAAAGCCTAGCAGAAGCCATGTTTTTTTTCTCCAGACGACATAGTCTCAACAGATACGCATGCGCAAATCGACAACCATTACGCATGCGCACATCGCCAAGCAATACGCACCAGCGTATCGTTTATCTCCATCTGTTCGACATTGCTAAGATTTCTTTTATCTTTTGTGATACTGCGCAGATGTTGTGGACAAGGTAGAGTTTTATGCAAGCCAGACTCCGATCAATGCTGATATACACTAGCAAGATAACCCACAGTTGTACAGGATATAATTGTCGTTAAGCCCACCTCGTATCTTTTACGTTTATTTCGACAAAAAATAATTTAATGATTATAGCATTACTTTAAGAAGAAACTGTATCGAATCTTCGTTTCGCATAAAGTTGCTTGAATTACAATCTGTGTCAAAAATACATTGATTATACCAACCCTGTATTCGGTTATATATATATATATATATATATATATATATATATATATATATATATATATATATATATATATTATAAATTTTTAAAAATATAATTCCTTCACTACATAAGAGTTCTCATGTTTCAAAAACGAGAGCCGAAACCATCAATATAATTATTAAAATTAAGTTGAATTAAACTGTTGGGTCCCGTTTCATCCTCATGCGAAAATTTAGGAATAAGCTATCTTGTGGTTTGCGCTTGTTTATAAGTATGGTCCATTGCAACATTAATTACTATGGAAACGGCTAGACCCGCCATCTTGGTCAAGTGGTCAGACAGTTAATTCTTATCTACAGATTCGTCACCTTCGGAAAGCTTATGCCAAGGTAGAGTGGGCTATCTATTTCAAAGCTAACGGTGGCGGTCACCGTCTAGTTAGTTTACAGCGAAAGATATTTCATGGCGGGACGGCAAGTCATTAAGTGTCGAGAGGATTTTGTTTTATTATTATCTATCTGTCAATCTCTTTATTTATTTGTTTATTCAAATGACTGTTCCATATACAAACGTGTTGCACTGAACTACAATTTTTTTTTATTTGACGGCTTCACAAAGGGTTTTTTCTATTTAATGATTTGGCTAAGCTTTTAAGACTTTTATTAAACTATGGAATTTATTTATTTATCTATTTTTTATGCTAATTATTTAATGCTAAAATTTGTTGATGTCGGCAAAAAACTGGTATCTCCTGCCTATGGTTTAATAACTTTTCATTATTTAGAAACTTAATGATGTGAAGTTTTTCGTGTAGGCATAAAAAGGGTATGGGCCATCTTCCTATTTTCTGCATACTTGCGCAAACACACAAATGTTTACACACACGCACACACACACACACACACACACACACACACACACACACACACATATATATATATATATATATATATATATATATATATATATATATGTAAGCAAATATATAGATATAGATCCGACAGTATGAAGAAATATATACGGAAAAAACAAACAAAAATCCTAATATACAATTATGCTGTTTTAATGTTAATATAATGTCAACGTCGGACGTTTCGGTCTAGCAGACCATCTTCAGGACATATTCATAAAAAATAATTAACATTAGACTATATTTAATTCAACAAGAAAAGACGATGGACATAAGAGTAAGACTAATCAAAACAGACAACTGAAATTTTTCAAGATCAGCGTTCCGTTTCAATATGATCACGTCGTCCTCACGTGGGCGATGTTGTGAAAACGTATTCCTAAAATATAGTATTTTGAATGAAAAATGAAAAGAATTTTATTTTAATCTAAAACTTATATGTACGTTTGTCGAGCATTAATCTTGCTAGAAAAGGGGAAATATTAAAGAAGCCAGGTCTAGTATTCACCGTGCGTGAGATGGATATTATGCCTGCTTCATAAATCCGTCTAAGATCTTTATTATGAATATATTTTAAAATCTTCACAGAATCAAAATCGAAAATTATGATCAATATTTAGTTTCATTGTACAACTAAAGCATTGTTTAAATTACCGAGGCGAATATCTCGTTTATGTTCGAAAACACGAGATTTTACGGACCTACATGTTTCACCCATATATTTTAAGTCACAGTTGTTGCATGAATTTGGTAGATGCAATCATAGGATGTAATATGTTGGTTGCTGGTGTTATTTTTTAAACTACGGATAGTTGTATATATATATATATATATATATATATATATATATATATATATATATATATATATATTAAAATACTAGTAATACAAAAGTATATAAGAAAAAAAATTGGTAAACGAGGGAAAATTTTTTAATAAAAGAAAGAACGAGAATCATCCGAACAAAATCAATCGTCCGGTGCCTTAAATTTTAGTCCAAAGAAAAAACCCAAGCAAGTAATAAAGATAAAACGTAGTGTGCTCAATATTTAAGTAGATCAATATATATATATATATATATATATAGAGAGAGAGAGAGAGAGATATTTATAAATATAAATGACAATAGGACAACTGTAATAGTTGCCGACGCGTTTCGTCCAATGTGGACTTTCTCAAGGCAAAAAACGAAATGAATTTATTTAAACAAAGTAACTAATAATAACAAAAACAAAATGTCCTTAGCAACTGAAAGAATTTAGAGAACGCTATTTTCATACTGTTAACTGAAAATTACGTCAATTACTGTCACATGTTGAGATATTGTTATTATTGCTGTGTTGACGGATTCAAACATTTTCTTTTGATTTCACGATATTGTTGTGTACATTGGTTTGGGAGTGTAGTAATTCTGTTAAGAAAGGGGAAATAGGGAAAAGGCCTGGGTGTAGATTAATATTTGGGTAATATTCAATGGCAGCACTCTTTAGGATTTTACTTCCGAGTGAGTTATTTTCTTTTTTTATGAGTGCAGCATTTTTAAAATCAAAATCGTGGTTGATTTTATTTCTATGTATGTCTAGAGCATTAGCTAAGTTGTTTTTTGTGAAGTATCTTTTGTGCTCATAAATTCATCCAGTTGCTAAGGACATTTTGTTTTTGTTATTATTAGTTACTTTGTTTAAATAAATTCATTTCGTTTTTTGCCTTCAGAAATTGGACGAAACGCGTTGGCAACTATTACAGTTTTCCTATTGTCATTTATATTTATAAATATTGTCTTTTCTACAGTTTAACTCTGAGAAATTTTCACATAGATAAATAAAAATTTCTGTAGGTTTCCCTAATGTTTTGTGAGCGTACATTTTATATATACCTGCTTCAGAATTGTTATTGCTATCGATATTATTGATTCTAATCGATATTATTGATTCTAATCGATATTATTGATTCTAATTATGCCCATAATAGTTTGGATGGTGGTTGTAATTATTTTGATACTGTTAAGAGTGGATAAAGGGATGTAACAGTAAGAGATAGATCAAGTATCGACCATCATAAAGACTGAAAAATAAAATTGACAAAGATTATTGTTTAAGGTTGACGGACACACATGTCTTAATTAGTTGTATTTTTATTTTTTATTTTTTTTTTACGAATTAGTCAAACCCAAACTCAAACAAAAACATTGTTTTCAATCGTTATGAGTCTACTGATTGAATAGAATTTTATTATAAATAATTGTCTTGTAAAGGGAATTTTTAAAGCATTCTGAACGTAAAAATAAAGAAAAAAGTGTGCAAGACAATAAGAAACACTACATGCCAAAAAAAAAAAGTGAAGTTTTGTTGAAATCGGTTGAAAAATGTAGGTAGCCTTTCTGTAATCTTTTAGTTTTACAATCTATGATTTTTACTTATTGAATACAGTAATTAAAATTGCATATTTTGCTTGTGGTGATTCATAATTAGAATTCTGATTTGAATATATTTTCCACTCGTTGTTTCTAATACAAAAAATATTAACTTTATTTGGGTTTATTAATTATGATCTAACAAATCTTATTCATTTAGTAGCCTTTCTGTAATAATAATCTTTTACAATTTATGATTTTTACTTATTGAATACAGTAAAAAAAATTGGACACCATGTGTATTTAAAGTAGTTTCCGGTTATTATTTTTAGTTAGGACTTGTGTATGTTTAGATTTCATTATCTTTCCCTAAAGATAAAGAATTTATCCGATGTTTGTATTCGTACAATCAGTAGAGATCGTTAGATTATTGTTTAAGGTTGACGGACACGCATGTCTTAATTATTTTTTTTTTTTTTTTTTTTAAATTGGTCAAACCCAAACTCAAACAAAAAAATTGTTTTCAATCGTTATGAGTCTACTGATTGAATAATAGAATTTTATTATAAATAATAAATAATTGTCTTGTAAATGGAATTTTTAAAGCATTCTGAATGTTAAAAATAAAGAAAAAAGTGTGCAAGAGAATAAGAAACACTACCTGCCAAAAAAAAAAAAAAAAAAAAAAAGAAGTTTTGTTTTATCGGCTGAAAAATATAGGAAATCCGCTCCCATATTTAAAAGTTGCCACACACACAAACAACCCGATGTGAGTTGTCCCCTTCCATTTTCACGATGTCTCTTAATCGTGTTTTTCAAATTGATTTTGTGCAAAAAAACAATTATATTTTTCCCATTTTTGGCGCTGTTAGAACCACCACAAGGTAATTTTATGTAGTCCTGTGAAGTTTTGTTGAAATCGGTTGAAAAATGTAGGAAATCCGATCCAATATATAAACGTTACACACACACACACACACACACACACACACACACACATAAGCACACACACACACACACAAACAAAAGGGCCATTATAATAAGTAAGATTATTATTTGACGTCTGTTTTTATTTCCGTTTACCTGCAAAAAAAAAAAATGATACATTTGACAATTTGATTTTTTTTCAACCGGATCATTTTGTCTGTTGCCCCAAAGTCTTTGAACAGGATTTGAAGATTATTTCTAGGTTTGTTTTTAAAATTAAAATTTATATGTTTCCTTCTAAACAAATTCTACAAATCACTTCCACTAAAAGTAGCCTTGTTTTTTTTAGGGGCATTTCTCATAAAACCATTTGAATGTCTCTGAATTGATTTTTAAAAATTAGTTTATTGCAATCAAAAAAAATGTCTATTATTTTTTGCAGTAATTTTTTTGTATATTTTGCAAATGAAGGAACACTTTATGCATTGTCGATTTAATTTATATGAGGATAAAAAAAAAAAAAAAAATTTTTTTTTTGTTTTATCAATATTTCTTCTTCAATAATGAAATATTGAATGTTTAAATTATGTAACTTTTTAATTTTTTCTTTTAACACTAATTTTTAAACAGAATATTTTCCATGTCATCGTGATTGGGAATAAAATAGATATGTCCATTCTCCTTGAAGTCAAGGGTCATTTAGTTATCTTCAATTGTTATTTTTATCCCTTTCAAATGACAAAAATTTCATAAAAATCATTACCATTTTTAACAGTAACTTATACTTTGAATGGCACACATTTTTTGTACACACACAATTCAATATAAATATATATAAATAAATATAAATATATATACATATATATATATATATATATTATTGGCCATTCTATGTTTCATTATATTCATATAATAGTTTTTTATTGCAATGTTTTTATATTCATTTTAAGTAAGTTCCTTTCACTATTGTCTGATTTTTTTAATCACAAATTACCATTTTAAGTTTTTAAAAACATCAATTAGCATACATGTTTAAATTGTTATATTTTTAAATTTTGAAATTAACATTAAGGGCGGAATATCATCAAAATATTGTTTTATTCTATTTTGTTTAATAAAATTAAAATTTATATTATTATTTGATATATGGCTTATATATAATATATATTTAAACGCTTTTATTGTTGATATTGAATCATCTTTATCCCATATTATAATTAACCATTTAAAAAAACTACATTCTTCATTTCAATATATATATATATATATATATTTATATCATATATTTAATATCCATATATATATATTTTTGGATATCTCAAAAAATTTAAATTTTTTAGTAACTCTGGATAAAAATCCAATTTTGTATTTTTTCTTTTTTTATTTTATTATTCCATTTTGATTCCTTCAACTAACACTTTTATCCAAATGGCCATCATCGGATAAATTCAATTTTGAAAATTTTCTGCTTCAAAAGATAGGACAAACTACTAAAATGAATGTCTTTTTTAAAATCAATGATTCAATGTCATCCATAGATATTTCATTTTTTTTTTTTTATCTTTTCACATAACATCAATCTTTTTTATTCCTTGTGTTTTTCAAACATGTTGTTTTTTCATTCTTGTTATTTGAGATAAGAACTGGATAGATACATTTTATCCTGAATTCTATAAATATATATTTAGATCAGTTTTATTATATCAAAAAGGGGTTATAGAATCTGTTTAGTAATTTACTATGCATTAAGATAAAATTTTTAGTTCTTGTATATTTAATAAAAAAAATTAACAAAAATGTTTGTTTTTATTATTTATGTGTATAATCAGAATTTGAAATCATTTTTTTCATATATTGATATATATTATTTGCATGTAAATATAATTTTGTATATATATATATATTTTTAAAATTAAATAACTTTCTAATTTTATGTAAATGGCCAGCCATGGTTAAATTAAAATTTTGATTTTTTTTTTTGGGGCTGGTTAAAGGATCAATTTGCTTACCAAAGGAAGAAAAATTGAAAGTTCTCCACAATTCCTTTTCCTTTATTATCTGTGAAACGTTTTGAAATTTGGAAAAAATAGTGATTTTTTTAAATTCCCCAGAAAAAAGATGGTTTTTTAAATATTCTAGTAGTCATTCATGTTTTAAATATCTAATTTCTTTTAAAACCTCATTGAAAACGTTTCCTCAGATTTTTCTTTTTTTTTTTTATTTTTAATAAATAAATTATAAAATATTTTCTAAAAAAATATATTTAAAATTAAAAATTTCAATATACCATATTTGTATATATATATATTTTGAATCATTGTCATAAACGTTTTAAAAAAAAAAAAAAAAAAATAAAAATTTATATAGATACATAAACTTGATGTTTAAATAATCCTAATAATATAATGGATTCTAATATATTCACTTAAAAATGAATATAGTATAAAAAAATTAAAAAGGAGAATATTTCAAATCGTAGTTAAATAAAAAAAAGTATTATCTCTGAATCCCCAAAAATCTTTAAATTTAAAAATATTAAAAAATGAAAACCATTTTTTTTTTGTTAATAAATTAAAAAAAAATCAGACGACATGCAATTGAAAGGATGTCAGTTTTTTAAATGAAAATATATCCTCCTATTTACATATGAATTTAGAATAAAACACATACAATGATACCAATTTATTTATCTGTTTCAATGCCTTGAAATTGCTTGTCCAAATCAAGTAGAATATTTTATTAACCATGGAAATCTGATTTTAGAAAAATCCTTTAAAACCCAGTAATTTTTTTAAAAAATTTAAAAAATAAAATTTGAAGATGAAATGGAACTAATTCTTTTAATTTAATTGCAAAATTAAACTCAATTTTTTCAATCAAAATTTATTTTTACTGTGCTGGTTAAATTGTAGCAAAAAAAAAAAATCATTTTAAATTTTAAATCAAAAAAGACTTATTTAATAATGCTATGGGAAAAAAATACTTATCAAATTCAAATTTGTTTGTTAATAAAAATATCTATAAAAAACAATAACAATTTTATGATTGCAAAATTCTTTGCTTTATATATATATATATATATATATATAAAATATATATATATATATATAAATTTTTAGATATCCTTACTCTGTCCTGACATTGAGTTAAGAATGATTCTTCCTTTGGAATTTTATTCATTAATATATAAAATAAAAAACCAAATATATATTATTTTCATTTATTTATATTAAAAAAAAACTACCTGGAACATTTTATAGGATTTGATTTTGTATATCTATATATATATATATATATATATATATATATATATATATATATATATATAAATGGAAAACTTCCTGTTAGGTAAATAAAACAAAACTTTAGACAAACAAAAAGGTTATTTTTTATATATAAGTATCATTAACATTTATTAAATATTAATTATTAAACATTTTTTTTCCAAAATTAAATTAAACATATTACTCATCAATAGAGAATAGAATCAGCATTAACTCCGCTAATAAAGAAATATTCCAACAACACAGTAATTTTATAACGAACCCAAAAAAAAACAGTGGATACAAAAATTAACATCACCGAAAGAATTGTTTTTGTAAGAAAAACAGGAAAAGAAAAATCATTTGGTATTCCCTCCGTTCAACCAAATGATTTCTATTAATGATTCCAAAAATTCTAAATTTTAATTGAAAAAAACTTTCCTTTAAAATAGTAGACTTAGTGTAAAAAAATTTAATTCTCTGTTACCCTAAAAATCTAGAAAGTATAATAAAAAAAACACAATAATAAAAACCTGAATAAACCCACACAAGGAAAATAGTATTAATAAAAACCCTAGCCACAAAATTAGACAAAATGTCAAAATTTATGTGATTGACTGTCTGACTGCCCATTGGAAAATATATGTGATGTAAAAAAATGGTATACCAATGTATATCTCATCCATTGATAAGTCCTAAAATAATATGATATATATTGAAATGAAAATAATGAATTTAAAACCAGATGGAGGAGCAAAAATTCAACAATATTAATAAAAGAAATAGACATATATCTAAATATTTTTGGCATTTATATAAATGAATAAAACACCAAAAGTAAAATGGAAAATTATAAACAAAACTAGAACTTGTAAAACTTGGGATGACCCATGCCCTTTATGCCTACATGAAAAACTACACATTATTAAGTTTCTAAATAATAAAAATTTATTAAACAATAGACATGAGTTAACGGTTTTTTGCCGACATCATCAAATTTTTTGCATTGAATAATTAGCATAAAAAAAAACAAACAATAAAATTTTTTAAAATCATAATCCTAATAAATAGTTTAAATGCCCTAAAAAAAAAAAAAAAAAAACCTTTATGAAGTCGTCAAAAAAAAAATGTTAGCGATTTATGACAGTTTTTTATACACAAAACCCTTTCAGAAAAAAAAAAAAAAAAAAAAAAAAAAATCTAAATCCATAGACACTTAACCAGACTAGACGATGTCATCTTCCCACTTTAAATTTAGACACCCCAACCTTACCCTGACTTGACATCTTTGAATGTAACTGAGATATTGATACAAATTATTAACACCTTACGCCTTTTTTTTTTAAACAATTGCTCTAGCCGTTACCATAGGAAATTTTAATTTCAATAATGAATATGCTTATAAACGCGTAAATTTCAGAAATATGTTATTCCAAAAAAAAAAATTTTGAAGATGGAACAGAGCTTAGTACTTTAATTCAATTTAATTCAAATAATTATATTGAAGTTTTCGGCTCTTGTTTTGAAACATGAGAACTCTTTATGTAGCGTGTTGGAATCATATTTTTAAATAAATAATTATATTTATGCTCTACTTTTGTATCGAGCACTATTTTTTAAAAAATAATAACAAAAATACTAAAGAACTTTGGATTATTTACCTAACGAGTTCTTTCCTATTTTCTATATATTTTTCACACACACACACACACACACACACACACACACACACACACACACATATATATATATATATATATATATATATATATATATATATATATATATATATAATTTTTGCCAAAATATATATTTTATAAATAGGCGCGTGGCTGGGTGGTTAAAACGTTTTCTTTCTGGCTATGAGAATCAGGCCTGGAGAAGCCATCCCAGTGCACCGCGCATTTGGAAAGTCTCTTTAAACCATATTGTGAGTTAACACAAGCCTTATGAGTGATGTTGGGTAAATGTAACCGGTGGGAGATGGTATATATTCTACTATTCTATCAGCAAAAATTTAGCCTCTTTGAGGACACGTTTACAATTGTTTCGAGCAGTCACAAAGGCATCTATTGTGATCGGAATTATCACGCTGGTACACCCGGAAATGTGGTTCCTATCGGCTCTAGCGGTTCAACAGGCTGGTTTGAAACAGAGAAAAGATTGTGGTTTCCCCTTTATCTTTCCGAGAGAGCACAAAAGCACCAATAACGGCTTTAACACAAGAAACCTTTGCAGCACAATTCTCAATAGCAAAGTTAAGAATATCAATGCAAGGGGCATCTCGAATAAAGTCATTAAATAAATCCCAATCTGTACGCTGGTAACAAAAATATGTCTTGTAAATAGGAGGTTCATTTCTAATAAATGACTCAAAAGAAGTGTTATCCAGGACAGGGTTGTGATGATTTACAAGAGCTATGAAGGGTGATAAGAAACAAATCAATTAAAGAAGAATGTTGGACAGACTTTTTAGGGAAACGTGTAGAGAAATACGCTATTTGATTAAGAGACTTAGTTATGTGAAAATTGAAAGTCTGAATACCAGCAACACCTGTAAGATTATAATGCTTATGCCTCTTGAAGTGATGAGCATTAAAATTACCAAACACAAAAATATTTGCATGTGGTTATAGAGAAAGAGCCATTTCTATATATTAAGAAGTTTTGTTTAATATATTACAGTCCTGAGAAGAAGGAGTGCGATAAAGGAAAACGAGACAGATAACAGAGTGCAATAAAAGATGTCGAAAACACATGAAACAAACAATTTGGGACTCAAGTAAGTATTCCCTTGAAATTGGAAGATTTTCTCGAATATAAAACCTGAAGCCGATGCATATGTATGAGGAAGATAGCCAGGAGCAGAGAATTGGTAGCAAAGTGTGAAGACATTTAGCGATCATTTCAAGAAAAAAAAATCAAAACTACAGAAATTATAATGAATGCCATGGATATTGCAGAAAGAAACGTTGAGTTGGGTAGGCGATTTTTTGTTTACTGGTTTACACGTATTTCATTCCATTGTATCTGTCATAAGATTTGGTTTAAGAAGAAAATGGCCAAAATAATTATCACTACCAATCGTCTATATGATAGGTAGTGATAATTATTGGCATAGAGCAATACAAACTGGCTAAATGATGGCTAAGACCAAAGAATAAGGTGGCCTCAGCGTTGCCCACCAGAAATACATGTAGGGACGCCAACCAAAGCCTGACAGAGCACTAAAAATACTCCGATGTTATGCGACTGTTGATCAGAGCAGCTTCATCAAAGATCTTTACTATCAGCTTCACCTATCAGTCGTAAAGGGTCAACCAGAAAACTGCCAAGCCGATAACCTCATAATGAAAAGGTGTAGCCACTGATAAACCAGATCATCAAAAAGTTAAGTTAGGTGAATCATTATGGCCATGGAAGAAATAATCAGTAAGTCATATCCTAAGCAAGAAACAAGGGATAAACTTCTGCTTTTGTTCAATAAACATGTAAAAAATGCAAAGAATGATAACAGAAAAATTACAATATGAGCACTGGTAAAAAATGAGTTATATATATATATATATATATATATATATATATATATATATATATATATATATATAAATATTTATTTAAAAATTTTAACATATATATGTTATAAAATCACTACAAAATGGTTATTTTTGTAGTGATTTTATAGCATATTTATGTTTTCCAATTTTAAATAAATAATTATATCTGCTTCACTCTGTATTGAGCACTCTTTTTAAGAATAGTAATTGTTGGTTATTGGAATTTATTCCGTATAAACCAATATATATATATATATATATATATATATATATATATATACACAAAAAAATGAACATTGAAGTCAAAAATTAGAGGCGACAGGCTGTTTAATGCTAGACGCAATCATCAGGCCAATCGTCATATATATATATATATATATATATATATATATATATATATATATATATATATATTTATTTTTTTATTTATTTTTTAATCCTTGCATAAGATATACAAATTATATGAAATTTATATATGTATAGTATATATGAAAGTTCTCCACTGCCTTAACCGGGAATTGAACTCACACTCTTTGGGTCTGTCATTGGATCTAACCAACGCCTTTATCCACTGTGCCATGTGTCCTCAAGGACACATGGCACAGTGGATAAAGGTGTTGGTCAGAACTTTCAGAGGGAAAATTAGCAGGAGTAACTGATAATTGACATCCATTAAACATGGCAAGTGGGACTAGAACAGTCTACACCAGTGATCGAAATAAAGGGTTCAGTTCAAAATTCCAACCACCTGAAGAAGGCCGGAGCGTACAACGGCCGAAACGTTGTGACAAATATGGCGACAAAGTTGAGGACAATAGTCCGAATAATGTAAATAATGTACATAATACCTCATCTCAGAAATATAGACAGACTCCGTTTTATATATATATATATATTTTTACGATTAATACCAGACGTTATTAAAGGGTTAATGCTGGGAGACGATGACAAAGTTAAATATTTCCAAAAGGTATTATAAAAATTGTTACATTGACCGGGGGTGCGGGATACTGTTTGTTAAGTAATTTGGGACACTGGTCGTTTTTTTTACTTCTAAGAAATTGCTCAACTTTGACATGAATCCGGAGGGTGTAAAGGTCAAATCATTGTGATAACATCAAAGATGAAGACATTAGTCCGAATTTGCAAGCCATTTCTTGCCCCAGTTATCAACTGATTGGAGGCCATTTTCGAGAGCCTCTACCAGTTTATCGGATCTATTGGTCTTACTATTGAAACAGCAGTAAACATTTCTTCCTTCGACATGAATGCACATTTGGGAACTATTGATTTTCGCCCGTGGAACTTTCTTCTGGTTTCCAGCTGTCCTGTCAAATGCGATGTTCAAATATTTTAATACATCGTCAATAATAATAAAAAATAATAAAGAAAATCTCCTAATTCTCTAGGCCTTCCATATCAACCAACAAAATATATTACGAATATAGCAACAACACATTAAAATACATTTATATATTACAGCCATTTTATATTTCTAACAGTTCTTGGTCAGTTTCCTTATACTGAAACGTTTTGTAAAATTTCCATAACTATAGCAGATAAAATTGAAAAACAAAATAACAGATATAAAATGTCTATTCAGCATACGACGACCGAATTTGTTAGATGTTTCCTTAAAAGAAGTGTACTCTGGGCTCAAATATATTACATTGTCCATGTCAATGCAGGGGGATGGTTGATCATGGCTGGTGTTGCTATGAAAATAGTTCGCTTCAACTATGTTTTTTCGATGTTGTTCGTTCTTCGATCAGTTGGAACCGTTCTTGATGGATCCGGCGCCCTTAGTCTTAATCCTGACGAGGAATGCCATCCTGGAACCCAAGTTAGATAGGGACAAGGAGTTCGTGGGAGGTCGCGTGAGTTCGCGTGATCGTAGCCTGGTCGATCTGAGTTTACTCTCGTCGACAGAGATGTGGACAAAATCAGACAATAATTTAAAGACATTTTTATGTGTATACGTTCTTTTTATAGATATATATGTTCCGTATAGGATACTGGTTCGATTCCTGTCGGAGGAAGCATATTTTCTATGAAAATTTCTCGGACATTCAGGCCGGTAAATGTTATTAATACCGTTTATTATAAAACAGAGCATTTACTTAAATATTTGTATCTATAAAAAAACCTATAAACATAAAAAAATCTCAATATATATATATATATGTGCGGGGGTGATGGTTAAATTGTCACTATATTATATCTTTAATTTCACGCATGCGCATTGTTTGTTTTTGATTTTGTCGACTGCACAGTTTAAAAGGGTCAGTTCGGCATCGTCTGTGAGAAAGAAAGCATTATGGCGCAATTCATTCCGCCAGAAATTTGGAAACCGCATATTGTACTGCTTGGCATTCGCACCGGGAGTTCCAATAAGAACATTTGAGAATGTTTCGATGTAAATCCGAGGATATTGTAGAGAATTCGGAAAGAGTTAGAGCATATATGCAGTCAATATCATAGTTTTTAAAGTGATCACTGGTGATGGCGACGTTATACCTCTCTCCATCTTCCCACATGGCCTCAGACTCTACACGGAGCCTACATCAATGCTTTGATGAGGGTGTGTAGCCCTGAGTCAAGAGGGTGGCTATTGTAAGACCCTATGTCTGGCAACACAAGTGAGGAACCCAGTCATGGCTCTCGGACAGTTTCTCCAAGTACGTCACCCCTTACATCTAGCTACCTATCTCCCCGAACTGCAAACCCCTTGATTATTATGTGTCGGCACAGTTTAGCGAGAGACCAACAAAACTCATAATAATAACAAAGATGAACTGAAGGCAATGATTATGGAAACATTCTGGAGAGAGGAGACCGGCCAATGCTGCTCTGAACTCCGTTACAACTTAGATACATTTGAAGTGAAGACATAAGCAAGGGAGGATGAAATATTGCAAAAGACAATACGTACACAATTAGATTATAATACACAAACACGCAGACATATTTGATATATAAACACGCAAAAAAAACGACGAGACAGGAAATGTGTCCATATGCCCTTTAAAATATATATATATCTCTCTCTCTATATATATATATATATATATATATATATATATATATATATATATATATATATATATAGTGCTGTTCGATAAAAAGTGACTCACCTGATATTTTTTTAAATGTTCTCTTCTCCGATGAAACGAAAGTTGAGCTAAATTCAAAGGATAAGCGATCTAAAAAATCCGAAGAAGAAAAAATATAAGCTCTTTGAATTTAGCAGTAAGTACTGTCAAGCATCCGTTCAGTATAATGTTCTGGGGATTCTTTTCTTTTCATGGAACTGGTTTCTTAAAACCTATTGAAAAAAAAACCCTCAGGAGCGAGCAGTACAAGAGAATTTTAGAGTCTTGTCTGCCCCCTTCTACTGAAAGGGTGCAAATCGACCCCACCAAGATCATTTTTATGCAGGATAATGCTCCCTGTCACAAATCAAAATTGATGAAGGAATACTTTGATGAGAAGCGGGTGAGTGTTATGACATGGCCGCCCCAAATCTCCTGACCTCAAACCTATAGAAAAGTTATCAGCATGTTGCTCAAACTCCTTTCTCGAGAGCCTGTATTTTATAATGCACCATAAGTATTCTATGTAAAAAAATATCAAGAGATTGAAATACGTCACAAAATAACTGTATGTATTCAATGAATTTATATATAAAAATTATTTGTATAAGTATATCATTTGTATATCTATAATTTTCTGAGTATATATATATATATATATATATATATATATATATTTATATATATATATATATATATATATTGTTTATAGAATTTAAACAGATTTTTTTAATTTTCCATGTAATGGGTTATTTTATGAACCCTTTTTTTTAATCTAAATTTTCTCAGACTTTACTTCCAAAAGTTTTAAATTCAAATTTTGAAAAAGAAAACTTTTCATTTTTTTTGACGGACCGCACCATTTTCATTATATGTATATTAATCGATAAAAAAATATTTTGGGAAAAATATATCTAGTGAGTTAGATGTACCATTTTCAATTCCTTATCCTTAACCCCACTCTGTATTGCTTTACGCGCTACTTAACGTATATTATCTATATATAGATGGGTATAAATTATCTTTAAAAGACCGACTTAAAGGGGAAAATACAGTTGACAATAAAAATTGTTCATCATGTCCCTTTGAACTGGATTAAAAATGTCAAATTTTTAAAAATTTCAAAAATTCGCATTAAAAAAAAATATATATATTTTTCAATAAATATATTTGATATAAATATAAATGTCTGATATAAAAAATTTACGGCGAATTTAATTTGAAGTTTGTTGTAGTTTTGGGTATTTTCTATGAAATAGTCGATTGGAAAAAAATATATATTATAATGAAAATAATCCATTTTATATCTATTAATCCTTTTATTTTCCTAAAATTTTTTTATATAGCTTGAAAAATGACATCTATTCGTTTGATTCTTGATCATAAATTTAAAATTAAATTCGTTACTGTTTTTTTTTTACCTAATTATCAAGGTTTATTCCAATTCAAATAATCAATAATGATTATTAAAAAATAATATATTTCAATTTAAAATTAAATTATCAATTTAAAATTTAAAAAGTATTATTTATTTAAACTCATTTTTCCAATTGGAGAATAATATTTAAAAATTTTTTATCCAAATTTTTTATCTAATATTTCATAGAAAAATATAAAACTTCAAACAAACTTTAAATTAAATTTCTATAGATTTTTTAGATATTTAGATTTATATCAAACTTTAACCCCCAAATATACCCTTTTAAGTAATGCGAAAATAACAGCGTCTAAGAATTTGAGTTATATTCTGTTCTCATATTTATGATTTATTATTTTATTAACTGTATCTTCCATATTTTAAATCGGTCTTCTCCTCACCCCCTTACCCATCTATATCTAGAAATAACATATGTTAAGTTAAGCGGTGTCTAGCCTAAACAAATATATATATAAGGAATAAGGAATTGAAAATGGTACATCTAACTCACTCATATCTTCTCTCCCACCTCACTTCCTCACTTCGTTAATTTACATATGCTTAATACGGTCCGTCAAAAATGTGTAAATTTCTTTTTCATTTTCATTTTCAACCTTTGGAACTAAAGTCTGATGATCCAGAGCCCTTTAAAAGGGCTATGGTGAAATAATTTATTACATGGAACCTTAAAGTGGTCTGTTTTTATTCAAACATATTTGCTCTGAATTTACATTGAGCTCTCTGGATATCATCCTCCTTGGGTCTACCCATACGGATTACCTAGTTTTGCATAAACTATATATAACTATATAACTAACTATATATATATATATATATATATATATATATATATATATATATATATATAGTTTATTTACTTTTTTACGTTGCTGTATAGGTCGATACATTTATGTTTATTTCTATATGTGTATATAGGCATATGCGTATGCGTTTATGTACATGTGTATATATGTATTTGTGTATATATAGTTATATATATGTATATGTGTATATGTGTATGTATATGTTCGTGCGTAGGTATACTTTTGTATGTTTCTATCTGTAGTGAAGAATGTGTGTACACATATCTCTATATGTATTTTTTATTTTCTTTCACATATTGTTATATATCTTACTCGTGTATGTGTACTGATACATATATAAATATATATATGTGTGTTTAGGAGTTTTTTATATATTAGTGTCATTTTTAAGTGTTACATTTTGCCTGGACATTTGAATTTGTTTTTCTCTTATTTGTGTATGCGTATATATTTATTTTTCTATCCATTTCTATTTATTTTAGTGTCCTTTTTCATCATGTTCATTGACGAATATTTGTTTTCCTATTCTACCCATATTAAACTTTATCTATTCAACCATTTTTATCTATACTGTGTAACCCGGATATAAGAGAGTTGTCGGGACCGGAGAAGAAGTCTCTTATATCCGCGTTTTCTTTTTATATCCGGGTTTGGTCTATTTTATATACATTAACACAGGCTCTAATTTGGGACCAGAAAAAAAAATATATCCGGGTTTCTCTTATATCCGGGTCTTTATATCCGGGTTACACTATATATATATATATATATATATATATATTAAAACTAACCCGGATATAAAAGAGTTGTCGGGACCGGAGACGATGTCTCTTATATGCGGGTTTCTGTTATATCCGGGTTTGGTCTATTTTATATACATTAACACAGGCTCTAATTTGGGGCCAGAGAAAATCTCTCTTATATCCGGGTTTCTCTTATATCCGGGTCTCTTACATCCGGGTTACACTGTATATCTTTACCCGTATAAGTTATATTTTAATAGTATGTTTGAATTCCTTTACTAACACTTTCAAATTCAAAATAAAATATTTCTCGGTGGATATATGGGCGTATCTTTGTCAATGTATGTGTGTATATGTCCATGTCTTTGTCGGTGTGTGTATGTATGGTCGCTTGTGTGTGTCTTTCATTGTATGTGTATTTCATTGTGTGTGTATGTTTTATTTTTTAATTTTTATTTTTAAGGGCCATGTAGATATTTCCTGTCTTGTCGCATTTTTACGTGTTTATATATCCAAATATGTCTGTGTGTTTCTGTATTATAATCTGATTGTGTATGTATTTTATTATAATTTTAAACTGAATACAGATTAAATTTAAAATCATATACTTGTATTTTGATTGGTCATTTCAGCTTCTGTAACAGTTTTTCCCCTAGTGACGGGTTTTTGATTGATTTGAACCTTTTAAAAACCCTTTATTCTACATTCAACACCATCATTTGAAAAGACACCAGAAGTGTTGAAACAAAATGGATATTTTTGTAGTGATTTTATAACATATTTATGTTAGAATTTTCGAATAAATAATTATATTTACTCTACTCTGTATTGAGTACTTTTTAAAGAAGTGTATTTTTTGGTTATTGGAATTTATTCCATATACACCAATCCTATAATTGTATATATATATATATATATATATATATATATATATATATATATATATATATATATATATATATCATATTATTATAAAACCTAGGTTGTGTGTGTGTTATACGTTTATATATTGGATCGGATTTCCACATTTTTCAACCGATTTCAAAATAAACTTCACAGGACTACGTAAAATTTTATTGCGGTGCTTCTGGCATCGCCAAAAATTTTGAAAAACACAATTGTTTTTGCACGAAATCAATTTGAAAACACGATTAAGAAGCATCGCTAGAATGAATGGGGGACAACTCATATCGAGTTATACTTATTATAAAACCCAGGTTGTTTGTGTGTGTGTGTGTGTGTGTGTGTGTGTGTGTGTGTGTGTGTGTGTGTGTGTGTGTTTAATTTTTTATATGGGATCGATTTCCTACATTTTTCAACCAATTTCAACAAAACTTTTTTTTGGCAGGTAGTGTTTCTTATTGTCTTGCACACTTTTTTTCTTTATTTTTACATTCAGAATGCTTTAAAAATTCCATTTACAATACAATTGTTTATAATAAAATTCTATTCAATCGGTAGACCCATAACGATTGGAAACAATGTTTTTGTTTGAGTTTGGATTTGACCAATTCGTAAAAAAAAACAAAAAAACAAAACAAAAAAAATAATAATTAAGATATGCGTGTCCGTCAACCTTAAACAATAATCTTTTGTCAATTTCATTTTTCAGTCTTTATGATGGTCGATACTTTTCTCTTTATTGTTACATCCCCTGGGCAACGCCGGGCTCTACTAATGGTATATATATATATATATATATATATATATATATATATATATATATATATATATATATCAGAGTTATAGTTTTGTTTACACTGTAACGATCTGTCTTTCAAATACTCAAAAATAGACCAACCCTTTATTACCTTTATCTTTAATGAGAAACCTAGAGACTGCTTAATGTTTGCTTCGTTTGCGAATTGAATTGATGATTGTTTAACGCATTTAATCTCAACATAAAAACCATTAGCAAGATTGCCAATTTAATGTAACTTGAGGGGATTCTTCCGTAATTTACCTTTCTAAAATTATACGGTAGAACACAGGTTTTATCTTTTGTTCACTAAATTGTAGGGTATGAAATTGTTTGGACAAAGAGTGATCAGACTAAAAATTGAAGAATTATTACAATATTTTACTTAGCGATCTTCTAATTCGGTATACGTAAGGCGTAAAATGGGCTCCTTGTAATGAGTTCGATCCTCACTGGATGTCCCATAATTTTCACTTTTTGCCGCATCTAATCTGCGCTTTGAAAATTATTATTAAGTAAGGTTTAAAATGATTTTTTTACAAATGAAAAACTTTACTGAAGCTTTCAATATAACTTTAAATAAAAACTAAAGGATTAAATTGACTATATCCGCTAAGCAAAATACATTGCTGTATTTCAGACAGAAATTATACTGACTGGAATAGACTGACATTTTTATTTTCAGTAAAATCGCTCACGTCTGTCTGTCATTTTTTAGAAATCTTGCAAAAATAAAATATATATTTCTGAAAGATTATTTGAGGAAAATTAGCAAATTCAAAGTTAAATAAATCTAACTTGGATTAAATATTACTTATAGCATAAAATTTCCATGACACAGGGGTCTTGTTTTTTTCTGACGTGTTAATCGATTTATTGACGGTACGTTGACCGCGGAACGTGGTCATAGTTAAGTATGGCATAGCAGACGATAATTTTCATTAGTGTTTTTTATCGTAAGGGGAGACAACCCTTAAAACACTTGACCTTTTATTGATAGATTTATCGTTTGTACATCCATATGTAAAATCTTCATCGATATACATATATAAAAACAAATCGAAATTCTTTTAAAAATAGTCGGCGTCTTCAGGTTGTAATAAGCTTTAAATATATATGATTAGTAAATTTAGTTTTAATTAATAACTATATTCCCTAAAAATTATCTCTCTGAAATTGAACTTTAAAAGATTAAAAAACTTAATAAATTATTACATTTTAAATTGTAAAAAAGGAAAAAAAAAGCTTGTAAAAAATCATTTTTCATTAACATTTTTTTTTCTTCAGACAATATTGTCTTTAATATATATTATTCACAAAAGCAATTAAAAGCTTTTCTAATTAAATAATGTCTTAGTTTTGTTGCGTTTTTTTTTATTTTTCGATTCAGAACAGATTTTAGGTAAGACCAGGTTCGATGATGCAAAATAAAATCGGTGAATTGTTAAAAAAATTCTGCTTTTAAGTAATAAATTTATAATTGTTCAAAAAATTAATGAAGTTATAATTGTAATGAAATATAATATTATATACACACAGTGACATATACACTTAATAATATACACATAATAATATATACACATAATATTATAATTGTACCAAAATAGTAAAATAGAATAAAAAAAATAATTTTAAGTTATAATTGTTCAAAAATTCTGCTTTTTGAATAAAATTATAATTGTTCAAAAAATTTAATAAAGTTATAATTGTAATAAAATAATAAAATATAATAAAATATAATATTATATACACATAATGATATATACACATAATAATATACACAAAAATATATACACATAATATTATAATTGTAATAAAATAATAAAATAGAATAAAAAAACTAATAAAGTTATAATTGCTCAAAATTTTCTGCTTTTAACTAATAAAGATATAATTTTTCAAATAATTAATAAAGGGATAATTGTAATAAAATATAATAAAATATGATATTATACACAATAATAATATTATACACATAATAATATATACACATAATATATGCACATAATATTATAATTGTAATAAAATAGAATAAAAAAAAATAAAGTTATAATTGTTCAAAATGATTCAGCTTTTAATTAATGAAATTGTAATTGTTCAAAAATTAATAATGTTATAATTGTAATAAAATAATAAAATATAATAAAATATGATATTATATACACATAATAATATATACATATAATAATATATACACATAATAATATATTCGTAATAATATTTACATATAATATTATAATTGTAATAAAATAATAAAATAGAATAAAAATTAATAAAGTTATAATTGTTCAAAAAATTCTGCTTTTAACTAATAAAGTCAGTATAAATTATCTCGATGAATTTCTGAAGCTATCATCAAATTAAGTAAAGGGGATAACATATGCAAAAATATATATAATATATACTTACCAAGATTTTTGAATGAAAAAAAACTCAAGAATAATTTCATTCATTTGCAATAGGTTCGAGAAAATTCATTAAGCTCAGAGTAATATTTGATTTTTGCAAGAATTTCCAAATTAATGTGTCTGTCATCGAAAAAAGGCGACAATTTGTTATGCTAAAAGTTAGTACAATCGCCGACGCAAGAAAAAAAACAAGTCTTTAATCCGAATTTCGAATATTCTAAAAAGGTGTAAATATTTTGATAAAATAATCAAATTATATTGATCCTTCGTCTTAATAACAGCATGAAGATTTTGACGGTAAAAATATTACGTTTGGAGCAAGTTTTCATCACGGTATGCTGATTTTTTAGCGATCTTGTGGAGGTACCTCTATATAAATATCAAGATGTTTTACACTTGATTTATCAGATAGAAATTCTATTGCACACCTAAAACTACATTCCCGTCAACCTTCTCAATACAGAAAAATATTTGTCGGCTACACCAATAAACTACAGCGTGAAAATAATAGAGAAAAGCTCCTAATTCTCGAGGCCTTCCATATCAACCAACAAAATACATTACGAATATAGCAACAACATATTAAAATACATTTATATATTAAAACCATATCATATTTCTAACAGTTCTTGGTCAGTTTCCTTATACTGAAACGATTGTTTGGTAAAATTTCCATAACTATACCAGATCAAAATCTAAACATTCTTAAATAACAGAGCGTGTTGTCTATTCAGCATACGACGACCGACAGGCCAGAGATGTTTCCTTGCTGGCTAAGTGTACCCTGGGCTCAAGGATAGACATTGTCCATGTCAATACAGGGGGCTGATTGATCATGGCTGGTGTTGCTATGAAAAATAGTTCGCTTCGGCTCGTTGCCCAACGATGTTGTTCGTACTTCGATCAGTTGGAACCGTTCTTGATGGATCCGGTGCGCTTAGTCTTAATCGTGGGATGAAATGCCATCCTGGAGCCCAAGTTAGATAAAGACGAGGAGATCGCGGGAGTTCGCGCGATTTTAGCCTGGTCGATCTGATCAGATCGACGAGTTTAGTCTTGTCGATAGAGATGTGGAGATGGGCTCTTAAGTGGCCGTTTTCACAGGTAGTCAGCTTCCTCGATAGAATGTTTGTGAGAAGGGTCGATCTAGATGTTCTACATTCTCCCACGTTCCAATCGTTAGGCTATTCCAACCACAAACTTGTTTGTGCTTAGATGGCGTTAGACACGTGATCTAGAATTGCTGGACACTGGAGTTCAACTTGTCCTTACTGGAAAGTCTGTCGCTTAACTCTTGAGCGACGATAATCGTTTTAAACTCTCTGCTTTCATTTAGGAGGAACCCGAAGGAGGCTACGCCGAATGGCGGAGTCTCCTTCGGGGGAGGTAGATTTTCCCTGAACCCGTTTATACGGGTTCAATGGGTATTTTTTTTTGCCGAGCACACGGGCTCAGGTGAACATATTAAACCGGCCTTGTGCCACATGACGCCCTCGTGGGGGACGACTAAATATAGTCCTTACTGGAAAGGGGGTCTTACGCCAACAGCTAACAACTCTGGTTCAGTAAGATTTAGTGGGGGCCAGTATGTGAGGATTAATGAGAGGATTAACTCTTTGACCACCAAATCTTCTCCACAACTCGCCCATTTTAAGGCTTATAATGTGAAGGCACTTAGAGATAGTCTGGCACGGACAGAGGCTGGGGATTCCCTAGAGATAGTTCGAGTTAGGTAAGCCCTAGCGCAGTCGACTAGTGAGCGCTAAAAGAGCCTGTTAGTTAGACATAGATTAAACAAAATGTGTAATAAGACCGTAAATATGAGCCTAGAATTGAACAAGGAGGAAATACTAATATATGTGCGCATATTAATGGATATCACACTAGACTATTTTATATCGACCTTTTTTAATATTTTAATATTTGGAAATCATCTTCGAATACGTTGTCACAACATCGCCCACGTGACGACGACGTGATCATATTTAAACGAAACGCTGATCTTATATAAAAATTTCAGTTATCTGTTTGGATTAGTTGTGCTCTTATGTCCATCGTCTTTTGTGTTAAATTTTTATATGTTCTAATGTTAATTATGTTTAAATGAAAATGTCCATGAAGAAGGTCTTAAATAGACCGAAACGTCCGACGTCGATTTTATATTAACATTAATACAGCATAATTGCATATTAAGATTTTTGTTTGTTTTTTCTGTATTTTTCTTCATATATATATATATATATATATATTCGAAATATTCCCAGCGTCTTCGGTAGGTCGACACCCCGGAAGGGCGTACCCTGCGGGCGACCGATGACATATGCGTTGTATTTCGGCACAATTTCCAGAACCGGTTGACCAAGGACTCTGGTCTCTGTGACAGAGAGATTCGCGGCTATTGAACCGACTTTCCTCGACTGAAGAGGCTGGCATCGTAATGGCGAAGTACACTATGTATTCAAGAGGGTCAGCAGTGGCAAGTCGCCGGGACTTGATGGTCGACCCTATGAATTGTACTTGAGGTTGTAGCATACGTTTGTTCCTATTTGGACAGTGGTGTTCAACAACTGGTTCCGGCAGGTGCCCATTCCTGATTGGATGTGTAACGTCTTTTGGAAACGAGGCTACACGCAAAAAATGCGGCAATTTATTTATTTTCTTTTGTTAATTAATTATTTAATTATTTTTATAATGCTAATATAATATGTGCGAATATTAATGAATGTACATCACACTAGACTATTAGATATATATTCCAAATATTTCCAACTTCATCTGTACATTCCATAAATTTGGTAAGTAATAATTTTGTCTCATATATATATATATATATATATATATATATATATATATATATATATATATATATCCAATGAACAATCAGTTAGATCAGGAGATAGGAATGTTCGCCCATGGCTAAGATAAAAAAGACAAGCTGAAGATGTTCTTGTCAGCTCTCAATATACCACGTTCAACACCATTGAGCGCTTTACTTGGAGCGCGTAGAATAGAGATCAATATGTTTTAGTGGACTCAGCAGTTTTCAGTCTGCTAAAAAAATAATCGTCTTCAAGAAGCGAGATGTTCATCTAAAATATCAGCCAAACTAAAGTGATCTCATCCATTTTCCCTCCTCTTGCTTTGCATATGTGGCCTCTTTTTGCAAATCAAAGCAGGTCTTAAGTCCCAAATAATCTTAAGATTATTGCACAAAATTTCATAACTGAATCAATAATGCTGACAGATCCTCATACGTTGAAACCGACGGGAGAGTCTATTATTATTATTAGTATTATTATATAAAGCATTTCACTATATTTAAGGCGGGATGTATCCTAGCATGTAAGGGGTTACAGACACTATATTTAGAAAAGAAGGGGGTTTTTAAAAAGGATAAAGGGTCTTTAACAAGGAAAAGACTAAAATACCAGTAGATGTCGATTGACATTACATTTGAATATTTAAAGGTTATAACTATCAAAGAAGCAAGTAAGAGGAAAGGAGTTCCAATGCCGGAAGATGCGAGAGAAGAAACAGTTGGAGTAGAAGAGGTGGTTATATTTAAGTGTTTCGACAATAAAAATTGAATTCTTGTTCCTATAACCGAAAATTTAACCTTCAGTTCATGCAATTGGGGCACCAGTGAAAGTAGCTCGCCAGAGTAGTTGCCATCAAAATATTTATAGAAAAATGCAGAGGGAAGCCACATCACGTCTATGAGAAATTGACTGTAGACGAGAATCCAGATCAGGACCTATCAAATTGCATATCTAGCTCAAGATTTTGTCTAGGACCTCGAGATGAACGTTGGAGGCATCAGACCAAATATGGCAACAGCAAACTCCAATGGTAGATTGGTAGATTTGAAGGATGAACTCAGGCTAAAAAAATCTTCTTGCGTGACAGAGAACCAACATCCTTTGCCATACATCAAACAATTGCTCCAATATAGTTGTTCCATCTCCCATGTTGATATGAGGCAGGGAAGGTCCTCTATGGTGGGCAAATGAGAGCAGTTTCATTTTGGAGGCATTAAAGTTTACAAGCCATTTGTTGCTCCAGTTAACCACTGATTGGAGGTTCTTTTCCAGACTAGCGGTCAGGTGAGCGTTTTCAGCGATATCGGATTTACAGTTGGGACAGGATTAAATATTAGTGTCGTTTGCATAGATGCCTACTTGGGAACCGATCACACACACACACATATTGCATACACATCAGATTGGTTAAACATAGATGTTCCCCATCAAAAGAAAATTTTGTTATGTGACGATAACGGTCTCGGAATAGCAAACTTCTAAATAAACATCACGCGATGTCATCTTTGATGGTTAACATCTCTGTTGTAATGTCAATATAACCATCCTGATGATGATTCATGCGAGTCGAAAGCTTAGATCGTGCAACGGCATAATAAAAAAAATTATCCAAATGTTGGACAGCTTTTGTCTTTATTTTCTCCCGAAAATAAAAACCAAGATACGAAATTTAGAACGGCTAATGATTAAACATAATAAACATTCATTATCTGTTATATTTAACAATATATGTTTGAATAATGATCTGTTTCCACAAATAATTTTCAATTATTTACACACACACACACATATATATATATATATGTGTGTGTGTTTTTTAATTTTTATAAATATTTGAGTATTTTATTGAAACTGTTATGTGTGTGTGCAAATACAGATGTTCAAAAAAAGAACTCGTTAGGCAAATAATCCGAAAGTCTATAGTATTTTTGTTTTTATTTAAAAAAAAAAAAAACAGTGCTCGATACAAAAGTAGAGCTTAAATTATAATTATTTAAAAAAAAATATGATTCCTTCGCTACATAAGAGTTCTCATGTTTCAATTTCGCTTGAAGATGAAATAGAGCTTGATACTTTAATTCAATTTAATTCAAATAATTATACTGAAGTTTTCAGGTCTTGTTTTTGAAACATTAGAACTCATATGTAGCGAAGGAATCATATTTTTAAAAAATAATTATATACATATATATATATATATATATATGTGTGATAACTGACATAAAGTGGGAAACTGTTCTACGGACGAGGTGATTCGTCTTCAAGGGTGTTTGTGTCATAATCAGTGTGTGTGTACGCGCGCTTATTATATTCTGACACGAAGAAGATTAAACTCGTAGTCAATCAAATTTTTCCAGTTTATATGTTATTTTTAATGGTTACTCATATTTGAGTAGACTGTCCCTGTTTATTTATTAAATGGTATATTTATTTTCTTCTTGGAGCATGAATATTCAAGAGATATTATCAATGAAAAATAAGCGCTCTTCGGCAGGATTCGAACCTGTGTTTCTCTGAAAAGAAAAAGAACCGTCATGAAACATTCTGAAATGATTTAACTGACTCGACTGACAAGAACATTTGTCAATAACCAAAAATATCAAATTTTGAAATGAAGAAATCGCCAAAAGAAACTTAGAAATTTCTTTTGAGAAAGAAAAAAGAAATGAAAAAAAGAAGAAAATGAAAAAAAAAGATAAAAAGAAAGAAACAAGGAAAGAAACAAAGATGGAAAGAAAGATGAAAAGAAAGAAAGATAAAAAGAAAAAAGAAAGAAAGAAAGAATGAAAGAAAGAGGAAAAGAAACAAAGATAAAAAGAAAGAAACAAGGAAAGAAACAAAGAAACAAAGATGGAAAGAAAGATGAAAAGAAAGAAAGATGAAAAGAAAGTACGATAAAAAAGAAAGAAAGAAAGAAAGAAAGAAACAAAGAAAGAAAGAAAGAATGAAAGAAAAGAGGAAAAGAAACAAAATATAAAAAGAAAGAAACAAGGGAGAGAAACAAAAAAACAAAAGATGGAAAGAAAGATGAAAAAAAAAAAGATGAAAAGAAAGAAAATGAAAAAAGAAAGAAAATATAAAAAGAAAAAAAAAGAAAGATTAAAAATTTTTCTTTAAATGGAAAGAAGGAAAATGGAAAGAGAGAAAGAGAGTAAGAAAGAAGTAGAGAAATAAAAATTTAAAAAAGAAAAACAGAAAGAGATAAGAAGGAATGAAACTTAAATAAAAAAAATAAAGAGGTGACATTGGAAAAAAAAAAAGAAAAATGATCAGAAAGAAAGAAAAAATAAAAAAAACACATGATGAAAAAAAAATAATTAATGGAAGGAAGAATGACATTGAAACCAAAGAAAGAAAGAAAGAAATTTCAAAAAGAATGAAAGAAAGTGAGAGAAAGAAAAAAGAAAGAAAAGAAAGAAAGAAAGAAAAGAAAGAAAGAAAAGAAAGTGAGAGAAAAACAGAAAGAAAGAAAGAAAGAAAAAAGAAAAGAGAAAGAAAAGAAAGAAAGAAAAAAAAGAAAGAAAGAAAAAAAAGAAAGAAAGAAGAAATCCGAAAAACTTAAAGAAGAAAAGATGACAAGGAAAAAAAAAAAGAACGAAAGAAAAATAATCCAATGTTATCGTCTGCACTTGCCACACCGGACCTAATCAACCCCCAAAATAAAGCACGCTTGGCTGGTCTTGTCTTTGTCGCCTCCCGGGTTCATAGAACTGCAATTTGACTGTGAAGTGGTATCCAATTGGATTTCAATCTATTTCCGCTTCCGCTCCGATGAAGCCAATCAGAATTGTCGAATGCTAAGCCTAACAAAAGCACGAAGTTAAAAATAAATAACATATTTCTTGCCCCAAGTCGGCCGAGTGACGTGTTTAAACACTTACATGTCTTTTCATTCCTCACTATCCTGACTTTCTTTCTTTCTTTCAAATGATTTAAAAATACGTACTTTCTTTATTTCTTTCTCTCTTTATTTATTTATTTATTTATTCCTTCCTTTCATTTTTCTTTCTTTCTTTCTTTCTTTCTTCAAACGATATGCAAATACTTACTTATTGTTTCTTTATTTATTTTTTCTTTCACTCTCTATTCCATTTCTTAAGACGATTTCTTTCTTACTCAAACCGGATTTTATTTTTCTTCGTTTTTTATTTGTTTTACTAGAAAAAAAAAAAATTATTAAAGAAAGAAGAAAAGAAAAAAAAAAAAAAGAATGGAAAAAAAAAAAAAAGAAAACGAATGCAGACGCGCATTTAAACAAACCAAAAAATTATCTATCTCGAAAAATCACTAATTGTTTATACTTTCTTTCTTTTCAATTCTTTTTATTCTTTCTTTTATTTTCTTTCTGACTTTCTTTTATTTCCCATCTTCTTTCTTTCTTTCTTTCTTTCTTTTTAATCTGTCTTTTTCTTTCTTTCTTTTTTTTTTGTTTCTTTCCCATGAAAATTTCTTTCATTCTTTCATTTTTTTTTCTTTTTTCCCTCTGTTTTCTTTCTTTCTTTCTTTTTTCTTTTCTTTCTTTCTTTTCGTTCTTTCTTTCTTTCTTTTTTTTCTTTTTTTCTTTTTATTTCTTTCTTGTAAAAACCTTTGCCTTTCTTTTCTTTTCTTTCTTTTCTTTTTCTTTTTTTTTTTTCTTTTTTTTTTTTTCTCTTCTTTTCTTTTCTTTTCTTTTTTTTTTTTCACAATAAATTGTCTTTTCTTTCCTTCACGTTTAGTTCTGTTTTTCTTTTTCTTTTCAAAATCTTTTCTTTTCTTTTCTTTTGCTTATTTTGAATATTTCTTTTCTTTCTTTTTTTTTCTTTTTTCTTTTTATTTTCTTTTTGTTTTTTTTTCTGTCTTTTCATTCTTTCTTTCTTTCTTTCTTTCTTTCTTTCTTTCTTTCTTTCTTTCTTTCTTATTATACCAGTCACCCTTTCATTTTTATTCATTTCCTATTCTTTTAAAATGTCACTTATTCTTCTCATAGCGTCTCCTACTTTTTCCCCTTTCTATTTGTCTTCATTTCCTTCTCCAAACCTTTTTTACCCTATATTTCTTGTTTTCCTTCTTAACGCCCCCCTCCCCCACCAAGTCCCCGTTCTATGCAATTTTTGTCAAGACAGCCTGGAACTTTGTTAATTAATCACAATTGACATAGATTCCAAAAAGTCATATCTAAAGGCTTCAAATAAATCGAGTCTAGGAAATAAATTAATGAAATCTTTACTTTTTTTCCTGAAATTTCCAAATAATGAAGATCTCCGAATGTCTATGCAAGCATTTTAGTACATATCAAAAGTGCTTACAGGTTGGTACTCTAAACCACACAAGCACATACACACACTCACACACATACACGCAATACATGCACACACTCACACACGTACACACTTACACACACACACACACACACATATATATATATATATATATTCAGCTCTCCCTTATATCGAATTCGACGTATGAGGGTCAAACAGATCAGTTCCTAGAAACCGACAGCCCGACAACAGCACATGAGATTTGATTATAGTGGTGAAGGTCTCAAGCAAGACCAGCCACTTTTTTGATATATATATATATATATATATATATGTGTATATATATGTGTGTATATATATATTTGTGTGTGTGTGTGTGTTTGTTTGTGTGTTTGTGTTTTTGTGTAAAAATATATAGAAAATTAGGAAAGAACTCGTTAGGTAAATAATCCGGGGTTCTTTAGTATTTTTGTCTTTATTTAAAAAAAGTGCTCAATACAAAAGTAGAGCCTAAATTGTAATTATAATTATTTTTTAATTATTTTTAAAAAAATATGCTTCCTTCGCTACGTAAGAGTTCTCATGTTTCAAAAACAAGAGCCAAAAACTTCAATATAATTATTAAAATTAAATTGAATTAAATTATCAAGCTCTGTTTAATCCCTATCGAAATTTTGGGAATCAAAACAGATAAACAGAGTTTGATACTTTGTGTCAGACCCACACTCACTTCCCAACTGAGCAATGGTGAGAGGAAAAATATCATTCGGGTCTTCAGTCATACTCTGACTTCCATCTTCAAATCCATTCAATAACCCTCCAGAGAACGGCGAATAAGTTTAAAAAAGAGGGATCAATAGAGAGGAAAACTGGACCGGGAGTTTACAACAGCAAGAGGGATTATCATTTCAACTTAGAGTTAAAGAGATTAATTAGAATAGAGTCAACTCAATCCAGAAAACGCTTGGCACTTGAGGGAGGAGCTTCAGCTATGACAGTCCAAAAAGCAGTGAAAAAAAGACTGGAAAATGAAATTATACGTGTAACGTGTAAGGGACTTTGTTACTCCAGCGCAGAAAGTTAGAAGTTTATCGAGGGCTGAGATAATCTTGAATAAATTGGTGCGTAATTCCGGATTAATATATATATATATATATATATATATATATATATATATATATGTATGTATGTATGTATGTATGTGTGTGTGTGTGTGCGCGCGTGTGTGTGTGTGTGTGTGTGTGTATGTATTAAAACTTAATTTGAATTTTATTTCAATCCTTCCTGAGCTTCTGATCCTTAGCTATGATTAATTATATGGCCTCCAATATTTTTAAGTGGTAATTCCAGTGTGACTTACTAAGGATAGAAAATGAGTCCACATTCAAAATGGCAACAGAATTATGTTTATTTATTAGGGGATCCGCACTGGAAGACCCGTATGTGTTGATCAGAATCTCTGACGGAGAATAGTGACGATTTCGGATTTTTGTTGGTACATATTGTTTTATTTTGTCACCCAGTCTTTGAGTCGTTCTCCTTTTTTAGTGTAAACCACAACTACATTTAAATGAATAAATCAAAGAACTATAATGATGAGGAGGAAGAACGTCTTTCTGCATGGATGGTAGGACAGGTGTGACAGAATATATATATATAATATATAATGGTGTGTGTGTGTGTGTGTGTGTGTGTGTGTGTGTGTGTGTGTAACGAATGCACGGCCGCAGTTTTCGACGGATTTGCATCAAAATTTACATGCATATGCTCCAAGTTATCGGGAAGGCCAAGACCGACTTTGCATTTCCCAAATCCCATCGATAGTGGGAATAATCGTTTTTTTTATGCTTCTACGGCAGTTTTCAAGTAGTTTGAAGCCATTTTCTACTGGCCAGAGTGAGAGCCTATAGCTGGCTGCCACGAATAAGCAGGAAGATTCTATTGGCTAGTGTGAGAGCCAACAGCTGACTGACACGAATGTTAACTAGCATGCTATCATGCAAAAAAAATCGATAACTACATTCGTCACAAGTGGGAAAAATTTAAATCTGCATGGCACTTTACTCCAATTGGCTCATTCGCTTGTTTAAACTCAACATTGATTCTGATTCCGCAGAACTGGGTTGGGTGTGAAAAAGTATTTGTTGTTAACATTCTTTTTTTCATTCGGTTTTTCCAGTTACGAGTCCTTTTTTAAAGCTGATCGTTTTGTGTTCATTTTGTTTAGTTCTTTTTCGTAACAGATTTAATGTTTAGTATAGAGCTTAGAAAAATTCGCAGTGTGAGATAGGCAAGAAATAAGGCATGTAGCAACATCAGCACGGCAAAGGGCACTCCTTTAAAAAAAAAGCAAGGAAGGGCAAAAATATTTTAAGTCAAGGATAGCGATTGCTGTATGTGAATGTCTGTCTCGGATTAATTTATTCATATACGGATTACTGTCATTTTCTTTGCTGTTATTGCCTCAACATTTCGACTGTTGTGTACTCAGACCATCATCAGGTGCTGGCCATCCGGCTAGTCTACAGGGAATTTTAAATTTTGTCATTAAGATTTATATGCCGTAAAACAAATAAACCAAACCAGTGAGTGAAATATAGTGTTCAGTTCGACATTCCAACCACCTGAAGAAGGCTGGACCGTACAACAGCCGAAACGTTGTGAAAAATATGGCGACAAAGATAAAGACAATAGTCCGAATAATGTAAATAGTGTACATGATACCTCATCTTAGAAAATATAGACAGATACAAAGAATAATAAATATGGCAACAAAGATGAGGACAATCCGAATAATGTAAATAGTGTACATAATACGTCATCTCAGAAATATAAACAGATACTGAAGGGCCGAAACGTTGTAATAAATATGGCGACAGAGATGAGGACAATAGTCCGAATATTGTAAATAGTGTACATAATACCTCACCTAAGAAATATAGACATATACTGCAAGGCCGAAACGTTGCAATCAATATGGCAACAAAGATGAGAACAATAGTCCGAATAATGTAAATGGTGTACATAATACCTAATCTCAGAAATATAGACAGATACTGAAAGGCCGAAACGTTGTAATAAATATGGCAACAAAGATGAGGACAATAGTCCGAATAATGTAAATGGTGTACATAATACCTAATCTCAGAAATATAAACAGATACTGAAAGGCCGAAACGTTGTAATAAATATGGCGACAAAGATGAGGACAATAGTCCGAATATTGTAAATAGTGTACATAATACCTCACCTCAGAAATATAGACAGATACTGAAAGGCCGAAACGTTGTAATAAATATGGCGGCAAAGATGAGAACAATAGTCCGAATAATGTAAATGGTGTACATAATACCTAATCTCAGAAATATAGACAGATATTTAAAGGCCGAAACGTTGAATAAATATGACGACAAAGATAGGACAATAGTCCGAATAATGTAAATGAAGTGTACATAATACATCATCTCAGAAATATAGACAGATAGTGAAAGGCCGAAACGTTGTAATAAATATGGCAACAAAGATGAGGACAATAGTCCGAATAATGTAAATAGTGTACATAATACATCATCTCAGAAATATAGACAGATACTGAAGGGACGAAACGTTGTAATAAATATGGCAACAAAGATGAGGACAATAGTCTGAATAATGTAAATAGTGTACATAATACCTCATCTCAGAAATATAGACGGATACTGAAGATATTTAGCTGTTTCAAAACTGATCACTCTTTGGCGTACCATTAATAATAAAAACTTTTTAAAAACATTTTAAAAAACAGTTTATTTCTATTAATGTGGTTTACATATTGTATATATTACTATATAAAATATATTGTAGAACAGGTATATTGATGTTAACTTGTATAAAAATACGTATGCTTTTGGTACACTGAATGATTTTAAAACCCTAAGTCGGTACATAGTTAGCAAAAGGTTTGCCGACCCCTGTCACAGAAATAAGAATCAGACGATTTTCCTTTCTTCTAGGTGGCAATGACCGGCAAACTGTATTCGTTTTTGTTTGAGTTTGAAGAGAGATTAGTCTCCGTAGATTGTGTTCAGCACTGCATAGAATTTTAAACTGATGTTATGGATTTTTCTAAGTAGATTTGTATATGTTCCATCCAATCGTTTCTCAAGACTAGCAGATGATGCCCAAGTTTCTGATCCATACTATAGGACTGATCCAATCAATGTTCGAAAGGACGATGGAATATTTGAGCGCGAAATCCAAACAAGAAACAAAGGAAAAACCTCTACTCTTATTCAAATAATAGGTGAGGTATATAAACAGGGATATAGCTTCTTTTCTTTTTGAACAGGAGAAGAGGTTTATCACTTGTTTCCTCCAGAAACTATGCAATTTATGAAGAGCTCGGAAAATATCCTCAGATCCAGACTAACAAAAAAGAGTGCTCGGACGCTATGTAATACCCTGTAAATTATTTAATAAACTGCGATTATATTATTCTTGTTCTGATAACGATTCCATCATCATCCTTATCATCCTCATCATCCTTCGACCTCCCTATGGTTGGTCGGAACTCCACTGACAACTCCTTTCCACACTGTTCGGTCCTTCATGTCCAACTCTGAGTCCCGAGCTATGGGGTCTGGGAAAATCAATTTTCTTGAAAAGACGTTTTCAGGAAGATGCCATCGGAGTAAGGATGAGACGATTTCCCTGGGGGAATAGGGGAGGTGTGTGAACAGATAGCTTTTTCTTTTTGAACAGGAGAAGAGGTTTATCACTTGTTTCCTCCAGAAACTATGCAATTTATTAAGAGGTCAAAAAATATCCTTAGATCCAAACTAACAAAAAAGTCTGCGAGGACGCTATGTAATACCTAGATGACAGTGAATGTTGGACAATTTCCATACAAATCACGAAGAGACTTGAACCTACAGAAACGTAGTTCTACTGACGAAAGCCTCAGTACCATGGACTGGATTTGTGATTATCATGGAAAGTTTTAGAAAAAAAGTAACAAGAAAGCGCAAATGAAATTCCTGGGACAGACGATGAGAAAAGCGAGCCTAGAGAATTTAACCCTCACAGTGCATATTGAGGGCAAGTATAACAATGGAAGTAGTAAGCAACGTACCTAACGTGTTTGTCTAACTCGATACCAGGAATTGTCTAGGGAAACACACGGCAGGATTTTTTGGAAAGTCGTGATCGGCTACGCCCTGTAAAGAAATAACCTTTAAAAGACTAATTACTTTAATTAATCCCTTTACACACTTTTCGGTTTTGTATTGCTTCACCCAGATCGCCAATTTTCAACCTAGTGTCCCGAGTTATAATGTCTAGAAAAGTCATTTTTCGTGAGAAGACTCTTCTAGAAAGGATGCTATCGAAGTAAGGATGAGATGATATCCCTGTCCATTCGGTGGCAATGTCTGGCAAATTGTAATCGTTTTTGTTAGAGATTAAGAGAGTGGCCGATCACGACTTTCCAAAAAATCCTGCCGTGTGTTTCCCTAGGCAATTCCTGGTATAGAGATAGAGATTCTCCGTAGATTGTCTTAAGTGATGCATGGCATTTTCAACTGATGTCACCGATTTTTCTAAGTAGATTTGTATATGTTTCATCCAATCGTTTTTCAAGACGAGCAGATGATGCCCAAGTTTCTGATCCATACAGTAGGACTGATTCAGTCAATGTTCGAAAAGAGGATGGAATGTTTGAGCTCGAAATCCAAACAGGAAAAAAAGGGAAAAACCTCTACTCTTATTCAAAAAATAGGCAAGGTGTGTGAACAGGAAGATAGATTTTTGGGGGGAACAGAGGAAGAGGTGTATCACTTGTTTCCTCCAGAAACTGTGCAATTTATTAAGAGGTCGGAAAATATCCTCAGATCTAAAATAACAAAAAAGAGTGCCAGGACGCTATGTAATGCCTTGTAAATTATTTAATCAACTGCGATTAAATTATTCTTGTTCTGATAACGATTCCATCATCATCATCCTCATCATTCTTCAACCTCCCTATAATTGGTCGGAACTCCACTGACAATTCTTTTCCACACTGTTCAGTCCTTCATTGCTGTCCCCAAATCCTCAATGTTCCTACTCTGAGTCCCGAGCTATGGTGTCCGGGATGGTCAATTATCGTAAGAAGACACTTCCAGAACGATGCCATCGGAATAAAAATGAGACTATTTCCTGTTCGCTTGGTAGCAGTGGCCGAAATTCTAATCATTTTTATTATTTTATTATTTTATTTGAGCTTAAAATAGATTGGTCTTATTTCCTGTAAATTGTGTTAAACGTTTTGATTACGATTTGAATTAAGAAATGATTTAATTAATTATGAAATAATCAACATTGTCCAAGAGGTAATTCGAGGTAAGAAAAATTTAAGTTAAGAATATTTCGAGGTAAGAAAACACCGGAGACTTCTTGTGTTTTTCTAACTAAATTATCTGGACACACATTACACACATCTATAAACAAACAAAACGAGATAGACTTTATACACTTTTATCATTATCATCCTACAACCCGCTTTGGTTGGTCCGAACTCCATTGACAATCCCTTTAGAATCTGTTCGATTCTGTATTCTTGTCTCCCAGAACCCCCAATATCCAAATCTGAGTCCCGAGGTATCGTGTCTGGGATGGTCAATTTTCGTAAGAAGACACCCCCATAAGGATGCCATCGAAGTAAGGATGAGACGATTTCCCTGTCCGTTCGGTGGCAATGGCCGGCAAATTGTAATGGTTTTTGTCTTAGCTTAAGAGCGATTAGTCTCAGTTCTCCGTAGATTGTGTTAAACGTTTTGATTACGATTTGAATCAAGAAATAATTTAAATTAATTATGAAATAATCAAGATTGTCCAAGAGGTAATTCCAGGTAAGAAAATTTTGAGGTAAAAATCTTTCGAAGTAAGAAACTTTCGAGTTAAGAAAACACCAGAGACATCTTTAAATTATTAACAAAATTATCTGGATACATATTACACACATCTATAAACAAACAAACGAGATAGACTTTATACACTTTTAACATCTTCATCCTTCGAACTCTCTTTGGTTAGTCGGAACTCCATTGACAACTTCGGGAGCCTATAATGAGGAAGGATGGCTTAGACAATGTGGCATTGACAGAAAATATTGAATGTTGTCGGAGTTAACTCCTTCTTTAGTACATTAACCCTTTCACCAGGGGTCTCTCTTCCCTGGCTATAAATAGCCGCTGACCCTTCGCCTCTATCTCTTTTTTTCCGTCAGGCCTGTGCGCCGACACCTTGAGGTAAATCTCTTTTTCCTTCAGGATTTCAGCTATCAACCTCGAAATGTAGGCGCTAACAAAGGAATAGCGTGGAAACACGCTAAGCACAATACACACACACACACACACGCACGCACATACAGAATATTCACACGCACGCACGCACATACAGAATATTCACACACACTTCATCCTTTGTACTGTTTCCATGTATTGTAACTTGTTATTAATATATATTTGTATATACATATATTATCGGTCTTGTGTTTTGTTTGCTTTCTTTTGCCTTCTTCTTTGGACTTAATCAAAGTCCAACCTTTTTATGTAGTTGGGCCCGGCGGGCAGGAGTATCTGAACCTTACTTGCGTTTCTTCTACGTCTGACTTCTATCAACAACATAACAGCCACGGCCCCTACAGTCCTGTGAATTCCGGGTACAACTAAAAAATGTTGGGAAGCTGATAAACAGGCTTTTGTTCATGATGATTTTAAAGACAATGCCCAATTTCAAACAAAAAATCCTTATTATTTTTTGAGTATTTTTACGTCGATTGCACTAGTAATCTCGTTTTAATTTAAATAAATCTAATTCGAGTTCAGAAACTTTGAGTTAAAAAAAAAAAAAAAGAGTTAAGAAAAACAGACAAAAATTCTTGTATTTTAATACTAAAAAATAAACTAAACAAAATTGAACCAGACAGACGAGAAAAATTTTATCTGACGATATATTTGTTATTTCATTCTTTTTCGTTGATTTAGGTGGTCCGAACTCCATTGAAATTATCTAATTATTCGAACATGTTTTTCAACCTCAGTCCCAAATATCCGGATTAGTCCTGAGCTATGGTGTCTGTATTGACAAATTATCTCGTCACTGGCAAGTTTTGTTGGATGTCGAAGAAGAGAGGATGAGAACGTTTAAACAAACCATTTGATTAAGTTCATTACCTGTTCAGCTAATTACTCTTTTGATTTGGCCTTAAAAGGATTGTTCTCAGTTCTTATTTACCAAATTGTATTAAATAATTTTTTGTCGATTTCAAGCAGGAAATAATTCAAATTATTTGCAAAATTCAGATTGTTACTCATTTTTCCCAAGAAATATTAAGGAAAAAAAAATCCCTGAACAAGAAAATACAATTAATCAAAAAATAGTTGATAAATCTTATTTTTTTCGTTCCGTCTATATACTATCTTCAGCGCTACTAGATTTTCTTAGAGATAAAGCTAACAGACATACACACACAGAGACACACACGAACACAGAAATATACATACATTCAACTAGACACACAAACACACACAGAGACACACAGACATATATATATGGCCGCTCACCCAAAAAATCGTTCAAAAACATATGATACAATGACTATACGCAATATAGCGTGAAAAAAAATCTATTGTACATACACACACATATATATATGTGTAAATATGCGGGTATGAGATAAATATAAATATATATATATATATATATATTTATATATATATATCGCATATTTTATAAGTTTATGGTTTGGTGACTTAATAAAAGCACAAAATATTTTTTCCCAAATCACACACATTTTTTAAGTTTATATATTATATTTATATTAAAATTAGCGTCCGTTGGTTTATTGCAAGTGATCAATGAAAACCTTATAAAATTTAAAAATTTGCTGAAAAAAGAATTCCAAATTGGTCGGTATATGGACAAGATGCATGGTACAAGGACATTGTTATTAAATCATTATGCCATCAAATAAGACATTCAGTAGGATCTATTAAAAATTATACTGAACCATGTTATATGAAATATTCTTATACATATGAAGTTCTTTTTGTGTGATTATAATAAAAATTCTTTAAAAAAAAAAATTTTTTTATAATTTGTGCATAAATCTCCATTTTACCTGAAGATATCGCGATTTATCCAGAATTTTTTGTTTTTAAAAATATGATCTGACAAATAATTTAAAATTTTATTCAATAAATAGCCATTTTCACCAAAAACGTTTGCGGCACCTACTCTTCTTTTTTTATATATATATATATATATAAAATATATATTTTGCTATATATATTATATATTTAGATATTCTAGATGAAATATATTCTCCATTCAATGTATCTAAGTCAAAAGATATCAACTTTTTTGGATTTATTTTGAAATAGTAAAATTTTGCAAAGAAAAAAACCTGGAATGGAAATTATGTAATATACACTGGTCATGTTTTCCAGACTGTCTTTAAAAAAATGCTCAAAAAAAAATGGCGGAATCTAATTCTTTGGTTTCCATACTTTTTCATCAAAAGGGTTCATATACGTCCTGAGTTGATTTTCTAAAACAAAGGGGAAATTTGGTGAATGAACCCTACAGTATATATAAACAAAATTTATATGCAGATGAAAAAGTTCATAACCCAATCAAAAAGAGGCCTTCCCTACAAAAATCGGATGTTTGGTCAATTGAGCCGGCGTGATAACCATTTAGCACCTATATGTATATTCCAAGTGTTAACCTGCCTACTTCGTAAAGATTTTACTTACAGAAGAATCGTTGCATAACATTTACTAAGCGAACACTAGTTTAACATTTACAATAAAATTGGACAACTGATGACGATGGTTTGAAAAACTAAATTTGATTATGAATTAGGACAGAAATTAAGAAATTTGATGGTGAATTTACTTCCGGGGTTTAGTCTATAGCACTTTATTCGTTTATAGCTGAGATTCAATAATGAGTATATATATATATATATATATATATATATTTATATATATATAAGGTTTTCTTAAAATACCATTATCTTAAAGGTTTCATTATGGATTGCTTTTCCTTCAGGGAAGGAATTAACATGCACACACTTGGCAAAGATAAAGGAGTGCTTTTCATTGTCTTTTCAACGATTTTAGAATTCTTAAAAATATTTTTCTTCTTAAAACTGGTTCCCCACCAATACTTGAGAGTCCAGTTTAATATTATTTAATCCATTTTTTATTAGTAAAATAGATGGATTCCTCAATAGTATTTGTTAAAAAGTGAATGTCATAATTCATCCAATATTTCTTAACCAACTCCAGGTAGGCCATATGCAACCTGTCAATCCATCCTCTTCTCATTCATTTTGAAACAGCATGGCTCCTTCATGTCTGCCATGGTGGAATCATGTGGTTCCGTGGTGTTCTAGATCCATCTTTGTCATATTGTCCTCTTAATGGTCGGTTTCCAGTTGTACCATCTCCTATATATATCAGTCATCCATGCCCTATTATTTCAGCTGAACTTTTCATTGACTGCCAGGATACTATTCACGTCCAGTTCTTATATATATATATAATCATATATATATCTTGTCCTGATGTTTGACTTGTTAATCAATCGATGGGTCCTTATCTCAGCTACCTGCACACAACCGATTCTTTTTAAAAAATATTTATATATTCCAACGACCAGTGTAGGCCATATGCGTAGGCATTGCTCCATCTTTCCTAGTCGAATTGTCACTCCACTGAGATTCAACACCTCGTCTGTCATTAGGATAAATACAGTGGTGAAAGGGCAGAAATTTTTTTTAATATTTTCTCGTTTTGAATTTCAACATAGAAATCTTCGTTAGCGTTAGACAATTTGACTTGCTGTTCTTGTATATCCCTTGGATGGCCTGACGGAGCTGTCCACATATGGGTGATATCCTGAAGGTCCTGGCGGAACAGGAAGTTGTTTTATGGTTGATCAGCATCAACCGTCCCATCTCCAGGACATTCATCAATTTCCCACAATAGCACGATCTGATATCAATCTGACTTTTCCCCAGTGTATCTATTTTGTCTTTAATTATCATTGTAAACCTTTGTTTTTTTTATCTCTGTAGGTTATTTGTCAAATCGTGACGAGTTTGTTTGAACCACAGAGGTGCGTCAATCCAACCATAGTTTATATATATATATATATATATATAATTTAGTCACTTCAACGATCCTCTTGGGATTGTTTTTATGTTTTATGTATTTTTTTTATGTTTTACATAATCATTTTTGTAGCTTGTGTTGAGAGGGATCCATCGCCTAAACCATGTAAAGTGTTCAAACAAACTATATTCCTTATATTCCATTATATACCATATATTCATATATTCATATTCTATTGGTGAGATGTAAGTTTCAGACAGTAGCTTCTTCTCACTTCCTTGAATTATTTTAGCAGATAAAACATCCGTATACTTCAGCATTAGATAAACAGCCATCTGTTAGTCAAACCGTTTAACATGGCAACGTCTTAAATAAACAGACTACCGTGTTAAAAAATGTATATCTACGATATTTTAAAATTAAAGTAAATAATATTTATTTCAAATCAGATTAATTATACTTTAAATCATCTTTTGTTATTCCTCAAATAAAGTTTCAGAAAAGTATATTTTATTTTTGGAAGATTTTTTAATAAAGAGAATTACATTGCGATAAACGAAATATATTTTCAAAAAATGGTAAATTTAAGATTTATATTCTTTTATAAAAAACCTTCCAGTCAATTTAAATTTAAATTGATTTTTAAATATGCAATGTTTTTTTAAATAACGACATATTAAATTTAACCTATTAAATTTTAATTAAAACTAAAATCGAACAAAGTAAGATTTTTCCTTTTTAAAAATTCATTTTATTTTAAGATCGCTTTCTGTATACTTTCATCTTCCTCTCTAACCATTTACCGTGATTTTTTTTGTATTGTATTGGGTAAACATTGTTAAAATAAGTTAAAATTAGTTTGGAACATAGATAAATGTCGGAAACAATAATCCCTTAATTGTGACTTAAAAAAAAGAACCAGAAGACGAAAATTGTGGTTTCAATTACAGTTGAATTAATTATTTTTCCATTAATTTTAAATCTTTTTTTTAAATTTGGATGAAATGGATGATTACTTATTTTGTTTGAAATTATAAAAACTTTATGTTTATGTATATGATGTGGATAGGTTAAATATATGTGTTTTCGCCGGATTCTAATAGATCGAGTCCTTTCAGTTATAACGTGGGTGACTCTTAGGAATGTCAGGTACTGTAAGTTGATGAATTATGAGCCAATTACGTTCCTCCGGTTTCAATTTGATTGTATTTTTATCTATGAGTCCATCTAAAAATTGATTATAGAAAATGTTCGAAATCATAATTTTACTTTTAAATAATTATAAATAACATTAATCCTAAGGTACATTAATTAAAAAATTTTCTATACCATTAATACTATATAATATATATATATATATATTTTAAATATAATATATATACATTTGATAAATCATACTTATTATAAAAACCCAGGTTGTGTGTGTGTGTGTGTCGTTTTTATATATTGGATCGGATTTCCTACATTTTTCAACTGATTTTAACAAAACTTCACAGGACTATGTAAAATTACCTTGCGGTGGTTCTGACATCGCCAAAAATTTGAAAAACACAATTGTTTTGCATGAAATCAATTTGAAAACACGATTAAGAGGCATCGCAGTTTCGAGAATAAAAGGGGGACAACTCATATCGAGTTATACTTATTATAAAACCCAGGTTGTTTGTTTGTGTGTGTGTGTGTGTTTTGTATATGGGATCGGATTTATATAAATTTTTTATCCGATTTTCAACAAAACTTCAACAAAATTTCAAGTAGTGTTTCTTATTGTCTTGCACACTTTTTTTTTTATTTTTTACATTCAGAATGCTTTTACAATTCCATTTACAAGACAATTGTTTATAATAAAATTGAAAAATTCTATTCAATCGGTAGACTCATAACGATTGAAAACAATGTTTTTGTTTGAGCTTGGGTATGACCAATTCGTAAAAAAAAGCAAACAAAACAAAACAAAACAAAAAACTAATTAAGACATGCGGGTCCGTCAACCTTAAACAATAATCTTTGTCAATTTTATTTTTCAGTCATTATGATGGTCGATACTTGATCTATCTCTTACTGGGCTCTACTGATAGTATTTTATATTTTAATTCAAGCATGCTTGGTTAAATAATTTTGACGGATTATGTTTATTTTAGTTTTAAGTCTACGAATTAATTTCTTGGTGCCTGTTGATAATTGATTAAGTAAACTGCCAATATTTTCATTGAAATAATTAATTTTTTTTTCACCAAGTCCATTCAATCTACAATTCAATCTATGGATGCGCATACGATAGCTTCTTAAATTCAAACTTTCTTTTATATATATATATATATATATATATATATATATATATATATATATATATATGTATGTGTGTGTGTGAAAATATATAGAAAATTTCGCTTGAAGATGGAACGGAATCTTTTTAATTTCAACTCAATTTAATTTAAAGGATTATATTGAAGTTTTCGGCTCTTGTTTTGAAACATGAGACCTCTTATGTAGCGATTTGGAATCATATTTTTAAATAAATAATTATATATATATATATATATATATATATATATATATATATATATATATATATATATATTACAATGAATCATTCCTACAAAAAGTAGATTAGTAAAGTTAATAATATAAAATGGGGAAAATACTTCGCAAACAAAATTTTAAAGTTGCATTAACCTACGAACCACTCGATGAGCGTTATGATCCTTGTTTTTAATAACTACAAGTTGTATAAGTTCTTTTTTTAATCTGCTAGTACTTTCAACTCTACATACAGTCATCCTCAGGCATGGAAATTATTTTGTTTTTAGTAAATCCAGGTAGCATCAGAGATGAAATATTAAATGCTAATCGAAATATGTTTTTATGGAAATGTGATATTGTTAACGGATAAAAACTTTTGGAGCGTGCAGTCGCAACGCTAAGGTTGAATTTTTTTTAAATTTAAGAGACTGCGTTCTTTACTAATATGGTAATTTGAGAATTTTTTTGTTCTAGGAGTTTATCAGTTAATCTGGCATGAATTAAATTGTTCAATTAATAGAGTAATGTCTCAGTTGCTATCCCGAAAATTTGCACGTCGGATCAGTTCTTTTAAATCAAATATGTGGCGCAGTTCAATTTATATTACAATGAATCATTCATACAAAAAGTACATTAGTAAAGTTAATGATCTAAAATGGCGAAAACTCTTCAGAAACAAAATTTTAATGTTGCATTAACCTACGAATCACTCGATGAATATGATATTCTGTATGAATGATTCATTGTAATATAAATTGAACTGCATCACATATTTGATATATATATATATATATATATATATATATATATATATATATATATTGTTGGTAGTGGATGCGCACTGCTGATGAGTCCCAAATATAGGACGAAACGGCCGTCCAGTGCTTTCTGCATTCTGTTGAGGTTTCTTTCAGACTCGATGAATTACTTAAATATACTTATCAAATCCTCCTAATAATTTCTATCATGTACATCATTGCTTGAACCGACTTCTAATGCTCTAGAGTGAGCGGCTTGGTGAAAGTAGTCGTGGCTCCAGGGGGCACAGTCCTATGGTTACAGAGAACTCGGTAAGAGCTCCACCACGGAATATGTGAGCGAGCGGCGCTATATTGAGTCTGATTTGCAATCTCTTCGTCACCGAATATATATATATATATATATATATATATATATATATAAAGTATTAATGTGGTTAAATCAAATAACTAGACATTAACAAACCGTATATATGTTTTAGCGCGCATGCATGCGTAAGCGAATCAATATTTACTTCAGACCATTTTGCTGATATATGTTTTGGCAGGTGAACTTAACCTCTGCAGGCGGCGTAGTCAACGTATTCTAAGTCCTCACGACACTGCCGAATAATAGCGAAGTAAGAGAGAATACAGTGTTATTTAAATGAGATGTCAGATGACCTGCTGTCACTTGATCCCGTGCGATGGAAATAAGTCACATCTGACTGGAATATACCAATAACATGAATTATAGGCTAGTTACAAACTGTCTTTCAAGAAATAACTCTATGACTTTACATGCATCAAAGAATCGTGATATTCATAGCGAGTCTCAGGTGCCTTTACCTGCCATGAGCAAATGACTCCAGGTATTCAATTGTTTGCTTTGGTTTATATTTGACGAATGCAGTCGGCGATGTCAGAAATGTCAACCAAGGCCTCACGCTAATTGGACAAGAGAGTAGAAATCACCGGTCGAAAGAGAAACGACGCCATTCAGGAAGTACATACCGGGTTGGAAGAGCAATTTCGTCGATAGCGTGATCCACGCGTGTTCTTTCACGTTCATTCCCCAGAGCACATGAGCGAGACGTGAACTGGGGATCTATGGTAGGGAAAGAGGGAATATCCATCGCGTTTCTGAGTTCGGTAATTCTTACCAGGCAACTCAGGATCATTAAGATCGTTTGTCTTTAAACATGTCGACTTCTCTATTTGAAAAACAAATCCAAAGGAGGAAAGGGTAAAGAAAAAATATTTGAATTTCAGAAATTAGGCATTTTTTTAGTATTATACGCATATATTTTTCTGACTTAGGATTTTTTTAGACCCAGTTTCCTCAAATATATATCGGCTTAGATCAATATTCTACTTTCGATAGATTTTTTTTTTTTTTTTTTACTGCTTATTGGCCACAATTTTTAGATTATTTAAAACCAGAAATGAAGTTTAGAATGTAACAATTTTGAGTGGACATAATGATTTCACGTTACATGGCACACACACACACACACACACACACACACACACACACACACACACACACACATATATATATATATATATATATATAGGCTTAGATCATTATCCTACTTTCGATAGATTTGTGTTTTACGGCCATTTTAGATTATTTAAAAACAGAAATGAAGTTTAGATTGTAACATTTTTGAGTGGAGATAATGATTTCATGTTACATGGCTTTATCACATATATATATATAGGCTTAAATCAATAATCTAATTTCGATAGATTTGTGTTTTACGGCTTTTTTTAGATTATATAAAACCAAAAATGAATTGTAACAATTTTGAGTGGAGATAATGATTTCGTGGTACAACGCTTACTAATTAACCCATATCTGCGGAGCAAAAAAAAAAAGTGTATACACGACATTTTCAATGATATTTACGCGTAAGGGACTATAACGAACCCTACAGAAATTCGAACTCGGCATCACGTGTTGAACCCCAAGAAAACAAGCCGTCGATGATTGTTAATAAAATCGAAGTCAAAAAAATCGTGACCGAGTGCTTTTGAATTGAACATGGCCTTGTCCAAACTGTTGATCACGCTAGATAACGTGCACTCTCCCAGAAACCGTAACTAAGGTCTGCTCAACGTAGTTGCAGTATAAATAACAGGTAGGCTCGGTGGGTGTTGAACAAACACAAATGTGCCTGAGCAGGCGTCTATAATAGGGATTAGCGAGCCGGCATAGTAGACAAATATCTGCGGATACGAGAGGCTGCATCATTTGAGAGAAGGACGCTGAAGCCATTTTATATTCGATCATGTCTGGAAAGTGAGGGTTAATCAGCTTATGTTCAAATGTTTTCATTATTTCACAATTGTAAAAAAAAAATGATTATTATTCTCTCATGAAAACGCGGTAGATATATTCTTCGGCCTACATAGAGTTTCTTAGATTTCTGAAATTACATTTTTTGCATTTGACTCTATATTTATAGCCAAATCACTTTTGTTCTTAACGTTTCGATTGCTTTGTTCGCTACACTTCATGTTTTTCGAATTTCTTATTTTTTTTTTTTATCTTATTTCTACCTCCATCTTGATTTCCCTCTTTCTCACGGATAAGTTTTCTTTTCTTACTTTCTCTCTCCCCTTTTTACTTTGTTTTTTGTCCTCTTTCGCCTTTACTGTTAGAATTTGTTTCTATCTCCCCGTTTTAAGCTGTTCTTAAATTGAAATTAATAACTATCACAAAAGTCTGAGTGGTAATAACAACCCTTTAAGATTTACGATGCAAAAATCATCCAGTCGCCGTAAAGAACCACCATCTTGGTTTTTTTTTTTTTGTCAGCCATTTTGGTTTTGTCTGTCATTTTCTTTCCTTCGGATTTCATTGTTTTTTGACTTGATTTTTTTTCTCGTTCATTTCTTTGTTATTATATATTATTTTATTATTCTTCTGACATTACTTTTTTTCCCCTACGCAAATTTTGAGGCTATTTATTCAAAATATGACTAGTAACCTCTTTAATCGATCAACTGACTCATTTTTTTAATAGCTTCAGGCAGGAATTAGACATGAGGTAATCACTGTTCAGGGTAAATAATTGCAATACTTGACTACCAAGGATTTTATAAAAGGAATAGGTATTGGTTTCAGACAAAATATCATTTCAACCGATCATTGAAAGCATCATTTGAGATATGATATTTTTTGTCATCAACAAATCGAATTTTGCATTTTATTTTATGCCAAGTCTATGTTCAAAATGAAAATAAATATATTGAAAAAATCGTATCCATTGGTTTGTCATTTTAAAAATTTGCAATAACCACGGATAAAATATATATATATATATATATATATATATATATATATATATATATATATATATATATATACTATGTGTGTGTGTGTAAATATATATATATATATATATATATATATATATATATATATATATATATATATATATATATATATATATATATATATATATATATATATATATATATATATATATATATATATATATATTATAAATTAATTGATTTAAAATATGGTTTCTTTTTACACAGTTCTAACCATGTTTCAAAAATGGAAGCTAAAAGTGAGAATTTAATTTTGCAATTAAATTAAAGACATTAGTTCCATTTAATCCTCAATATTTTTGGAGTAACTTTTAAAATTACTGGGTTTTAAATACACATATTTAAAACAAAATTCATGTTTCCAAGGTTACAGATAAATCTATAAAAAAATCTGTAAAAATAAAAATATCCATAAGAACACCGGATTATATATCTTACTGTTGTTTCTTTATATATATATATATATATATATATATATATATATATATATATATATATATATTGATGCATTTTTCATTAAATAATATAGACAAGTTTTGTCTATTTATTTTATGTAAATTCTTTTCAATGTCAATCGCTATCTACTGTCTTCCCGATTACTCTTTCCTCTTTCTGCCCATTATTAATGTTTCTGTTATTAATTCTTCTACACCTCGTAACCCCCTTGTATCTCAGTGGCTTTACTGCCTTGCTTGTGGAACTCCCTTCCGACTCCATACTTTCCAGCCAACTTTAATCTTGAAAAATTTAAATGCAATGTCAGTCACTATCTACTGTCCTTCTGATTACTCTTTTCGGTTTCTGTTCATTATGTTAAATACAATGCAGTTGGAATAAAATCCAATTTTTTATCGTTACGTAAGGAATGTTAAATAATATATTCAGACTATTATTTTTTCAGTGGCAGTGTATTTGGCTCAGACCTTCTGAGACTGATCCTTAAGGTCAGATGTTATACAAAATAGGGAAGTCAATATTGATTAGCTAATCGAACGTGTGAATGAGTTATAGATCAAGGTTAATTGGGGAATTGCTGTTCGGACGTTGAGCTAACTAGACGACATGTTACATTGCGTTTGTGCAAACTCTTTTTCGTCTCAGAAGCTGAAGAACGTTTCGCGACACCGACTAAGAGACGAAGAGGAATGAAGTAAAACGACTAGCGATCAACAGACATACATGATGACCCCACCTCCCGTCCCAAATGAAGGCTATACAACATACGGGTTCTTAGCTAATTTTATTTTTACTTGATGGAGAAGAAATGATAGTCAAATGTGACCAAATCAGTAGAAATAAGAGTGCCGTCTGAAAAGTTCATAGGCTGACCTATGATACTGTCTTGGAATGGGACCAATATTCTTCAGTAGAATCGACCTTGCGGTCCGCACACATCTTCCATCGGTGTTGCAGTGATTTGTTCCTGTTGCTGCAAAATAATTGGAAACGACTTCATCTTGATTATGACATTAATTTTTCTTCCATACATCTACGATTCATTTATTTGCTGCCGTTATTGAATGATTCTGTAGCGCCAGTCCATCTGCAAAAATTTAATGCAATGTCAATCGCTATCTACTGTCCTCATGATTACTCTTTTCTCTTCCCGCTCAACATTATTGTCCGTTTTCCTTATTCTTCCACAACAAGTAACCCCATCTCTATCTTAGTGGTTTCACTGCCTTGCAAGGGTGATACAAATTAAATACACACACACACACACACACACACACACACACACACACACACACACATATATATATATATATATATATATATATATATATATATATATATATATATATATATATATATATATATATATATATATATATATATATATATATATATATATATATATATATATATATATATACACACACAAACACACACACATATATCTAATATATATATATATATATATATATATATATGGTTGATGTGATTTAACCCTGGTTTCACGCGTTTGTCTGACGATCGCAAAAGCGTAAAACCCAGGGTCACAAACTCACATCAATTCAACCAAATATGTTAGCTCTATCTCTGATATTGAGCGTTTCCTAATAAGTACTGCGCATATAATTTATAAATAATTATAATAATTAATATTTATATTTATATACACACACTTTTCACACACTTTTCACACACACACACACACATATATATATATATATATATAGATATATGGAGAGAGAGAGAGAGAGAGAGAGAGAGATTGAGATTGATATGGCACTGGTGTACCTTTGCAATTAAAATAGACGACACGGGACGATTATATATTTTTGGAAAAATCAGCGCATGAGGCCCTTATTCGAATTTCCAATTCCCGTGTCATTAAATATATAGAAATTTTCTCTCAAATCTTAATTTCAGCTGTGAGCGCTTCATTTGAATATTTAATAAAATGAAGGTTAGAATAAGGAATATCCCCCGTGGACATTTCTAAAGATTTCTTCGTCCCGTGTGTGGAACAAAAAGGAAAATAATCAATTTCGGAGTAGGAGAAAGATCTCCTGAGGAAAATGACGGAAACCGGACCGAAATTTCTGCGTGTAAACATGGAGTGTAATAATGAAGGATCGCAAGGCAACGTTTCTAAAACAAAATCGACTGAGCCTATTCCTTTCCGCGTGCAAATTGAGATAAGAATTATATCCGAACGACTTGTCAGCGGATGATCGAAAATGAAGGTTAGCAAATCATAATTGGATGATGAAGGGGAAAAAAAATCATTTTTTCTCTCTTCTTTTCGCACCAATCCAACATCCGTTTCTTTCGTTCTCTCCCTCTTTTTTTTTTTTAGATTGCGTGACTCTCTCTCTCTTTTTGCTCAACGTAATTAATATGGAACACATTATAACACACTTCCCCACATTTTTTATTTATTTATAGTACTGTAAATATTCCTGGGCAAAGAGACAAAACGGTTATCAACCCCGAAAACAGAATCGACAGATCGAGTTCAAGTTCCGTCCTAAACTGCTGCGTTAACCTTGGCGTAAATACTTTTGAAAAAAAAGAAGGCATGAAAACTAATTTCCCTGAGTTAAATAGCAAGGTAGTCGTCGCTCTCATGTCTGAAACCAATCAACTCAGAATTGATAAACCTAGATAAGACAACATGAAACCACTCCACTATATTTTCCAAGAAAATGCGGTAAATCTGCGATATTAAAAGAAAATTACGCCAAGGGCTTATCGAAAAAGATTCAGGAAAGGTTTTTTTTTTGTAGTAAACTTGGAACGTTAAACATAACCTGGCTGCGGATTAGGTTGCAACTACTGCTGTTGGCTGTCAGGGTTTCAATGCGACCTGTGCGGATACATTTTCGGCCGGTAATTTGATCAGGTTCACGGTTGAGCCGGGGTCCGTCGCCCGGGACGCAGAGATAAAAAAATAGTTAAATATTCTTTTTTTGCTGATAGATTTTTTTACTCCTGTGGTAGTGGAGACTTCTGGGGTTATTGGCCATCGTTCGATGGCGTCCCTTCGGTGGATTGGAGCGATTGCGTCTCGATTAAGTGACGAGCCTCGCGAAAAGGAGTGGCTCTTGCAGCGTGTCTCACTGGCGATGGTTCCACGTAATGCTTTCTCCATCATGGCGGCTGACAGACGATAGAAAAAATTGTTTATAGTTACTTTGTTCTGGAATTATCATCAATGGTCAACTGAACTCAATAATTTATCAAATTTTTAAAATGCTGGGTCACTTCCGAGGATTAGCGATCATAGCTCTCAACAGATTACCTTTCTTTATTATCTGTAAATTAACCTGACTTTTTGATTAAAAGAAAAACTTGTAGTTCCAACGAAAAAAAAAAAGAAAAAAGAAAATAAAGAACGTGTAATTTACCGACAGAATCTTGCTAAAAAATCTCCAATATATTTGCCCCCATCCCCGTAAGATAATAAAACGTAAGTTCTATACTGCGTACCTCTTAATTCCTTTTGATTTTCCAAGGGTTGATCCGAAAGTAATACCAACTAAAATTATGTAACGGTTCATCAAATATGCGTTCTTGTGTATTTGAAAAAAATGAAAATAAAATTAGAAAAAGAAAAAGAAATTAAAATTAGAAATTTAAACACTTCTAACACATATTAAACATAATGAACAGAAATTAAAAGTATCTTTTTTAAATGTGCGATTTTACAGAAACAGATATAATAAGCCCCCGCCTATTCGAGTTTCAGCATTCGCGGCTTCACACATACGCGGATTTTTCTTTAGAACATATGTACTTGTTATTCGCGGAAACCCTGAATATTCGCATGTTTTTCTGAAGAACATATGTACAAATTATTCACTGATAACTCCCTCGATTCGCTTATTTTTTCGATGGAACATATTTAAAATATTCTTGTATTATTTCCCTGTTATTTAAGTGACTTAAAACATGTAAAAGTCCATTTTTATGGTAAAAATTGGCAGAATTGTACATCTTCATTGTATAAAATAAACGCAAAAACATGCATAGTACTTGGGCTTTGTTCTTTGTTAGGAGCTGTGACTGGGTTCTTAAAAGTGGCTTATGCTAAGTCTGGGGTGGCATCATCACAGTTCTGTTTTTAGAACGGATTAATCTATTTTACATTGATTCCAATTGGAAAAAAAATAGTTTCGGTTTACGAACATTTCGGGTTACGAACGAGCTGCAGAAAGGAATTAAATTCGTAAACCGAGGTTCCACTATAATATCGACTAAAAATTATTAAGAAAAACAAACGAACAGGGTTATACCTGTTACTATTTTTCCCACACAGAGAAATTACAACATATATACAGTGAGCCCCGCTTATTCGCGTTTTAGCATTCGTGGCTTCACACATTCGCGGATTTTTCGTTAGGCTTGTTATTCACGGAAACCCCGATTATTCGCGGGTTTTTTTCTGAAGAGCATATGTACAAATTATTCACTGAGAAGTCCCACGATTCGCTTATTTTTTCCATAGAACATATTTAAAAGATTCTTGTATTATTTTCCTGCTTATATTAAGCGACTTAAAACACATAACAGTCCATTTTTATGGTAAAAATTGGCAGAATTGTACATCTTCATTGTACAAAACAAACGCAAAAACATGCATAGCATTTGGGCTTTGTTTTTTCTTAGGGGCTGTGACTGGGGTCTTAAAAGTGACTGATGCTAAGTCTGGGAACATCATCACAGTTCTGTTTTTAGAAAATGTTTTAAAATTTATATTCTATGTCGTGTTACACATATTTTATACAGTATTTTCAATGGTTGTATCGATCTATGCGTAATTAAAAATGGTTATTGTACGTTTGAAAGAAAATTTACGCAAGTGACTGGTCACCAATACTTTTTTTCAAAAATGTTTTTAAAAGGCTCTGAAATGTTTCTAAAGTGTTTAGAATGAAAGTTTAAAAGGCATATCGGGTTTTAACAATCAAAAGAGTTACTTATAAGAACTTTTAGGGGGGTATTCTTGTATTATTTTCCTGTTATTTAAGTGACTTAAAATATATTTACGGTAAAAATTGGCAGAATTGTACATCATCAGTGTATAAAACAAACGCAAAAACATGCGTAGTACTTAGGCTTTGTTTTTTCTTAGGGGCTGCGGCTTGGGTCTTAAAAGTGGTTGATAGTAAGTCTGGGGGCATTATCACAGTTCTGTTTTTAGAACGGATTAATTTATTTTACATTGATTCCAATTGGAAAAAATAGTTTCGGTTTACGAACATTTCGGGTTACGAACATTTCGGATTACGAATATTTCGGGTTACGAACGGGCTGCAGAAAGGAATTAAATTCGTAAACCGAGGTTCCACTATAATGTCGACTAAAAATTATTAAGAAAAACAAACGAACAGAGTTATACCTGTCACTATTTTTCCCACACAGAGAAATTACAACATATATACAGTGAGCCCCGCTTATTCGCGTTTCTGCATTCGCGGCTTCACACATTCGCGGATTTTTCTTTAGAACATATGTAATTGTTATTCACGGAAACCCCGAATATTCGCATATTTTTCTGAAGAACATATGTACAAATTATTCACTGAGAATTCCCTCGATTCGCTTATTTTTTCGATAGAACATATTTAAAATATTCTTGTATTATTTTCTTGTTATTTAAGTGACTTAAAACATATAACAGTCCATTTTTATGGTAATAATTGGCAGAATTGTACATCTTCATTGTACAAGACAAACGCAAAAACATGTATAGCACTTGGGCTTTGTTTTTTCTTAGGGGCTGTGACTGGGGTCTTAAAAGTGACTGATGGTAAGTCTGGGGTTATTATCACAGTTCTGTTTTTAGAAAATGTTTTAAAATTTATATTTTATGTCTTGTTACATATATTTTATAGAGTATTTTCAATGGTTGTATCGATCTATGCGTCATTAAAAATGGTTATTGTACGTATGAAAGAAAATTTACGCTAAGTGATTGGTCACTAATACTTTTTTTCAAAAATGTTTTTAAAAGGCTCTAAAATGTTTCTAAAGTGTTCAGAATGAAAGTTTAAAAGGCATATCGGGTTTTAACAATCAAAAGAGTTACTTATAAGAACTTTTAGGGGGGTATTCTTGTATTATTTTCCTGTTATTTAAGTGACTTGAAACATATTTACGGTAAAATTTGGCAGAATTGAATATCTTCCATGTAAAAAAAATAACAAACGCAAAAAACATGCGTAGTGCTTCGTAAAACGATGGTCAGGGCTCAAAGGCTTAATAAGATTTCTCCGGTAGGCGAAAATGAATAACGATGATGTTTAAATAAATAAAATGGGCGTCAACTGAAATAATCCACTGAAAATAACGTTTCAGATGATAAAGATCTGTCGGATAAATTAAGTTAAAAAAAAACATCGAGTCTAAAATTCTCTTTGTTTACGTTTGGATACGAAACTTTGCGGACATGAAAAACATTAGAGAGATCTATGACAGGAGAAATCCCGCTTGAGAAAACAAAATTTGGCCAAGTCGGTAACGCGTACCGGGCTAAAAGTAGCTAACTCTGGATATGAGGGATGCAGTTTCGATTTCACCAAGAAAGTGCCAATTTTTATTTAATAAGATTTCTAGGCTACCAGAAAATAAATAAATATACCGTTTATTAAATAAATGGACCCCCACCCCACTCAAATACGAGTATCCTGTACAAATAACGTTTAGAGTAATAAAGATAGTTGCTTATTATCCTGGTTTCTGGTTATAACATATTGAAAAACTGGTTCTCTAGACCATGAAGGGCTTAAGAGTGAAGTTATGCGGAAAACATCCCCTGTTCCACAAAGTATTTTTTTTTAGAAAAGCAAGGCGATAAAGCCACTAAGAAGCCAAGGATCTACTGGAAAAAAGTGAAGGAAGAGACTTTATCAATCACTAGGAACTCAATCAGGAAACAAGGGATAAACCCCTGTTCCTGTTCAAAAGTCAGTTCGAACGATCCTTTCCTTAACTACACAATGAGCTTCGCCATGGTTACATACAATTTTGAATTCAGAGATTTCCTTTTCTTAGACCGGTTGCTACCAAAGTGTATAAAAATCAGTCTGTTAAGGAGTCGACATTTGTCGGGTTCAACGTGTCAATGCGAGCAATCCTTTCCTTAGCTGCATAATATGTGCCTCGTCAGGGTTACATACAGTTTTGAATTCAGAGTTTTCCTTCTCCTAAATCGGTTGCCACCCAAGGCTAAAGAACCCAGTCTGTCCTGCTATTCATAGCATTTACTTCGCCAGGGCTATATACAGTTTTGAGTTCAGAGTTATCCTTCTCCTAAATTGGTTGCCACCCAAGGTTAAAGAATCCAGTCTGTCTTGCTATTCATAGCATTTACTTCGCCAGGGCTACATACAGTTTTGAATTCAGAGTTTTCCTTCTCCTAGACTGGTTGCCATCTAAGGCTATAAAATTCAGTCTGTCCCGCTATTCATAGTATTTGATTCACCAGGGCTACATACATTTTTGAATTCAGAGATTTCCTTCTCCTAGATCAGTTGCCATCTAAGACTATAGAACCCAGTCTGTTAAGCAGTCAACCCTAGTCAGGTTCATCGAGTCAATGCGAACCATCCTTTATAGAATTTGATTCTCCAGGGTTACATAGAGTTTTGAAATCAGAGTTTTCATTCTTCTAGACCGGCTACCACCCAAGGCTATAGAACCAAGTCTGTTAAGGAGTTGACCCTAGTCGGGATCATCAAGTCAATGTGGACGATCCTTTCCTTAACTGCATAGTTTGTGCTTCTCAAGGATTCTCCTTGAGCTGTTGTCAACCAAGGCTATATCACCCAGGGCTACATACAGTTTTGAATTCAGAGTTTTCTTTCTCTGAGACTGGTGGCACCCAAGGCTATAGAATCCAGTCTGTCCTGCTATTCATAGTATGTGAAAATCACGTGACGTCTTTACACATTCCAGTGTACTCACACTACCACATTTTAAAAGCTGTCCTCAAATATCTAAAAACTGAATCATTTCAAACCTCTTCAGCAGTATGACAGAGATAACGACAGCCCAAATTCTTAACCTAAACTTCAGTATTAAACGACCCATAAGGATTGATTGATGTCGTCGTTTTTTTACGGATTATCAACCCTTTTCAGATTAATTAAAGCCAGAAAATACTTTTAGACTGAATGAATTTATTTTGGGGCGGGGGTGATATATAATGATGGAGGCTTACAAGTCTTACTAATTAATCCATAGATCGGGGAGAAAATTTCGTTTCAGACCTTTCCCAAAAGTATTTTCGTGTGAATAAATATAACGGACATCGATTGAAATTGAAACTCGGCCTCCCGAGCTCTCATCCTTTACGCCAACCATATATCCAAACTTACAACACCTGGTATTCCCAAACGGTTACCCATCTAGCTACTAACAAGCCACGACGTTGCTTAACTTCGGTGATCGTACGAGAGCTGTACTTTCAAAGTAATATGGCCGTATACAGTACGGTCGACTCGGCTACTGAAAAAACGATTAGTTGTTTTTCTAGATCTCCTTCTTAATTTGTAAGCTTTCACAATTCGTCGGTTTAAATCCGCAAATGACCTTTTAAACAAATCTATTTAAAATGTTTCCAACACAAAAAAATGAAAATATATTCGAAATATTCCCAACGTCATATGTACATTCCTTAAGTAGGTAAGTAATAATTGCCATATATATATATATATATATATATATATATATATATATATATATATATATATATATATATATATTTTGTTTTTTGTGCGTCCATGGAATTTTCCGTTAATTATCGTATGTGTCAAAACTGGTGATTTATTACCTGTCAATATTTCACGGACAGATAGGTAAATTAAGATTGATAGTAAGCAAATCAAGTCATTACGAATTTATAACACGGGAAATAACTATCATGATAAAAAATGTCCAAAGTCCAGCCTTGAAAATCACTTGACCCAGCTCGTTTACCTCAGCCTCTTTTAATATGTCACTCCAAGAGAAGCTAAATTAGAAACGAAACAAAAAAAAAAAATCGGCATCATTTGGACCATCTTTACAGAATTCTTAAAAAAAAACGCCGTGTTCATTGCAAAGTGAAAGACAAAGTCTGGTGAAAAATGACATTTGTAAAGTATTATAAAATTAGCAAAAAGTATGAATGCAAATTTTATCTCCCCAGCTATGGGTTAATTAGTAAGACTTTTATCACTATATTATTATACTCGGGGATATAAATGTATAGAAACTACAATGCCACAAAGTGAGGGATCAGTTTATGTAGTGATTATAATATAGGACGGATCCCCCACTTTAGAACCACTTAGTAATTTCTTGTTTGTTAATCAAATTCTGATTAGCTATGAATCCACCGCTTCTATCCCCAGCTATGGGTTAATTAATAAAACCTGTATCACTAAACCATTATCATCTCACAAAATAAATATTACAATTTAAAAACATTTTCTGCCTTTAAATAAACTGTGAAGGGTTGATAAACAATAAAAAAGATAAAGACAAGCAAATACTGGTTAGCTACGCAAGTATTTTAGATTTATTTACATTCTCTGGAATATAAATGTATAAAAAGTACCGTGACCACAAAGTGTGTAATCAGTTTATATATTGGTTTTAACGAAGAATTCATCCCCCACTTTATATCAACGTTATTTTTATTTATTTTTTTTTTTTTGCTTATCAAATTCTTATTAGATATGAATCCATCTTTTCTTACCCAGATATGGCCTAATTAGTAAAATCGTTATTGCCTAAAATAAAGTTGTACAATCTAAAAATATTTTCTGGCTTTAAATAACCGGCAAATTTTTGATAAGCCGTAAGAAACATGCTTTTGTACAAAAGCTACATGTAAATAATTGCAAAATGAACCACAAGGCCATGTTGTACAACACACCATATTCCACATGGGTTGGTTATATACACTTTAACGTAAATACCTTTGGGAAAAGTATGAACCCAAATTTTCTATCCCCAGCTATGGATTAATTAGTAAGGTTTTTATCATCAAACCATTATTATCGCGCAAAAAAAAAAAAAATCTCACAATCTAAAAATAATTTCTGGCATGAAATAAACAGCAACGGGTTGATAAACCGTAAAAAACGATTCAATCAATCAATCAATCAATCAAATACTGATTAGCTACACAGGCAAGTTTTTTTTAAATTTATTTACATTCTCTGGAATATAAATGTATAGAAAATATCATGACCAAAAATTGAGGGACCAGTATATATATTGGTTGAAATATAGAATTAATCCCCCACTTTATATCAACATTATAATTTCTTGTTTGTTTATTAAAGTCTTATTAGGTATGAATCCAACTTCACTCCGCAAACTATGGATTAAATCGTATGATTTGTATCAATAAATGTACTATAGATTGGGGTTCACACTAGACTTCATCGTCAATCCTAATATTTTACTAACGTGAAATCAAGCCCCTCAAGATGACACACCGGCCCCCAACCGTGGGGAGAAAAGAAATCCGAATGACCCTTAATGGCGGTAGTACTCAATAAAAAAATATCAGATCTATCGACTGAGGATGAAAAGAAAAAGGGACGTGTGGGTTACACTGAGATAATTTGGAAAGTACTTAGAGGGATCTACATTCGGTTTCACCTTCCTCATATCCTGAGATATTAGGAAAACCGAATCAATCCTACTGAGATGACACACCGGCCCGCAACCGAGAAGAGAAAGAAAGCAAAATGACCCTTAATGTTGATATTACTCAACAAACCTATGGGATCTATAGACCGGGGAAGAAAACAAGAAGAGATGAGAGAGAAGAGTAAGAATAGAAAGGGAGACACGCTGATAGAGTTTTGGAAGTACGTTGAGGGGACAACACTAGATCTCTCCTTTCCTGATAGCGTGAGATTTGGGGGAAAACCCGAATCAACCCTATCGAGATTCCGCACCGGTCCCCAATCGAGAAGAGAAAGAAAGCCGGATGTCTCTTAATGTCGGTATTAACAAATCTGTTAGGATCTAGCAACTAAGGGAGAAGAGAAGAAGAAGAGGCGTGAGAGAAGAGTGTGGATATGGTGTGGGTTACACTGATAGAATTTGGAAAGTACGCAGAGGGATCTACACGCGAGTTCGCCTTCCTGATATCGTGAGATTTGTAGAAACCCGAATCCACACTAATGTGATGACACACCGGCCCCCAACCGAGAAGCGAAAGAAAGACGAATGTTCCTTAATGTTGGTATTACTCAATAAATCTATCGGATCAAGTGACTGAAGAAGAAGAAGAAGAAGAAGAAGAAGAAGAAGAAGAAGAAGAAGAAGTGTGTGAATAGGATGTGGGTGACACTGATAGAATTTGGAAAGTACTTAGAAAGAAGAAGAAGAAGAGGAGGAGGAGGAAAAAGAAGTGTGTGAATAGGATGTGGGTGACGGTGACAGAATTTGGAAAGTAGAAAGAAGAAGAAGAAGAAGAAGAAGAAGAAGAAGAAGAAGAAGACTATGAAGGGGTGACGGTAGACCTGTGAAATCTTGCATGCATTAATTTCAACTCTTCTTATTAATAACTGCATTGTTTCTTTCCAGGTACGAGGATGGGCTGAAAAGTTCATAAGTTGACTATGAAGGGGTGATGCTAGAGCTGTGAAACCTTACATGCATTCATTTCAACTCTTCTTATTAATAACTGCATTGTTTCTTTTTAGTTACGAGGACGGGCTGAAAAATCAGCCAGCAATACAGTGGCCCCTGCATATGTTATCGTGTTAGAAAATGTTTGGTTAAAGTCAGTAAACAGAAGCTCAATGTCGTTGACTCATCGTTGAATTTTCTACCTGACTTTTATTTACTTTTACCTGTAGTTGATTGGTTGTCTTTATCACGTGTCTTGGCCATTTGATGCGTACAATGCAAGTTGGGTTGGCCACGGAGCGAGATTCCCCGATTGGAAAACCCATCGTGCTAACCCCATGATGTCTTAACGGAATTTCATAGATAAAAATTGCGTCGACAATTTAGAAAGGGCAGAGGGAAAAAGAAGAAAGAAAGAACGATTGCATAAATAAATGAAAGAGAAGAACACAGGTAAATAGACCTTGTGCCACATTTATATAATCACTGGGAAATAGAAGAAAGAAAGAAAGAAAGAAAGAAAGAAAGAAAGAAAGAAAGAACGAAAGAAAGAAAAAGAAAAGAAAGAAAGAAAGAAAGAATAACAAATGAATGAAAAAGAACATTGGGAAATAGTTGGAAGGAAGAAAAAAGAATGAGGGAAAGAAAGAAACGAACAGTGGGAAATAGAAGAAAGAAAGAAAGAAAGAATAAATGAATGAAAGAGAAAAACAGAATGAAATAGAAGAGAGAAAGAAAGAAAGAAAGAATGAATAAAATAAAGAGAAAAACAGAAGGAAATAAAAGAAAGAAAGAAAGAAAGAAAGAAAGAGGACGAAGAGAATGAAAGCACGGAAAGAAAGAAAGAAAGAAAGAAAGAAAGAATGAATGAATTAATGTATGAATGAATGAGAAGACCTGTGGTAATTAGAAGAGTAAAAGAAAGAATGAATGAGTGAATGAATGAAAGAGGAGACCAGTGCGAAATAGAAGAAATAATGAATGAATGAAAGAAGAACTGTGGAAAATAGAAGAAAGAAAGAATGAATGAATAAATGAAAGATTAGAACAATGTGAAATAGAAGAAAGAAAGATAGGAAGGAAGGAAGAAAGAAAGAAAGAAAGAAAGAAAGAAAGAAAATATTAAGGATAGTGAGATAAAGAAAAACACTCTCTCATTCGAAGGCAAAATGTAAAGGCAAAAGTAAGAGAGAAAGAAGCATGAAATATATTATCTGTTACTCCGATTGTTAGTTGCTACGAAGAGTGAAATGAATGGAAGGAAGAAAGGAAGGAAGAAAGAAAGAAAGAAAGAAAGAAAGAAAGAAATTTAACTATTATCTCTCACCCCGATGATCCGTTGCTAATAAAACTGAAAAGACAGAAAGTAAGGAAGAAAGAAAGAAAGAAAGAAAGAAAGAAAGAAGTAAAATAGTGGAAAGAAAGAAAGAAAGAAAGAAAAAAGAAAGAAAGAAAGAAAGAAAGAAATTTAACTATTATCTCTCACCCCGATGATCCGTTGCTAAGAAGACTGAAAAATACAGAAAGGCAAAAAAAAAAGAAAAGAAAGAAAAGAAAGAAAGAAAGAAAGAAAAGAAAAGAAAGAAAGAAAAAAAGAAAAAAAAAAAAAAGAAAGAAAGAAAAAAAGAAAAAAAGAAAGAAAGAAAGAAAGAAAGAAGTAAAATAGTGGAAAGAAAAAAAGAAATAAAAAAGAAAGAAAGAAAGAAAGAAAGAAATTGTGAGAAAAGAAAAAAATGTCAGAAATAAAGAAAAATGAACGAACGAAAGATAGTGAATGAAAATAGCCCTAAAATCTATCATCTCTCAATCTGATCATCCGTTTCTATAAAGAGTGAAAGGGTAAAAGTAAAACGGAGAAAGAAAAAGAAAGAAAAATGACAGAATAAGAAAAAAGAAAAGAAAAAAAGAAATAGAAAGAAAGAAAATACAATTAAAATCTGTCATTTGTCGCATTGATTATCCGCTTCTAAGAAGAGGAAAAATATAGAAGCCGGAAAGAAAGAAAGAAAGAAAGAAAGAAAGAAAGAAAGAAAGAAAGAAAGAAAGAAAGAAAGAAATCTATTATCTCTCACCCCAATAATCCGTTGCTAAGAAGACTGAAAAGACAGAAAGTAAGGCAGAAAGGAAAAGAAAGAAAGAAAGAAAGAAAGAAAGAAAGGAAGAAAGAAAGAAAGAAAGGAAGAAAGAAAGAAAGAAAGAAAGAAAGAAAGGAAAAGAAAGAAAGAAAGAAAGAAAGAAAGAAAGAAAGGAAGAAAGAAAGAAAGAAAGGAAAAGAAAGAAAGAAAGAAAGAAAGAAAGAAGAAAGAAAGAAAGAAAGAAAGGAAAAGGAAGAAAGAAAGAAAGAAAGAAAGAAAGAAAGAAAGGAAAGAAAGAAAGGGAAGAAAGAAAGAAAGAAAGAAAGAATGCAAGAAAGAAAGAAAGAAAGAAAGAAAAAAAGAAAGAAAAGAAATAAAAAAAAAGAAACGAAAGAAAGAAAAGATAGAAATAAATAAAAGAAAAAAGAAAGGAAGAAAGAAAGAAAAAAGAAAGGAAAAAAGAAAGAAAGAAAGAAAGAAAAGAAAAGGAAGAAAGTTTCTATAAAGGAAAGGAAAAGAAAGAAAAAAAGAAAGAAAGAAAGAAAAAAAAAAAAGAAAGAAAAAAGAAAGAATGGGAAAAAAATAAGAAAAGAAATTGTGGAGAAAGAAAAGTAAGAAATAAAAAATCTCTCAACGAAAGTCGGAATCTAGATTAAATCTATCATTCTAATCTGAAGAAAAGAAATTCTAAGAAAAGAAAAAGGGTAGAAAGAAAACGGAGAAAGAAAGAAAAAAAAGAAAAGAAAAAAATGACAGAATAAAAAAAATAAGAAAAGAAATAGAAAGAAAGAAAATACAATTAAAATCTCTCATCTGTCGGTTTGATTATCCGCTTCTAAGAAGAGGAAAGTAAAAGAAAGAAAGAAAGAAAGAAAGAAAGAAAGAAAGAAAGAAAGAAAGAAAGAAAGAAAGAAAGGGAAATGGAGAAACAGAAAGAAAGAAAGAAAGAAAGAAAGAAAGAAAGAAAGAAAGGGAAATGGAGAAACAGAAAGAAAGAAAGAAATAGGGTAAAGAAAAAAGAAAGAACGAATGTATCAATAAAGCATGTTATTTGTCACTCCGATTATTCGTCTTTTGTCGTATTAGTTTGAAAAGAAAAGGTAAAAAGGAAAAGAAAGAAAGGAAAATGAGTTTGTAGAAAAACAGAAAAAAAAGAAAGAAAGAAAGGAGAAGGCGAAATACAAAGAAAGAAATAAAATCTGTCATCTGTCAATCGAATTATCCATAGCCCTGATGACTGAAAACCCAAAAAGTGAAGGAAAAAAGTAAGAAAGAAACTATAACATTTATTTATCATCTGTCACTCCCATTATCCGTTGTTAAAAAGAGTTGGAGAGACAAAATTTCAGGGAACGATTGTCTTTAAAAAAAAAGGGCCTAAAATGGAAATAGGATATTAATTCCTTTTTATTTTTAATGAAACCTCCCCGCCACCTTTTCTTTCTTTTCCTTTCGTTTTCTTTCTTTTTCTTTCATTTGTTTATTCTCCCTCATATGTCGACCTGATCTATTCCGACCAGCAACATATAATTATATCCTATAGATTCATTTACAGTGTACTGAGCGCTACATCTAATTTAGAACCGAAAACCCCTTGATCAGCGCCCGAGGACTCCATGCCTTGGCAACAGCTTTTAAAATTATAGTTTTCATTATGCCCAATCCTTTACTCGGACCGGAAGTGATTGTCAAGCAGCAGAACTGAGGTGACATTGCCACTTCCGGGTCATTCGTTTCCGGTTGTATGAGTGACGTCACCGTCTCTACTAACGTGAAATCATAATTTATTATTGCTCGCTTCAACCGACTGTGTTATGGAGTGCTAGGCTCGAGTAATATATATATATATATATATATATATATATATATATATATATATATATATAGATAGATAGATAGATAGATAGATAGATAGATAGTGTTATGGAGTGCTAGGCTCGGTAAGATATATATATATATATATATATATATATATATATAGATAGATAGATAGATAGATAGAGAGAGAGAGAGAGAGAGAGAGGAGGAGAGGAGAAGGAGATAAATAGTGACAAAGCAGAAAATAAGAGTAATGAATAATAAGGAAATCCAAAAGAAAGTATAAGAAAAAGAAAAGAAAATATTAAAAAGAAAGAAAGAAAGAATGAGAGAAAGAAAGAGAGAAAGAAAGAAAGAAAAAAAGACAGTTGGAAAAGAAAGAAAGAATGAGAGTGGCAAAGAAAGAAAGAAAGAAAGAAAGAAAGAAAGAAAGAAAGAAAGAAAGAAAGAAAGACAGTTGGAAAAGAAAGAAAGAATGAGTGTGGCAAAGGAAAGAAAGAAAGAAAGAAAGAAAGAAAGAAAGAAAGAAAGAATATGTGGGGCAAAAAAAAAAAGAATGAATTAAAGAAAGAGAGAAAAAAAGAGAAAGAAAGAAAGAATATTGGGGCAAAAAAGAAAGAATTAGTGTGGCAAAGAAAGAAAGAAAGAAATAAAGAAAGAAAAAAAGAAAGAATATGTGGGGAAAAAAGAAAATTTTAGAAAAGAAAGAAAGAAAGAAAGAAAGAAAGAAAGAAAGAATATGTGGGGCAAAAAAAGAAAGAATGAGTGAGGCAAAAGAAAGAAAGAAAGAAAGAAAGAAAGAAAGAAAGAATATGTGGGGCAAAAAAAGAAAGAATGAGTGAGGCAAAGAAAGAAAGAAAGAAAGAAAGAAAGAAAGAAAGAAACAAACAAACAAACAAACAAACAAACAAAACAAAGAATGGGTGGAGCATAAAAAGAAAGAAAGGAAGGAAGGAAGAAAGAAAGAAAGACAGTAGGAATAGAAAGAAAGAATGAGTGTGGCATAGAAAGAAAGAAAGAAAGAAAGAATGAGTGGAGCATAAAATAAAAGAAGGCAGAGATATAGAAAGAAAGAGTGGGAAAAGAAAGAACGTGTTGGAAATACATTAAATAACAGAATGGAAAAGTAAAGAAAGAAAGAAAGAAAGAAAGAAAGAAGAAAGTAAACAGAAATATAGAAAGAAAGAACGTAAAGAAATAAAGTTAAAAAAAACTATTAAAATGGCTGATTGTTGCGCCTTTTCCGAAATAATTTGCATATGGTTGTATATATATATATATATATATATATATATATATATATATATATATATATATATATATATATATATATAAAGAAAAAAAAAAAAAAAGAAAGAATAGATTAGTTAATAGAAAGCGTTAAAAAGAAACATATATATTCCAAGCATAGCTTAGATGTGGCACAAGGCCGAAAATATGAGAGATAAGCTTGCTAATCATGACTACACCAAGGTGCGCATTATATATAGAAAGAAAGAGAGATAATATGGTTGATGATGAGGGTTTTTTTATCTCGTTCTTTCTTTCTTTCTATATATATATATATATATATATATATATATATATATATAAGAAGAAAAAAAAAGAAAGAAAAAAAGAAATAAATATATATATATATATATATATATAAATATATGATGATATAACCTCCATTAACCTCCATTTTTTTGCGTAACCTTTTTTTTCCAAAGTTTCATTCCTGGCTGACATGAAGTTGAAAGATTATATTGAATGCATTACTAAGTCAGCTGCTAAGAAAGTTTTATTGTCTGTGTCATGCTATACAATTTTCCTCTCTTGAATTTTCTTTTTTTCTTTTATGTGCCTTTATTATGTGACTATGTCCTTTCAGGGTTTAGTCGACCACGGCTCTCCACCACTTCCTATCCCTTACAGCTCTCAACAAGTCCCCTCCCTCTGCTTCCTCCTCCAGACCACGTTCTGTCATCCATCAGTTCATGCCCGCCGGGTTTGTCACGCGTTGTTTTCTCTTACCTCTCTTTCTCTCTTTTGGACCCGTCAGTATCAGATTCTCCAGGTCCCACTTCCTTATGATGTGTCCCAGAAATTTCATCTGCCTCTTCCTGATATTAGGTATAAGCCTCCTCTTTGTTTGCAACCTCTCTAAATTCTCAACGTTGCTCGCACGCTCAATCTATGATATCCTGAGCATCCTTCTGTAGAATCACATCTACGTCGCCTTGAGTCTCTTCGTCTTTGAGGAAATCGTCCAACATTCGTTGCCGTAAAGAATCCTCCTGTCTAGCAATACTCTGCCCAGCTTTTGAAATGGATCCTTGGCCATCCTAATATGTTCGGCCAACGATATCCTTAGTATTCCTCTGTAGAACCACATCTACGTCGCCTCGAGTCTCTTCTTCATCTTTGAAGAAATCGACAAACATTCGCTGCTGTAAAGAATGACACATGTCACGTAACAGTTCAGTATTCTTTTCTTTGTTACCAAAAAATTATGATGTCTTGCAATACTCTGCCCAGCTCTTGGAATGCGTCCTTGGCCTTCCCAATACGTCTACGGATCTCAAGGTCACACTTACTGTCTTCTGTCAAAGTGCTTCCCAGATATTTAAACTTACGCGTCTACTTGATTCTAGTGTTGCCGGCCTGCAAATCGCATTTCCGTCGCATCCTCTTACTGATGAATCTAGCTTACATATTTACAAGTCTATATTTCGTCCATACTGCTGCCACGTATGGTCGGGTCCTCCTGTGGTATATCTAGAGATTCTTGATAAAATCGAGAAAAAGAATCAGCAATACTATTGGTCCTGACCTGGCGTCTCGGATTCAGTCACTTTCTCGCCGCCGTAATGTAGCTTCCCTGTGCCTTTTCTATAAATACTTTCATGGTAATTGTTCGGATGAACTGTTCGCTATGGTACCTAGACTTTATGACTTTAAGCTCAGTACTAGATTGGCGGTTAGGTCTCATCAATTCGCAGTCGAGTTGGCTAGATCTAACGGTTAGTTCTATGCTAACAGCTTCTTCTCGCACTTCTCGCTTGTGGAATTCTCTTTTGGCTCCATGGTTTCCAACCAACATTGATCTTCAGAAATTTAAATGTAATATCAATCTTTATCTACTGTCTTCCTGATTATTCTTCTATTGTTCTCGGCCCTTAATAATGTTTAGTTCTTTTCTTTTTCTTTCATGTTTGCTCTTTTACCGTCACGATGTCCTGTGAGTGTCAAATTCCCTAAGCCCTCTTTCCACATTATATATCCAAAATATTTCAACTCACTCTTTCTGATTCTAAGCAGAAGTGTCAATTGCGTTTCAATTTTCTTCAAAATTTCTCATTGAGACGCAGGGATATTTCATATTTTTATTTTCATGATATTTTCAGAATCCTTCTCTAGGAAAATAATAATATATATAATATATATATATATATATATATATATATATATATTACAGCCTTTTCATATCTATCTATCTATCTATCTACTATATATTCAGTCTTTTCATTTTCTCTATCTATCTATCTATCTATCTATTTATCTATCTATCTATTTATCATCTATCTATTATCTATTATTATTTTATTTTCATATCTATCTATCTACCTATCTTTCTATCATCTGTTCAGATCTGTCTATCTATTCTATTAATTTGTTACTTTTCAGATCTATCTATCTTATTAACGCATTTCATCTATCTATCTTTCTATCTATCTATCTATCTATCTATCAGTTTTTCAGATCTATCTATTTTTACAGCCTTTTCATATCTATCTATCTATCTATCTATCTATCTATCTATTATTCTATTACATTTTCATATGATATCTATCTATCTATCTTCCATGTTCATATATATATATATATATATATATATGTGTTGTGTGTGTGTGTGTGTGTGTGTGTGTGTGTGTGTGTCTTTCAAAATCTCTTAATTTATTTAAAATTGCCCAGCATCCAAAATATATAGGAGGGTTGATAATCTATAATAGGTGAGCATAGTTTTCTCAGTTTCCAACGAAATTTTTCCTGTTTCTGAAGATTTTAAAAAAAATATTTGGATACCATCTATTGACACAAATGAAATTGGCAAAATGTTTTTATAAGAACTCCAATCTAGAAGTCCATTGAGTCAATTTAGATATTAAATTTACCCAAACCATTGCAAGTACCATAAGCACGATTTTATATTATAGCTGCGAGGTGTGCGTTACAACAGTGGCGACAAGGGATTTGAGGCTAATATAAGTAGGAAAAATGTACGTTTTTTGTCTCACATGATAGAAGCGACGACAAGAAATTAGAACCATGTTGGTTTAATATTTTCCGTTTGGTGTGTGTAAAATAGAAAAAAAATGAAAGAAAAAAAAAAGGTCTTTTTCAAATATGGAAGAACTATTAGCCCAAGTTGTAAAAATATAACATCAGCAGTTGTTGCAACTCCAGAAACACCAAAATTTAATTGAATTAATATGGAAGAAAACAGAAAACTCACCAAGTTCTTTAATTCCTGAAGTGGGGGCAAATGCCATATCTGAATTCACATAAAATTCAGATGATGGAATTACCTTTTCTCCTTAGAAGATATGAGGAAATATTCAGAGAGGAATACAGAGAGAAAAAGTAGCAAACGTTTCATTCGAAAGATTGAAGTTTATAAGCAGTAAATTCGACCTTGCCAACCGAACGATCCTTTGTGGCTGAGAGGTTAGGCACGTCAAGCTAAATGATTGTTCCGTATAGGATGCAAGTTCGAATCCTGTCAAAGGACGAATATTTTCTATGAAAATTTCTCGGACATTCAGGCCAGTAAATGTTATTTAATACTGTATAGTATAAACAGAGCATTTACTAAAATACTTGTTTCTATAAAAAGAATGTTAAACATAAAATGTCTTTTATATATATATATATATATATATATATATATATTTATCCCTCTCTTTACTTGAAGAGAAGAAACATAACAAGATAAAACGTGTAATGTTAGCTGGTATAGTCACTGTCCCAGTAAAATGAAAAGTGATGTTTTGAATAAAAATAGCGAAAACAAGATATTCCTAATACCAGAAAAAGAACCACCTCTCTTGAGCAACACATTATCTTCTTCATCACAACGTTTTGGTCATTATACGCTCCCGCCTTCTTCTTTGTTTAATGGATGCCATTTGTCAGTTATTTCCTGCTAATTCCCCTCTCCAAGATCTCCACTGCCTTCACCGGGTATTGAACTCACACTCTTTGGGTCCTGTCACTGGATCTAACTAATGCCTTTATCCACTGTGCCATGTGTCCTTGTGGAGAACTTGGAGACGGGAATTAACAGGAGATAACTGACAACTGACATCCATTTATCATGGCCCATGGAACTAGAACAGTGAGCGAAATAAAGGGTTCAGTTCGACATTCCAACTACCTGATAAAGTCCAAAGCGTACTGCCGAAACGTTGTAATAAATATAACGACAAAGATGAGGACAATAGCCCGAATAATGTAAATAGTGTACATAATACTTCATCTCAGAAATATAGACCAGAAACTGAAAAAATGAAACGTTTGAACATAAATATGGCAACAAAGATGAGGACAATAGTCCGAATAATGTAAATAGTGTACATAATACCTCATCTCATTCAAAATATAGACGGTATTTACTTAAATCCCACAAGGGTCAAAATGTTTACAAAAGGTCGTTTTTGTTCTTTAAACCTGGGCGTTTCCGCATTAAAAAAGTATATGGTCAACCTAGCCCGAAGAAATATAGACAGATACAGTGCCCAGTATAGTGTAACATAGCTATAAATTATATATCAATAACTATACATGTAGATGTTTATTTCTCGAGGCATGAAAACAAGAGGTGACTTTCCTCTTTCTAAACACGGAAGGCAACGACGGAGAGTGTGAAGAAGGGACTAAGCCTAAACTACAAGAAGACAGAATGCATGGTCATCTGTAAAAGGATGAGCCGAAATGCGATTTACAAGCTGGGGACACTAACATCAAGCAGGTGCGAAGTGTTCTGACAGAGGACGGTAAATGCGACGCTGAGATCCGAATCAATATTGGGATGACCTATGACAGCGTTCCAAAAAGCTAGAAATGAAAGAGAAAAGAATGAGAGATAGAATTAAAACGGCAACAGAGAGAGAAATTCGTAATAGAGAGAAAGAGAGAAAAATGAAAGAGAGAGAAGAAAGGAAGGAAAGAATTTTGTGAGATAAATAGACGAAGAGAGAAAGAGAAAAAAGGGACAAAGAGAAAGAAAAGACGGAAAGAGATAGAGATTGAGAGAGAGAGGAAGGGGGAGAGAGAGAGAAAGAGAGAGAGAGGCAATTTCAAAAAGTTCCATAATTATTACAGCCGTTCGTGTTTATTAAATAATTCCTAAAAAACTTTACGCAGATGACACAGTGCTGATAGCAGACACGGAAAAGAAATGACAAAACCTTCTACAGAAGGTAGCGAAGGAGAGCAAGAAGAAGGGACTAAGCATAAAATACAAGAAGACAGAATGCATGGTCATCTGTAAAAGGATGAGCCTTAAATGCGATTTACAGGTTGGGGACGCTAAAATGAAGCAGGTGCAAAAATTAAATATCTGGGAAGTATTTTGACAGAGGACGGTAAATGCGACGCTGAGATCCGAAGACGTATTTGGATGGCCAAAGACGCATTCCAAAAGCTAGGCAGAGTATTACGAGACAGGAGGATTTCTTTGGTAACAAAGAAAAAAGTACTGAACTGCTACGTGATATCTGTCCTCCTTTACGGCAGCGAATGTTGGACGGTCTCCTCAAAGATGAAGAAGAGACTCGAGGCAACGGAGATGTGGTTCTACAGAAGGATGCTAAGGATATCATGGACCGAACATGTGAGCAACGATGAGGTTTAAGAGAGGATGCAAACAAGGAGGAAGCTTATACTTAACATCAGGAAGAGGCAGCTGAAATTTCTGGGACACGTAATGAGAAAGGAGGGCTTGGAGAATCTGATACTCACAGGTCGAACAGAGAGAAAGAAAGACAAGCGAAATCAACGCATGACATACCTAACGGGCTTAAGCAAGTGGATGACAGAACGTGGTCTGGGAGAGGTGGCAAAAAGACAAAACATTATTGAGAACTACAATATGACATAGGGTGGAGGAGAGCCATGATCGCCTACGTCCTGAAGGACACGGCAAGAGATAAAAAAAAAAAAACGTGCCATAATCGACTACGTTCTGAAATGAGACGCGGTACATAAAATTCTTTTATTAAGTTTTGGGGTTCTGACAATATTTTGTATCCCCAGGCATGAAAATTTACTGACTTGTAAAAGAACACGATCATTTTGATGATGAAATGTCTGTTGAAAAGTGAACAGTTTCTGGAATGAAGAGGGTTTTTGAAGCGTTATTTTAAAATCACAAAAAAGGTTTAAGTAACAACTTACTTCTTTGAAGCCTCTTTTTCATTATGCCCGCTAAAATATTGATCTACAAGAATAAATTTATTGTCTTGTTAAATAAACATCGAATTAAATCATTTCAACATATTCCCCGCATGGCCATGCCTGATGTTCCGGGCCTCCTTAGCCAATTATTTCGTTAACCCTCTTTGATTACGCCTGATTACTCCAAAAACCCGTTTAATAAGTTTTAACGTTCTGAAAGTACGAAGACATCCTGCTCTCCGTCTATCTTGGATAGAGAAAGTATTGCTGAATCAACTGAGTGTTCTTTTGATAAAGATTCCAAAATTAAATAAACACGAAAAATTTCAAGTTGAACAGTCCGTTTTAAATTTGACATTTCGCAGTTTTAAAGGCGTTAGTTAGATCCAGTGACAGGACCCAAAAAGAGCTGTGAGTTCAATCATTTAAATTTAAGGCAGTGGAGAACTTGTCTAAATTCAATTAACAGGAGATAACTGATAACTATGTCTCCATTAACATTTGTTTAAAGTGGAACCAGAACATCATCTACCCCATTCGAACAAAATAAAGGGTTCAGTTCGACTTTTCCAACCACCTGAAGAAGGCAGGAGCGTTAAATCTCCGAAACATTTTCTAAATATGTTTTAAAACATGAAACAATATCCAAATAATGTAAATAATGTACATAATACCTCATCTCAAAATATAGACAGATACTGAAGGGCCGAAAACATTGTAATAAATATGCTTAAATAATACCTCCTCTGAGAAATATAGACAGATACTGAAGGGCCGAAACTTTGTAATAAATAAACCGTGACAAAAGATGAGGACAATTAGTCCGAATAATGTAAATAGTCTACATAATACCTCATCTCAAAAAATATAGACAGATACTGAATAAATTTTCATTGTAATAAATATGGCGACAAAAATGAGGACAATAGTCCGAATAATGTAAATAGTGTACATAATACCTCACCTCAGAAATACAGACAGATACAGTCCGTTTTAATTTGGCTCAATTTTAGACTTTCTTTTAATTTCTGTAGACATTGTTGCAGGTAAATCCTAAAAGATATGAAAAAATAAATAATATACGTTGTTGGGCGAATATCACATTTTCCGTTAACTTCCGGAAATATTTTTGCCGGTAAATGCTGAAAGATTTTGGGCAAGTCTAACAATAAACAACAAGTTGTGTGGCATAAAACGTTCGTTTTCTGACCATAAGATCCGGGTTCGAATTTCACTACAGTTGGTCCGTTTTAAAGTCGCTCAATTATATACATTCTTTTAATTCCTGTAGACATTGTTGCCGGTAAAAGACTTTGAAAAACTTATAAGTTATTGGGTGATTACACTGATAGACAAAAAATAATTTTTAATATGGTGTCGAGACACTATCTTTTCTAACTAATTTGAGGGCGCTGAATCTGAAAATGACCTTAATTTTTCTAGCTTTGCTACCATTTTTATTTTGATTGCCTCATTTTTAAATAAAAAAAAAAATTTTTTTTTTTTTTTTATTTTCTGTATATATGCTATTGACTGATGTCAGTATTTCTCAAAATAAAATCGTAAAAACATCTCAATTCATATTTAAATAACCAACAAATATGTGTCTGCTTATTGAGAAATACTATTTTTTTAATAACAACCAGAATTAATTAAAAATAACACGATTGAATATACCAAGACCAACAAGTATTTTCATCAAATCATTAAATAAACTAACAGAAGAAGCAAAAAAAGCTGAACATCGGATAAAGGAATCTTTGCTGAGTTCGAATTCCAGTCGAATCCATTACATTCAATACGTTTTAAAAATTGTAAAGGTCTTTTCATTCTCCTTTTTGCTTATGGGTAAATAGCAGAACAGACCAGGTTCTATAGACTTGGATGGCAACTTTTGCCAAAAATTCAGAAAAAATTGCAACCTATTGCAAGAAAAAAATCTGCCTCGTGAGTCACGTATCGAAAGATATATGATCGCCTAAGCATGTATCACGCATTCTTTTTTTAACTTGTTTCTGACTTTCTTTAGATAAGAATTAGGTAAAAATTTTCTTTTTCTTGATTGTCATGTTCAATGTTATTTAAGTCCCTTTTGATATTCCAGCAGTATCATGTACAATGGAATAGGTGCATTCAATTGGGATGTCTTTAGTTGGAGTTTCTTTCCAACTGTGAAAACAAAAATTATCTCAATGTTTTTGGTTTTTTTTCCATAGTGAAGGGATAAAAGTGATGGGATTAATTTATGAATATCAAACAGAAGATTTTAGGGTTTCATTTTTTTTATGTGACTTTAATTATCAGCTTTACTAAAGTGTATTACTGATAAAGTTTATCAGTTAATTAGAATTCTGGCGATAAATTGAAAAAAATCGGTACATCTATTTTAAAATTTTTAACTCAAAAACACTTTTTTTTTCTTATAAAAATAATTTATGTCCGGTGGCTGACATAAATTGCTCAGCCTATTTTAAATTGATAGGATTCTACTACCTTTATTAACGAAAATTTGCACTCAGTCAAGATCGTAAATTGATCTTTTTCTCCCAAAATGAGCAATTTCAGTACAGCAAAACCAGTAGCTAATCATGAAAAACTAAGGTCATTTTCGGAATCTGCATAATCAAATTAGCTAAAAAAAAGAATGTTCTTGGCACCAAAAATCGTGTTGATCGTTGTTATCGAACCATAAACGTTATAACCAAAACTTTGAAATTTTTAAGCCAGTATACTATATTATATTATTTAATTTTTTTTTTTTACAGGAGAAAAAATTCTTATTTTTTCTTTCTTTCCAAGTACACTACTTTACTTTTTTTTTTTTTAAATTACGTTAGGACTGGCAAAAAATTTGTCATATCGAAGACCCTTTTCATGTCATAGACAATATATATCTCGTTCAACTCTCATTGGCAGGTACGAGACCGAAACAAGAGGGAGATATCGACGCCATAAATCTGGAGACGCGCCGAACGTGATCGACTCGTAAACTTTTTTACAGGTCGTTTGTTTATTTAAAGCGACCGTTTATTTCGTCAAAAAACATTTAGAAAAAATGGCGGAATTAACCCACTTGGCGGGAAACGACACGCGCCGATATATCCGGTTGCTGGAATATATATGGACATTTCACCATGTTTTATGGCCTATATAGAGTTCTTTCTTGTGGTGTGTCTTTTGGTCTTGATTTGTTTTATTAGTTGTTTATTTCTTCTTTTTTGACTTTTTTTCTCTTTTTGCTTTTCTTTCTTTTTTCTTTCTTTCTTTTTCTTGCTTTTCTTTCTTTTGCTTTTTTTTTCTTGCTTTTTTATTTTTGTTCTTGATTTTTCTTTTCTTTCTTTTTCTTTCTTTTCTTCATTTTCTTTAATTTTCTTCATTTTCTTTATTTTTCTTTTCTTGCTTTTACATATTTTGCTTTTCTTTCTTTTTCTTTTTTTTTCTTTTTTCTTTTTTTGCTTTTTTTATTTCTGTTCTTGATTATTTTTCTTTTCTTTCTTTTTCTTTTCTTTCTTTTTCTTTTCTTGCTTTTATTTTTCTTTTCTTCCTTTTCTTTCTTTTTCTTCCTTTTCTTTATTTTGCTTTTCTTGATTTTCTCTTTACTTTCTTTCTCTTTTTCTTTTCTGCTATTCTTCCTTTTTCTTTTTTCTTTAATTTGTTGTTTCCTCCTTTCTTATTATTTGCTCGTTCTTTTCTTTTTTTTTTTTCATTTTTTTCTTTCTTTTTCTTATTCCTTCGTTTTTTTACATTTCTTGTCTTGTTTTATATATTTGTTCAACAGTTCTTTCTTTCCTTCGT